>CAXIPT010000005.1:5245277-5307777 GCA_964030475.1 Tethya wilhelma | reverse complement strand
GTGCAACTCTATAGTTTAGTGAAAACTCCTTGCTGTCTTTCTACAGTTTGTTAACATCACTGGGTTATCTTTTGTGGCAGGATTATCTACAGCAACAGACACCCTTTGTTCTCAAGTAAGTTTTGACTGATACTAAATCTTGTTCATTTCACTTCCATCTACTCCTCTTTAGAGTTTTGGTTTCAAGAACTACAAGAGAGTTGGTGTTATCCTACAGCGAAGTTAGTTCACATGATTATACTTGTAAGAAGCTCGGCTAGTACATTATCTTTCTCCATCTTGATTGACAGGTATTGTGATCATAGGCCTGGCTTGTCTTCCAGTTGCTGCTCTCTGGCTCAACTCCGAGCCTCTTCTTCTTCTAGCACAACAGCTGCCTTGTATAGTGAGGTAACTAACCTTTCAACTACATTGCTCCAATTAGCTAGTGTAGTAGGTTCAGCCAATAATTATTTGGTGGTTATTTTGAAGTGGTGGCTATATAGATTACGTAAGTGGTTTCCAAACGAATTTCTTATGAGTGATCCTTGAAAAAATTTTTTTGTTATTTTAGGTTGACAGGACTTTATGTGAAGACAGCCATACCGCTCTTGCCTGTCAGTTACTCACATAATAATTATTATACTTGTTATACCAGAAAAATAATGCTATCATTTCATTTGTAGGCTCTCATTCTGTTTACAGTGCTAGAAAAGTATCTTGAAGCTCAAAGTATAGTCTGGACTTTTGTGTTAGTCAACATTCTCCTCTTTGTCATCAGTGCTGCTCTCCACACTTTACTCATTTTAGTTGCTGGTTTAGATATAATGTAAGTCATACACCCCACCCATATCATGTAGTGTTCTCATTCCAGTGTTTCCATGTCCCATACATACATACATACATACAGTGGTGCCTCCCTGGCTAATGTACTGGCCTATACAATAACAACCATTGCAATGATCCTCTACATCTGGTTTAGAGGACTCCACAAGAAGACGTGGGGAGGATGGAGCTGGCAGAGTCTGGATGAATGGGGACAGTTCTTGAAGCTTGGTATTCCTGGAATGTTGATTTTGTGCTTACCATGGTGGGCATTTGAGATTAATTTTATTGTAACTGGATCTGTTGACAAGACACAGCTAGGTGCAAACAGTGTAATGACTTCATTGGAATACAATGCCAATACAGTATGTGTTACACTGTGTCCACTGTTCACCATCAATGTATGTGCATGAAGTTATAACTTTATATAGCACTGCTATAAAAATTAATGTCCCAGATCCCTTTTGGGATAGGAATGGCAGCATCCATTCGTGTTGGAAATGAACTGGGAGCTGGTCATCCAAACAAAGCAAAGAAAATTTCAAACACAGCATTAGTTATTGGAAGTAAGTTTATAAAGTGTAGTAGCTATGTGTCTATATAAGTTGTGATCACTATAAATTATTAGTCGATGACAGATCGATGTGCATGTTCAATTATTTGTTGTGTAGCAACTGAACTTGTGTTATTAACAGTATGTCTACCTTGCAGGTATTTTGTCTCTCTTGAGCTTGGCTTTTATTTTAGCCACAAAGAATGTCCTTCCAAAGCTGTTCACTCAAAACGAGTAAGACAATTGTATAGAATGAATCCACACCATTCACATTGCAGGTACATCCTTCAGAGCTGTACTGATGGAACTGGACACCACCATGTACGTATTTGCTGCAGTCTCTCCTCTACATGGCATACAGGTATACAAGTGCATTCGTTGACAGAACAGAAGTATGACTGTATAATTTGCTATTGTAGAAATCAATTCTGCATGGATTATCGCTTTAAAATTATTAAGTCTTGTCTGTTTTTGTTACACACACTCACAGTGTATTTGTTTTGGTATACTGAGGGGATCAGGTCAGCAAAGAATCGGAGCTATTATCACTGTTTTCAGTTTCTACATCTGTGGTGTACCTGTTGGCATCTGCCTGGCTCTACTGACTGAGCTAGGGGCAGCAATAGGGATGTGGATTGGTCTAGCCATTGCTAATGCACTACAGGTAAAATTAATATAAATCCATGTTGTACATGAATATGATATTCTCATTCTCTTGATTCAGTCATTGTTGTGTCTTCTTGTAATCATCTGCACAGATTGGAAAAAGCAATCAGAAATAGTAAGGTTCACTTACATTGACATTTTCACCGTATATATTGTAACCTGTGTAGGCCCAGATAAATTATGCTATTTTTTCTGCCTATTTTTCTTTTGTTTTGTTCCTGAAAGAACACCTATTTTGCTTTCCCGAACTCTACCTATTTTGCTTCAATTATGCTAATATAATTCTATGAACAATGAGTTTCTCTTGATGAAAAGGAAATTGATTAAATGACAATAGTAGGCCAAATAGACAAAACTATACTCACGGCATTGATTGCCCTTGTACTGTATAGTACAATTAAGGACATAACAACCATTAGTTTTGCACTCTTGCTGGTAAAGCAAAACACAAAAACTACAAAACCCAAACAAAAAAAGCAACAGCTAGTCTAGCTACCATAGTGTGTACTGAAGCATTTATAGGCAGTTCAACTTTGTCTTCCAGCCTACTAGTAGTCAAATTGCTCAAATAAACACAATACAGATGCTAGAATAATGATCTTTATCTGCATTTATGAGATGCTAGATTATGCATATTTTCCAGAAAAATGCTCATTGCTTTCAGCTACCTATTTTGCTCAAAAAAAAATGCCAGCAAAATTTATCTAGGCCAAAACCTGTGATACTGTCAGTGTGTATTTTAGACCTAAATTCCTCTTGATTCACTTAAAGGTTGGATCTGTGGCTACTGTTTATTATTTTATGTCTTGGTAGGCAATAAAGTATGCTAGTGAATCCATCAAGTTTGCTGAAGACTCAATGACACCTGAGACTGCAGATGATGAAAAGCAAAAGACAATCCAAAAAGTTGATTCCACTACAAGTAATCTTCATAGTAACTGTGATGATGATGTGCCTACTGATGATACTGTTCCTTTGATGTCGCACCAAGAAGAAGATGAATACAACAAAGAAAATAATGAAGAAAAGAAGAAAACGAAATCTAGCTTAACTATAAAGACAAAAGCTAAGCTCTGCCTTACAAAAGGTTCTTTTATTTTTGGTGGACTGGTTATTCTCCTCCTTGGAATAATACTGGCAATAGAGTTTAGATCAGACACTGCAGAATTAAACAGGATTTGTAGTAACAGCAGCACCAGCTGTGTTGACTCTTGCAGTATAACTCAACTCCTAATCTAGCTATATTATTTTGACACAGAAATAGAACATTTTCAAGGTGAAGAGACAGGGTTTGGGTGGAGCTGAGTCAAAGGTCAAAGGTTGACTAGCCTGCGCATGCGCAATGAATTCACCAGGTACAGACAGTTTAAACATGAAAAAAGGTGTGTGTTACAGCTCTGTATTATAATCTCGCGAAGCCAGACCCTCACACTTGCTCCGCCCATACGCCCTTCGCGAGACTACTCTGTATATAGTTCGTTGATAGAATTTAAATTCTATACTCATTGGCAGTTATAATAATAATTATTATGGAGACTGTTAGTGAAGAAGCTAGAAATAGCCCTGAAAGTGATGGAAGTTCAGAAAATGGAAATTCTTTACTACCTGGCTTAGAATCTGAAGGAAAATGTGTGTAAAGTCTATTTTAGACACAAATTGAAGCAAAATAAACCTCAAGTAAAATTTGTACGTTCTCCAACAACTTGTTTTTAGGTACAGCAGGCAAGGTCACTGATAGCTGTGAAAAATGCTGCCTGTTCATCAAACAATCTTGGTTTGTACAGGAGGTGATACAATTGGTGAAACTTGCAATACCTATTGTAAGTCTGACATAATATACTCCCTACAAGTGTAAAGTATTAACAACCTCATAAGCTTTATAGTATAAGGCATGTCAATCCATGCAGATTTTGACGCTGGTGTTCCAACAGATGGTATTTACCATGTCATTGATATTCATAGGCCAAGCGTCTGGTACTGCGTTGCAACTGGATGGTACAGGTAAGCTGTTCATTCCTTCTGGCCCATTTCTTGATCTTCAAAATCATTCATAATTCATTCACATTTCTTATGATGAAAACTATAATCACAAGCTCTTGGAATTTCTGTAAGTTGAGAAATTACAAACTATAATTATGCTATCTTCATTACACTTAATGTCAACTGATATTCTTGTAGAAGCCATCTAAGATTTAATGATGGTATAATTATATTGCATAACTATGCTATAATTATATGACATTTTATGTGGTTACCTAGAAACCGGAACAAATTCACAGAATCTTAATTTAAGAAGCCTGTATGGTGCACGAACCAATAATTTATAATAATTCATGATGGGTATTGACTTCTTTAGCTTGTTAACATCACTGGACTAACAGTTGTACAAGGATTGGCCACAGCTTCAGATACTCTCTCTTCTCAAGTGAGCCATTAGTCAAATGCAATGTCAAACTTACATTAATGCATACCTAATATCTTGCAGAGCTATGGCTACAAGAATTACAAGAGAGTTGGCATTATCCTACAACGTGGTCAGTATATAGTTGGTTCCTGAGTAATGTCAATTATGAGGAACAGTCCTTCTGCATGCATGATTCTTCCACTCTCTCTTGACAGGCATTCTCCTCATAGGCCTGACTTGTCTGCCAGTTGCTGCTCTCTGGCTCAACTGTGAGCCACTTCTCCTTCTAGCTCAACAACACCCTTGTGTAGTCAGGTATATTATAATTATTGAAGACAATTATTTAGTCATTATCCAGACTGGCATGACAGTTAAATTCTATGTTACAGACTCACAGGGAAATACCTGTTGACTACCACCCTGTTTTTGCCTGTAAGTTTATGAATTGCATGTCCCATGCGTGATAGCATTATTTTTTTTCCCCTTAACTTCCTCCAGGCTCTTGTTGTGTTCACATTGTTTGAAAGATATCTCTTGGCTCAGAGTATAGTCTGGACGTTTGTGCTAGTAAATGGCCTCCTCTTTGCCATCAGTGCCACTCTCCATGCTTTATTCATCTTTGTCGCAGGTTTAGGAATAATGTAAGTCATCTATTCAATCTAGCTCCATAATTATTCATATTAATTTTTCTATAATATTATACATGAATACATACAGTGGTGCCTCTCTGGCTCATGTACTGGCCTACACAATAACAACCATTGCAATGATCCTCTACATCTGGTTTAGAGGACTCCACAAGAAGACGTGGGGTGGATGGAGCTGGCANGTGTGTGTGTGTGTGTGTGTGTGTGTGTGTGTGAATCAGGGAATGAGGCTATGCATATACAATGATTGCTGACATCATTCTTTTAACAATATACGCATCCTAAATTGTTAAAGTAAAACTGACCTTTCCATCAGGATCATTGGGAGAATCAAATGTCTTCAAGAAGTGCTCAAAGACCTGTTTCTGAGTCCACTCACCACTCTGATACTTCTTATGCTCCTTAGCATTGTACACCCTGNTACAACGTACAGTTTAGTTTTTGATCTTTTAGTGATAGTGCGAACATCAACACCGTCTTGTTCCACTGTGAAGCTAGTTACGTCATCTGGCTGTGACATAAGAGGGATGATGTCATCATTACATAGTTCTTCGTCGCAGTTGTTGTCATGGGGATGATCAATGTTGGAATTGATTATCTTCATTTCAGGGTTGTACTCTTTATCATGAATTTGAGGATCCATCACAGAATCACTAGCATTGCTCATTGCCTAAGATAAAACAAAAACCACACCAAACCAAATTGATTTGAGGATTTATGACAAATGCAGAAATAGCTAGGTATTTAACTAAATAAAAATCTTAACTTGTACATACAGTTCCACACAGGGGGGGGGGGGAGTATATAATAAATCTATGGTTATATAGAGGTATTAGTTGTGTCCTTACTATTTCTGATTGCTTTTTCCAATCTGTCTTCAATACAACACAAAGATACAAGGTCGACTGAATAAAAGACAAGTAAAATTATACTAAATTCTTGTAAACAGTGTTGATTCAAAAACCATTGCTTTACTACTCACATACCTGCAGAACATTAGCAATGGCTAGACCAATCCACATCCCAAGGGCACCTAGCCCAGTGAGAAGAGCAAGGCAGATACCGGTAGGTAGGCCACAGAAATAGTAGCTGAAGATACTGATAACAGCTCCTATTCTTTGTCTCCCTGAACCTCTTAAAATGCCAGCACCCATGGCCTGTGTGTGTGTGTGTGTGTGTGTGTGTGTGTGTGTGTGTGTGTGTGTGTGTGTGTGTGTGTGTGTGTGATGCTCCTGTTTCATTCCTAGAGTCTTATTAATGCCCACCTGTATGCTATCCAGAGCAGCCACTCCAATAAACCCATACATCGCTGTATCCATTGTCTTCAACACATCTCTAAGTTAGTTGGAGATAGAGAGGCAGTAATAAAGAGTCACAGATGACTATAAGCAAAGGCTTACTCATCTCGAGTGAACAGCTTTGGAAGGGAATCCTTGGTCATCAAGAAGAAGGTCAACAAGAAAACTGATAAAATACCTGCACACACATACACATGGATATAACACCACATTAGATTTGTTCCCAGGCTCTCCCTAGACACCATACACTCAAAAGTTAAGAAGACCCTGGCTATATGCACGATCAGAGTATAAAATGGGATCACAAGAGATCAGGAATGTTACACAAGGAAGGTTAATATCACATCCACTCACCTCGGCAAATCAAAACACACACACACACACACACATACACACACACACACACACACACACACACATACCGCCGAGAACAAATGCTGTATTTGCAATTCTCTTTGCTTTGAGTGGATGTCCAGCTCCCAGTTCATTTCCAACACGAATACAAGCAGCTAGTGCAATCCCAAAGGGAATCTGTGGAGTGTGGTGGAATAATTATTAGCCTCTAAACAAGGCCTTCTTCACACTTAGCAACAAACAGGCAAACAATGAGAGGTCTAACTTTTGAACGAAAGTGGGGAAAACCAACAAGATGAACCTACCATATAAACATTGTACTCCAGTGCAGCCATTATGCTGTTAGCTGCTAGCTGTGTTTTGTCAATGGCTCCAGTCACAAGAAAGCTGATTTCAAACGACCACCATTCGAAGCAAGCAATCAGTAAACCAGGGATGCCAATTTTCAAGAACTGTCCCCACTCATCCAGACTCTGCCAGCTCCATCCTCCCCACGTCTTCTTGTGGAGTCCTCTAAACCAGATGTAGAGGATCATTGCAATGGTTGTTATTGTGTATGCCAATACATTAGCCAGAGAGGCACCACTGTATGTATGTATGTATGTATGTATGTATGTATATATGGGGCATTGAAACACTGGAATGAGAACACTATAGCACGGGGAATGGATGACTTACATGACTCCTAAACCAGCAACTAAGATGAGCAAAGGATGGAGAGCAGCACTGATGGCAAAGAGGAGGCCATTTACCAGCACAAATGTCCAGACTATACTCTGAGCTTCGAGATACCTCTCCACCATTGTGAATACAACAAGGGCCTGAGTTAGGATAGGAAAACAATAATTGAGGTGACAATCAGTTATGGGAAATCTTCAAACTTACGGGCAAGATTAATATGGATGTCTTCACAAAAAGACCAGTTAACCTACAAAAAGCAATAAAAAAACAAAAAAGACAGCAATAAGATTGTGAAAATATTTGTGTAGTAAATAAAAGCTTGATGATACTTACCTGACTACACAAGGCTGTTGTCTAGCTAGAAGAAGAAGAGGCTCACAGTTGAGCCAGACCACAGCAACTGGCAGACAAGCCAGGCCCGCAATCAGGATGCCTGCAAGAGGAAGAGAGTGTACAAGCTAAAAGCGATTCTGGCTTGCTCAGAAACAATGTCTATTTTTTTTGTTTTTTTTTGCTAACCACGTTGCAGAATAACACCAACTCGCTTGTAGTTCTTGTAGCCAAAACTCTATAGGAGGGGAAAAGAATGATTTGTAAAATTTCTTCTCCTCTAGAAAATTTCAAAATGCTCACTTGAGCACAGAGTGTGTCTGCAGCAGTGGCTAGTCCAGATACAAACGATGCACCAGTGATGTTGATGAACTAAAAAAAAAGACAATACATGTCAACACATTTGAGCAAAGCAAGTCTACAAGCTTAAGACCTTACTGAAATCCCAAGAGCTTGAATTATCACAAACATGTGTTGAGAGAAAGATAGAACAATTCAAATACGTTTCATGTTCGGTTTCAACTTTTGTGAGAAGTAATGAATCAATGAGATATACTCACCTGCACCATCCAGCTCTATAGCACTACTAGATATACGACCCATGTAGACTATGGACATTGAAAAGACCAGCTGCTGGGCAATTAACGTCAGGAACTAAAATGGTCGGAAAGGAAGGAGATATTATATATATACACACGTATATGCGCGTACAACTGTACTAACTACTTACAAGTGGCACTGCAAGCTTCACCAATTGCATTGTCTCCTCCACAAGCCAAGAACCTCTGATGAATGAGCAGCATTTTGATACCAGACTGCAGCCACCAGTGCTGGTAGTGACCTTTTGGCCTGAAAATGAAGAAAAGCCGTCAGATTTAGAACCTGAACCACTGACAAAATGGTCTAGATATATACCTTCCTTTCCTTCCAAAATCACCATTGACTCTGAGCATTCAGAGCTATCTCCTTCTTCCTCTCTAGCCAGTTCCATCTGTTCATGAGTTGCTTCTTCACATCCGCTGAGTCTGTCATCACCAGCAGGCTCAGTCTGAGGAGCCTGGGTGTAACCTACAGCTGTTCTGTCTCCCATTTTGAAAATAGGCTCTAATTTTCGGCTGTCCGCCTCTTGTACACCTCTGAAATAGGTTTAGAGTCATTGCACAACTGGGTACGCAAATTTCTACAGTTCATGATGTAATTCTATTTATAGCACCCCAGCTTTCAGCTCCACCCAATTCTACTGCAATTTTCAAAATTACCGGGGTCTCCTCTTTAATGAACAGCAATGGAAGAGAATGAGGAAGAGGACCCATTTGAAGCTGTGTTCTGTGCTGAAGAGAGGTGGGGCAAAGTATACCTAGTCTTGAATGCTGTTTCAAACACTTTCTAGCTATTCTTTGTTATTGTCTTCTTTCAGACTGAAGAAGGAAGGACATGAAGCTGGAATTCGGCATGGAAGGACTCAAGGTTTATTAGATGGGTTTGTCACAGGTCTTACACAAGGAGCACAAGTTGGAGATGAGGTGAGTATATAGCTCATGTAATTTCAGTTCAGTGCTCTGTTTACATAATTATTTCAATTTAATTTTCTGCCACACTGACACAGCTGGAAATGGTCTTATTTGTAGCAATTTTGTTGTTTTCCAGATAGGATTCTATCTTGGGTTTGCAGAGAATATGTTAACATTGCATCAAGATAGTACCACAGAAGGCAATGATAGAGTTATCAGGTTTGTGAAAGCCTGAGACATAACATGGTGACGTGTCTCTGATTTTTTTTCAGTCTCTTTTTCCTCTTCCCATTTCAGGGTTGTTTCTGCTCTCATAAAACAGCTTAGAGAATTTAAATGTGTTGATATTAGTTCACCAAGTTACCAGGACCAACTCTCCAGTATAAGGTCAAAGTTCAAACAGGTATGTGTACAACTAATGCATGCTACGTACATGATTATACTGAATCAGCAGTGTTGCTATTAATTGTACTGTACGTACATACATTAATATTCTATAGGTGACCTCATTATTAAAAGTAAATGTAACATTCACAAAATCTGAACAAGCACTGTNTCTTGCAGTGATTACATATTGTGGTAATATGTTTGCATGCTGTGGCTAAATGAGGTCCACCACATCTGTAGCAAGTGACGGAAGTTGGCTTCGCAGGTACGCTATTAGTCCCCTGGGTCTGGTACTGTACTGCTTGTGGCTGTGGCTGGCTTCGAAGGTCTTTAGAGTCTCTCTCTGCTGCTTCGATTGACAAGGCTATGGCATATGCTTTCTCGAAATCCAGGCTCTTCTCGGCTAACAGCTTGCACTGAATGCCTTGGTGATTTATGCCACAAACCAGCCGGTCTCTGAGCATTTGTTTCAATGTCTCACCGTAGTTGCAATCCTTCGCAATGTCGCGTAGCTCGGCGACATACACTGCGACTGTTTCCCCGCTGTTACGAGAGCGAGTGTTGAATTTGAATCTTTGTACTATTTCGGAAGGTTTCGGCTCGTAATGTGCCTTCACCGACTTCACTATACGGTCGAAGGACGTTGTTTCTGTGTCCTCGCCAAAAACGTTTTGTACTAGCTTGAACACTGATGGAGGAACGTTGGATAGCAGGATGGCCCGCTTCTTGTCATCGTCGGTGACGGAGTTGGCCTGGAAATAATACTTGAGTTGTGCTACCCAAGTACTCCAATCGTTCTGGCCAGGTTGGAATTGTGAAATGTGACCGTGCGTGGTCATGTCGAGTTCTGAGTTCTGAGTTCTTTGTTCACCTCGTCGCCAATATGTAGTAACTAGGTTTTACTCTCACTATGCTCTCACCCTTGCACTACAAGTTCAAGTAATTGTTTGAATAGTTCATGAAATAAAAGACTAGCCAAGTGACAACAGTAGAACAGAACTGAACATAAATTGGAACTTAGTTATATATATTACAATAATTGATGACGTCACACAAAATCTCTATTAATACAAATTACACAGTAAGTCCATACAAGGTTAACATTAGAGTTACCACAAAAACATTGCTGACATTGACTATGATAGTGGCAAAAGTATAATAATGTATGCGTGTCATATTTAAGTGTTTATCTTCCATTGTAGCTGGATTCTTCGGACTGCATGTGTCTTTTTGTGGGTAGATGCTTTGTGGTCCATTTACCAAGAGCTAGTGGCTCCTTGGATCTATGTGAAGTGCTGAAATGTGCCTACAAATGCTTGGAGTCAGTTCATCATGTTTGGCTTATAATTGAGATTGAAGCAATCTGTAATCCTGTCTCTGCCTTCTAATGTTATTAACATAGGCTTCGTCGGGATTAGCACAGGAACTACGTAGAAAATCTAATACACATTATGAGTACTCAAAAGTATCAGATTGGTAAAGAAAAGAATGATTCTTGTGCCATTTGCGTGAATGATTTTAGTGATGGAGACAATCTTCGTGTTCTGCCTTAATTGTGAACATGTCTTTCATTCTGAGTGTGTAGATGAGTGGCTGATCAACCACAGTTCACTCTGTCCACTTTGTAAGTAAAAGGTACCTTTTCAAATTCGATCAGAGTCTTAAGCTTTGCAGGAACTCTATAGAGAGATTATAGTGTTTTTTAATTGTGTGTGTGTTGCCAGATTTTTTTTTTCCCTGCGGAGATGGCTCTGCGCATGCGCACCATAATTAAGTTACGCTCCGCCTCAACGTCGTTTTGGCCTTGTCATGTCATGTCAGCACTGTGACTGTAGACACTACAAATTAAAAAGCTCAGTAGAATCTGGTCTAGTTATCACGTCACAAGGTGAACCAGAATTGGCAATCTTGAGCAAATGTAGATTCTGTATATACTGGAAAGACGTGACGTCCCAAACATTAAAGACGCTACAGCAAGAGATGAAAGTTTCTACTTTGGCTTTATTTGCAGTTGTGTGCTCACATCTAGCTTTGGCTACAGGGAATAGTTTGCAAGACAAATATCCCAAGATTCAACTGTCAACTTTGAACCCTAACATTTCATTAACTTGGAGAGTGTACAGTGGAAGCGATCAAAATCAGGTCAACATCCCTTCCAAAGGATTGACAGGTTTCATTCATCAGCCTTCTCCAAGAAATGCTTGTACTTACGTGCAACCTTTGCTAGATGAAGTTAATGACACTGATATCTTTGCCTTTGTTGAAGACTATCCTACCTGTGTTGAGGACATGATTGAAAATGTAAGAAATGCCGGCTATAAGCTGATTATAGTTTCTGATCAACACAGTAGTGTTGTTCCGCTTAACAATTCTAACTTTCCACTGATTATTGTAAGCAAAGGATATGCAAACTATTTACAAGCTCACGTTGTTGTTGATGATCTCAAAAACATAGACTATGAAAAAGCTGTCAAGGCTAGGATATATTTGTTTGTTGACAATGTACTGACTATTTCAGTGATAGCAGCCACAGTAATTGGATGTTGTCTATGCTGTATTGGTTTATGTACCGCAATAGCTTTTTGTTGCTATTTGTTTGGCTGTGACTGTGACTGTGACTGCTGCTGTAGAAGACAATACCAAAGACGAGATTACCAACAAATTCAAGCTATTCCACCTACACAGCCTCAAGCACGACGAGAAGAGTTGACTGAAAGCATACGACAACGTATGTCAGCACTTCGAATAGATCCAAGGGGCCATCTTCCACTGGGTGAGTGGACCACGAGGCGTCTACCCACTCGAAAGTACCAGACTGGTAATGAATTGAATGACTCTTGTGCTATTTGCATGAATGAGTTTAATAATGGAGACAAGCTTCGTGTTCTCCCTTGTAAGCACGTCTTTCACTCTGAGTGTGTAGATGAGTGGCTGATCAACCACAGTTCACTCTGTCCACTTTGCAAGCAGAAAGTGCCACGTCTATCACCATATTCTAATTGAATTAACAGTTACTATAATTTTACAATGAGTACTTGTTCTAAATAATAATTTATTGTCTGCATTAACCATATAAGATGCAAAGTTGTGCTAAGTAATTCTCTTCTTGTGAACAGATCCTCGACTATTGTAACATATTTTAATGGACATTCATTGGTACATGATAGAAGGTTAATACATTTAGTTTCAAGTTGAGTTTCGGTTAGGTGCATCATACGCGATACGCAAGTTTCACAGCGCGGCGGGCGCTCCGATTGAGTGGGTGTGGTCAGTAAGAGATCATGTGATAATCACGCAACCTCAACGAAGAAACGTCCCCTCTGAAAGTCCCCTGTTGTTTCCCAAATTTGCTGCTGTAAGCAGCCCAAGATCAAGAGACTGTCATTCTTCATACTATCAAGGCTCTCCAGAATCTCATGAGTGGATAAACTTTACAGAGAAGTTTTAATTGCAGCTTTGTCAAGCTTTGGTCAACATGTTTACAAAGGTGACTTTGTTAATTTTGTTAACTCTTAGTCTGTTTGGAAATTGTGTTTGGGCAGACCTCACAATTCGACTGTCGTCTCAAAATGAAACCATTACTGACTCACTTACTTGGAGTGTCTATCAGGACATGTGGCCTTTAAGGACTCAGTTTGCCAATGTGCACTCGAACCCAGTTGGTCTAGTGTACTATGTTATAATTTATGATGATTGTTCTTCAAATATTGAACCTTTTCCTGAGGAAGTTGCATCAAGTTACAGTGTCTTTGCATTAGTGAATGTTGCATACACATCAGAATGTGATTATATTGACATTGTAAGAAATGCAGGCTATGAACTCCTCATATTGTTCAATCCTCTGGATGAACAGCGTACCGTCACAAAAGAAATTCAAAACAGTGGCTTTCCAGTGGTAGTTGTGACAGAAGATTATGCACAATATTTGATAGAACATGTGGCATTGCAGAACTGGGAGGATTTTGATGACTTTAATGCCATATTAGCAACAATCACTGCCAGTATTCTCACCTCTGTTGTGACCATGGCGTGTGCCATGTCCGTTCTGTTATTCATGTGTTGCTGCTGTTGCTGTGTCTGTCTCCTCTGTTGTCGTAGCTGTAGTAGAGAGAGGGACATTGAACGGCATCTTGAAGAAATTGAAGAGAGACGTCGAACCTTCGAACAGGCTCAGGGAAGAGAGCGTTATGCACGTCAGGAACTCATTGAGAGTATACTGCGTCAGTTGGCCGAGCTGCAAGTGGACCTTCGATTGCAAGTCCCTCTCGGTGAACAAGCAACGAAACGATTGCCCACACGTCGTTACAGGACTGGTCAAGAAAAGATGGAGTCATGTGCCATTTGTGTCGATGATTTTGCCGATGGAGACACCCTTCGTATCCTCCCTTGTGAGCACGCTTTCCACTCCAAGTGTATAGATGAATGGTTGATCAACCACAGCTCACTGTGTCCACTTTGCAAGGCCGAGGTGCCAAGACCTAACGCTCCCAGGGCGGGTAATGGACCATACAGGATCAATAATTTCACTACTGATGATGACATATCCACCTCAGACTTTGATAGCTCTGATAGTCTCATTCCTAGCTTCAACAGGGATACTCCACGCCCTGGGAATTCGAGCTCTCGTGGATATGGTTCAGTTTGAAACTAGACTATCTAGTATTCAATGATATAACTATATTTTTGTGTGTGTGTCACTGTGTGTACATGTAGCACTGTTTGTGTTGCTCAGCCGTGCATGTGTTGCAATTCATGAGTAATCAGCTGATCAGGTGACTTACGAGCCCCGCCTTCTTCGCTTGCGCATGCGCACAAATGCAAAAGGTTGAGTTTCGCGATTGAACGAGCGAGATGGCTGCCATTGTTTTCGCGGTTCTCTTCTTTCTCGC
The DNA here is from genome assembly GCA_964030475.1 of Tethya wilhelma. Classification (NCBI taxonomy): domain Eukaryota; kingdom Metazoa; phylum Porifera; class Demospongiae; order Tethyida; family Tethyidae; genus Tethya; species Tethya wilhelma. The sequence goes on along the minus strand of CAXIPT010000005.1, from coordinate 5,293,253 downwards.
CACAGGTATAGGTACGTTTGCAGACGTTGAGATTAAAATCCATCCCCACAATGGCAGCAGAGCAGCACTACACAGCTACTCTGATTACAAACCTTTCAGGAGACAATTTTCAAACACGGGCTCGGCAATCTTGAACGGCACTCTACACCAACCCGTGCCCAACTACGACGGTTGTTTGCCACTTCAAAACATCACCATTGAGAAGAATAAGCACCACAAGTGGTTTGTACTAGTGGACAATTATCCTGCATCATGTGGAGTGGATACCATCGTAAAGAACGTGAAGGCTTCCAACTACTCTCTCATGATTGCATCTAGCCAGGGTAACATTCATCGCAGTGTTTCAGATGAAGACGATAGACAGATGAAACTCCAAAAATTTAGTATGGTAATTATTAATGATAAATATGCCGACTATTTGAAGGAGCATGCACTGACCGATCCAAACAACTTCAATCTCAGTACGTCAATCATTGTATTCGTAAATACCAGTAATACGACAACTGAAATGCTCATATTTTGGGTTGTTATCATAACCTGCACAATTCTTTTCATACTGTTTTGTCTTGTGCTTCGATGGAAGAGTGTTAGTAAGCGACGAAAGCAAGATGGACCTCCTGAAACTGATATCGAAGGTGTCGATCGAAGTAGGCGCAGATCTACATCTAGAAGAGAGCAGCTGATCAATAGTTACTTTGATCGTCAGTTGGAGCGCATGTACGGACAGTTTCATTCACCTCTTAGTAGGGAACAAGTCAGGAAGCTACCAGTACAGCGCTACAGGGTTAGCAAGGGAGATGTTAGAAGCTCATGTGCTATTTGTGTTGATGAATTTGTGAACGGAGCGCTGGTTTGTGTTCTCTTGTGTGGTCACACATTTCACTCAGAGTGCATTGATAAATGGTTTGTAAGGTACAGTTCCCTCTGCCCACTTTGTAAGAGAGACATATCAAAGGAGTTTATGCCAACTGGTGATGCAAAAAAAGATATGAATTCCACTTTTCCGGATGATCTTAACAATTCACTACTGAGGAGCAGCACGCCAGTTAAACTACAACAGTATGGTAGCATCTCATGATTGTTTGTTTGTGTATTGCATGTGTTGAGCATTCTTGGAAGAGACTTTAGCATGTTTAGTTGATTACAATGTCATAAGTAAACACAAGCTACAAATCAGGAGTCTCATTGTAGTTATATACTCATAGGCATTGTTTGATTTTGTCTTATTTAGTAGTATATCCATGGCCTATGGCTTGTGACTTGTATAATGTAATGTCCATAAAAGTTTTATGTATTATGCAATTCAACAAATGTGTAGCTTATCAGAACTGTACTATCTTAGAGAGAGCGGCCTCTACATTGCATAGGTGGTGCATACCGTTTAGGCTATCTAGAGAATGGATTTACACTGAGCATGCGCACGCAGTTAGCTAGCTATACGGCTGGTAAGGGGTCGTTAATACTACACGCACGTGGCTTCTGAATCGAAAAACAAGATGGCTGATGTGGCAAGCTCTAATACTGGCAATTCTCCTGCCTCTACAGCTCCAGTGACACAGAATCCACTTTCAAAGAAGCTAAACAAGATACTGGAGAGTAACTTGGATAGTGACAAAGACACGTTGGAGGCTCTGGAAGTGTTGTCTTCCTTCTTGGACAAAAACACCCTCCATGCTAGACGTAATCTTCGCAGCGACCTTGAAAAGAGGAGCTTGACACTAAACGAAGGCTTTCTACACTGTGTTGAAGAGCTAGTTCAACATGTGAAGGTAATTCAAGAAGAGGCAGCTACTATGAAGGTGTGTTGCGATGATATGCAGAAACGACTCTCAGCTGCCAAATCTAGAACGTCGGGTCTTTTGAAAGAAACAGCTCAGCTCCAAGCAAAGAATAAGCAATTGGAAATGAAATCGAAAGTTGTTAGTGCCTTTCTCGAAAAATTTGAACTTAGTTCAGAAGAGTTACAAGTTTTGGTCGGACCTCAAAACCGAAATCGTTCCAACCCAATTGGAGAGGAATTTTTCAAAGTTATGGAGAAAGTAAAAAGAATTCATGAAGATTGCAAAGCTCTCCTGCGCACCAGTCAACAGAGAGCAGGCCTTGAGATAATGGAATCCATGGCAATGCACCTGGAGTCTGCCTACGAACAACTTTATCACTGGACGCAGAGCCAATGTCGTAACATGAATGCCGAAGTGCCCGAATGGAACTCCAATCTTCGACGGTCTCTCAAAGAGCTCGGTAATCGACCGATTTTATTCCAGTACTGCATCGATGAGTATAGCATAGCACGAAGAATGGCTCTTGTTCGTTCCTTTATCGATGCTCTCACAAGAGAAGGCACCACGGGACGTCCGATAGAGCTCCACTCTCACGACTCTGTTCGTTACTGTAGCGATATGCTCAGTTGGCTTCATCAAGCCATTGCCACTGAAAATGACCACATTTCTGGCCTACTGATGGAGCAACACAGCGACAAATCCGTGACCATTCTCAGCATGGTTACAGAGGGTGCCTGTCGTCCACTGCACGTGAGAATCGAACAAGTGATTGTGTCCACTTCGGATGCTGTCATGGCCTACAAATTGGTCAATTTGCTACGCTACTACGCTGGTGTTCTTCAGGGTCATTTGACGCCTACAGCTCCTTTGGTCCAGACTGTTACCGACCTAGCCGAACTTCAGTCAAAGATGTTTTACAGCACGCTCAATTCTCAGACGTCTAAAATTCTCGAAGGTTTGGAGTCTCCTCTACCAGATCTTTCACCGACTGGAAAAGCAAGTGAACTTCTTTCACTGCTCCAGAGTATCTTAGCCTCCAGAGATATGACGGTTCTTGTCAGTGAAAACCAGGGACAAGATTTGAAGCTTATTCTTAGTTCTTGTCTTGACCCGTTGATCCAACTTAGCAGTGAGTCTGTTGGCTCTTTTAGTCCTCTCAATCGAGCAGTTTTCATGATCAACACACTCTACCTCATTCAGAGTACAATTTCACTGTACGAGTTCACCGATCAACAAGTGGAGAATCTTGAGCTTCAAATCCAATCGCACACCGACACTCTTGTCAGCAAGCAATGCACTCACATGCTTATTTCTGTCCAACTCTCGGGCTTTCACAATGCTCTGGAACTAAATCAACTAAGAGAGGAACACTTTAAGTCTATCGAAGGGTGCTCGGGTAAACTTAACTTGCTGATTTCTACTCCCGATCAGTATCAGCTTCCCGAGTGTAAGCTGTTGTCCAGTGCTAGGTTGAGAGAAGAGACACTTCAGAAATCAATAGAGAAGTTTCTGGGTATCTATGAGACCGTTTATAATGTTGTTTCGTCTCAAAAGGCGGGTGATGTGCAAAGCTTGCTACCTCACAGCCCGGAACAAACGAGACAGTTATTGAGCTAATTTTTAGTGTTGTTTTTGTTCTAATTCAGTGAATATTCCGTATTTACGGTATGAAAAATTGAACAGGTTGAGTCAGGTGGGTGATCGAGTCCTGAAATGTCTTCCAAAAGGCTAGCGGTTGTCAGGCACGTATATCTGAGGACACAGCAGGTACGTGATGATGCTTTAAACATGTGTTTTCTAGAATTTGGGCTCCCCGTAGCAAATGCACTGTCCAGTGCTGTAGCAAGGCTTTAACATGCAACACACTATGCTATAGCATGATATAAATTCAAACTCACAAAGTCCTGGCAAAATGTATGGAGGCATAGGTAGTGTAGGCTATGATGGAAGTGGCAAAGATTGATGCACAACTATCACACTTTGTCTCACCCCAGCGCCGGCTGCGTCATGTGACCAGTGTGGTGCTGAGAAACCTCAGTCTGTCCGATGTGACGATCTATCCTTCCAGTGACCTCTCCATTTCCATGTTCTTCACCATCCACAGCCAGAAGAGGCCGAATGAAGGTGGGTGTGCATGATGGGATCAAGTACATGTATTGTATGATGTGTGGTGATTGTAATACATGTATGTAGCAGTGAGTTCAATGTGTAACTGTTAATTTCTTTCAGGTTGCCTTCTATGATGCACACATTGCCATAAGCACAAACTGTTTTTGAAAGAGTTATCTACACATACACACACATAAACACGCAGAATTTTTTGTTTACTATTTTATATGTACCCCTCTTCTTTCTGTTTTATCTTGTAGTGATCTATCAGAGTGAGCCAGTCCAAGAATCTTATGTAAGCTCATATTCTTTGCCTCATCTCACTGTATGTAATTCCCATTGTGTTGTGGTTGTTCATTAATAGCCTAGCTATGTGTGTTCTATCAAGTCAATGTGTGTGTGTGTGTGTGTGTGTGTGTGTGTGTGTGTGTGTGTGTGTGTGTGTGTGTGTGTGTGTGTGTGTGTGTGTGTGTGTNTGTGTGTGTGTGTGTGTGTGTGTGCGCGCGTGCGTGCATGCGTGTATGTGTATGCATGTGTGTGTGTTCATGTGTGTGACCATTATATGTGTGCATATTTGTCCCATAGAACCCGAGCTGGGAGGCAGTGCAGTTCAGCAACAATGAACTTCACCAGTTTTCATCTCTCTCTTGTATCCTCTATGCAATAAGTCATACATACAGTTGTAGTAGTAGTGGGAGAGTATTTATAGATCCTGTATAACTTGCAGACTGACAGATAATGTTGTTATGTGGATGATTTCAGCAAGATGGTACAGTGTATTAGTGTGCATAAATTTGAACAAAATTTTGCTCGTCCATTTAAGAAACTTTTACACAAACTGTTTATTGAGACACACATTTATCTTATACATCAACAGTTCTCTGTTGCATTTCCTTGTAAACTAGTCGACTACCATCATTACTGTGTATTTCTTCCTTGATGTTTGAGAGTAGCATTCATTTTCAAACTCTGGGTTAGGACCATCGTGGGGTCAGAGGTCGAAGAGACGGACAGGGAGAGAGGTCAGCGGGAGAAGAGTGAAGATATCTGTCAAGTGGTGCTGGAGAAGATGGTGGATTTGTCTGAACTGGTCTACCTTGGAAATTTTGTGAGTGTGTGAGAGTGAGAGAGAGCTAGTGTGTGTGTGTGTGTGTGTGTGTGTGTGTGTGTGTGTGCACGCCTGCCTTTTTGCTTTCATTGGGAGCCACGACAGAAATGCGATGCTGCTGTACAAACAGGGGTGTATGTGTTTACACCTTTATTGCCAGCTCAATGCAACACCTTTGAAGCATCTTGTCAGCCTTCCATTCACTCCATATGCTTTGTATCATATTTCTATGTGTGTGATGCAAATTCTCTTGACTAGCTGTGTTACCATGTCATTTTCAACTCCTCCCCCCCCCTCCACCCTTTTAGGTGAATAGAGATGGTACCATCTACCCCCTCAATTCTCTTCTCATTGGAATGTTCGAGGGGTTCTACAGCTACCCCTCGGTTGGGGGGGTCCCATGCCCCCCGCCAGTGACCCATTCTCTGAGTGATGTGCTCCCACCTCAGAGCCTGCTGGAAGTGAACAAGACTGAGGTACACGTACATACATGTGTATGCATAGGGGGGTGCCCTTTGAGTTTTGATTTGTCTGATTTGAGTTGTTGTTTTTTTCTTTAGGTTCGTGATTCTTATTACTATGTGGTGGTACATAGGTGAGTTTGTCGACAACTCACACATCCACACGCACACACACACACGCACACACACACACACACACACACACACACACAATCCTCTCTAGGCTACTAAACCGTCAAGAGGTTCTCAACAGAGCAACCGAGTCGGCAAAATTGAGCAAAGATCGTGTCCAGGAGTACCTTCAGGTGAAGAGAGACTACTTTGATCAGAGGAGTGAAATGGAAAGACTCAAAATGAGAACAGCTCTGCTCAAGGAACAGCTCCTTGAACAAGAAAAGATCGAAAGAGAAGGTAGTTTTCAGTATGATAAGTGTGTGTGTATATAAACACTTGAGAATAGTCAATAGATGTTTGTAATATGTGATATTGTGCTAAGATAATTTTGGACAATGGTTTGGATCGTAATGGCTGGCCAAAAAAATGTCATTACAGTGCATTAATGTGCAATGTATTGTGTTTAACTCGATTGGGAAGTCAAACAGTGTTGTGTAATTACTACCCGACCATCACACTGGAAGAGTGTTTTCAAATATTTCTGTAACAGCTGTAATGTGGGTGTAGTCACTAAATTATCATGATTCTCATGTATGTACATTACAAACAGTTGAAGACGGCTGACTGCTGGTGTGTTTGTTTATTTATTTATTTATTTAGTTGTTTGTTTGTTTGTTTGTTTGTTTGTGTAGAGAGACAAAAGCTGTTGCAACTCAGAGAAAGGCTGGACAATCAAGGTGTGTTATTCTAGCCTCGTTCCCAGGCTCCCCGCCTACCTTACACGTAAGGAAAGGGGGAGCCTGGGAACGAGGCTAGTGTTATTCTCATCCTAACTGACCCATCAACTGCAGCTGCATGTAGAGGATAGCTTAGCTTCTCCCCCTATAATTTCGTGAATCATTATTGTGCATTGTATGTTAGGATTGTGAGTATTTCATGACGATGTGTATTATCCACCATCTTGTTCTTTGCAGAGGAGAATTTGACAGGCGGGCAGGATGGGTTGGATGAGCAGAGACGTCAGTACAGCATTGATAGTTGCAGTCACAACAAACGGCAGTAAGTCTGTTTAATTTGAGAATTTTTTGTTCCTGTGTGGTATATGTAGGTGGAGAGGTTGCATAGTCATGCAAGAAGTAAGAAGTACTCATATAAATCATCTCCCCTACTTTTGTATATTCTTGCATACTACTAGTATACTCTTGCATACCATATAGTATTCTTTTGTATACCATAATAGTATTCTCTTGTATACCATCCCTTTAACACTAGTAATCTCTTGTATACTACATCAGTGACATGTTAGTGCGAGCCAAGAGGAACCAGGTGCTGCGCCAGGGCTCCATGGTGATGGAGCTCAGCTACACCTTCTTCATCAAGGAGACCAATGAAGGACACACTATTTGCAACATCATTCTGCCCTTTGCTGATCAACTGGACCGTAAGTTGGGATGATGATGTAATGATGACATCGCTTCGAATGTCGCATCTAAAGTCCATCTGGTTTGAGAATGCCGCCGAAAGTGAAATAATGAGATTCATGATGCAATACTTTTTACGTATATGGGGCAAGATAGCTAACTTTTGACTGGTAAGGTGTAGGAAGCTGGAAAAGCAACCAAAGAATGGAGAGAACGAGCGCTTTCCAATGGTGCTTGAAATTTTGAAATCAGTTGGATATTATTCAATTTTTTTCTACCGGCATTCTCAAACCAGATGGACTTGTAATAATTCTTATACATGTATATAAACTGTAAAATTGCACACTGCAGTGCAATGGTAACTTTAAGAAACCAATCTGTGAAATTTATATCTGAAAGGAAAATATTTTCAGCAAATCGATGAATTTATTTTTTCTTGATAAAAAAATAATGGAGAGAAAAAGACCTGTGTACATGTATACCATAGTCCATAATTACTGTATTATGGTGATGATTGTATTGGTTGCCCATTACTGATGATTTTTGTCTTGATTCACAGAACTTGGCAGCATGGAGCAGCTAGGTGTGGCATTGGGCTACGTGGCCCATCTCATTCACCATCTAAGTAAGATTCTTCTGGTCCCACTCCAGTACCCCATTCACCCCAACGGGTCACGTTCCAGTATCTTTGATCACATCTCTGACGAGAGTCTTATCGATAGCATCAAGGAGTGAGTCACAAGTGGTATCCAAGCTAGATTACTAATGCAGATCATCTCAGGGTATTGTGTTTGTAATATCCAAGCTAGATTACTAATGCAAACCATCTCTGGATACTGTGTTTGTAGTATCCAAGCTAGATTACCGATTCACAATAATATTACTATAGTAATCCAGACCATTTTAGGATACTGTGGTTATATAATATCCAAGCTAGATTACTAACCTGGGGTACTGTTTAGATTACTTATCTTATTAGCCTCACCTGGGTACTAGTGTGTAGTATCAGAGCTACAGATCACTACGTTAAATTTTACTTGCATGTCTCTATGTTTACCAGGTTTCCACTGTACCTCAAAGGCAGCGAACGTGCTCTATTTCAGTATGCTGTGTATCTATTGAATAAGGACATTGCTCAGGTACTATAAATTATTATTATTTGAAATATGCCACCAAAAAGGCACAAAGACTATACATATTTATATTTGTGTGTGTGTTGTGTCCAAACAATTACCATATTTAGAACTAATTCTTCCTTTGTCATTGCAGCTTCGCCAACATTGTGGATACGGCACTTCTCGATCCATGCTTAAGAAAACACTTCCAAACTTGAAATTTCTGTTGGACAAGCTAATCAAAGAATTGTAAGCTAAATATCATTACATGTTATCATTAGCATCCTATCAATAGCAGCATGTAGAAGATATGGAAGTTTAGTCACACTACTCTTGCCAAAAACTCACTCTCATATTGACTTACTAATGAACAACACCCTTCTTTTCATTTTACCACGACGTATACAGGCCTACAAAGCAGCAAATCAGTCGTGGGTTCGGTTTAGAACACAGCCTGCTCTTCTCCTCACAACCCATCAACACGGCTTCGATGAGCATCACCAGTAACAGCAGCGGAGGTTCAATGATGCCCAATTCCTCCTCCCGGACTTCAAGCATTGCCACGACTACATCCACCCCCCAGTCGCCGGCAATGGAGCACGAGGCCTACCACAGTACGCACTCACCCCCTCTGTCGTTTCTCCCACCGAGTGAAGTGAACCGACGGTCTGTTAGTCCCACTCTCGCTGGTGGTGAAGAAGAGATGAGCTGTTCACACGTTCAACACCATCACCAAAGTGCCGTACCTCGAGATATACCCTTGAATGAAATACATTCCTTCAATAGGAGCGATAGACAAGACTCTGATGTTCACAATCCAAGCAACAACACTAGTGGTAGTGGTGGTGGACACTTTGACAACCAACTTGTCTCAATGCGCTCAAACCAGCTGAAGACGTATCCGACCCTCTCTCCAATTTTATCGGGAGACGGTTCACCCGTGACTTCCCCCTCTTCGCTGTTCCAAGGCAGCACACTGAGGGAGTTGCAGCATAAGAATGGAGATGATGTTCGGACTGAAATTGAACTCCAGACGCCCTCCCATTTTCAATCGTCACAGTTCATGAGCCAAGCGTTGGAGCATGCTGACCTCCACACGGCCGGGACCGGTCTACATAACCTGGTTGGTGATGGGAATAGAGCCATATCTTCAGTGTCGCCGATAGCTAGTATCAATTCTGACGTGGACGATGTTGTACCTCCAGTGTACAGTGCTGGAAATGTGGAAGAACATTTGTCCGTTGAGAATATGGGTAGCGGCAATGGAGTGGATAGGGATGTTATGTCTGTGAGTGATCATAGGAGGGTGCAGAACGCGGCTAGTGACAGTGTACAGCTGGGTCGTGTTCACAGAAGTAGTCCGGTTTTAAGTGGCGATAGAACTAAGAGTAGAGCGGCTGTTTTGAAGAGGAATAGAGAAAACACTTCAAGTTCGAGAGTGGTTGAAAAGGACAATCCTACTCTTTTCCAACTGTCCGACTTGTCCCGTATTCCTCAAAACGCTCAAAATGGCTCCTCTGCCAATAAATCAATGCAAGATTCTCAGTTCAATGGACCGTCAACTGATAAAACATCACCAAGTTTTTCGCGACGTTTTTCCAAAGACACTGATGCCTCATCTTACACGAACTCATTAGGTGATGAATCAGAGGAGTTTGGTTTTCGACCTTTGACTCAAAATCTGAGCAACTCACCTCGGGGCAGTCAGAGTAGTGGGGGCTCTAACTCTGGAGTAATAGACTCAACACCTCCAACCGATACTGAAAGAAAGCCCATGGTGATCTATTCTCCTCATGAAGACTTGGGAGTTAAGGGTGGTTTTGTAAAATGTAACATTTCTAGTCCCCACATGCTTCAAGAACATGGTGATGAGGTGGAACTTCAGAGTGTACAACAGCAGAACACAGGGTCATCTGGATCAGATTTGCTAGGTGGTGGCAAGAACATACAAGTTAGAGCTAGAGAGTCTCCAACTCAGAGTGTTGAACATCATACCATGCTCTTGACTGACTTTATTGATAAAAAGTAAAAGGCATATATTATTTTTATTAACGTACACTGATTTTACGTTTGTTATTATTTAAAGTTAACATTGTTATCATTATGTTATAATTAGGAGCTCTCCAGGTAATATCTCACTTGCAAAAATAATAATATTTATTATTGTTGTCCATAATTATAATTATTTGTCATAAGATATAATCCAAAATTCTATAATAGTTTCAGTAATGAATTTTAAATTGCATAATATTATACATGCATGCACAACACTAATATTATTTGAAAACTAATAAAAATTAATGTAATCACAAAAATAAACTCACATTGAATAATAAAGGAAGATCGTATAATAACAAAATAATTTGTATTTACATTAAAGCACAGACCACATGCATGATCGAGGCGACGAGGCCTATATTATAGTACGTCATACATGACATTGTGGAAGATGTGAAATTAATCTAGATCTCAATACATGTACAAATTATTACAGAGCACACAGTAGGAGTTCAAAATGTGCTCGCAAATTGTTCCACTAGACAGCTTTGTACCTATGTCTTCAGTTAAGCTCAAACGAACAGCATAAGCCTCCTCTTTGACAAGTTTCATTTTTGCATCAAACAAACTTTTTGAGAAGCATTCACTTTTGATATCTCTCTCAGTGAACATGTAAAAGTGGCCACTTTTCATTGCAATAACTTCACTCTTGTTCACCCATTGTTTCCAGACACCAGTCAGGAGTTTATGACCACTCAAATCATTGTTACTGTAGCTTTGTGAGAAACCTGCAAGACAATCCCTTGAGAAATGACTGCCTCTCTCAAGAACCATGAAAGATCCACTTATCGAATGATTGCTTGTATCTTCCCATGTAAGTACGTTCTTCAGCTTATCCAGTGGATTGACAACAATCATGTCATTGTCCATGTAGATTCCACCCCACTTGTACAGTACTACCAGTCGAAGGAGATTGGTTTCGTGACTTTCCCAATGAGGACTAGACTTTGCACTTGAGAGTTTTGATATGAAATCTTGAGCTGGGGTGTCCTTCAACAACTGGCCATCTAAGGAGTAGCCTGCAACAATGATATGGTAGCCAGAATCTGTTAGCACATGGAATTCGGACTGCTGTAGTGTGTTGCTGTGGATGGTGACTTTAGCAAAGGGATGATGGTAGAAAATGGACTCCACTGTTCGCCAATGATACCACTTGAAGGTCGACTCAGTGAACACTAAATGGAAAAGCAGCTTTTCATCTCGTTCTCTCTCTGAGGCCAGCACAGGAGGAGGTTGCAGAGGTACCATTCCAAACTTGTGAGCAGCATCGTGAAGTCCTTCATTTTGACGAATGACATTCCAAAAAGTGGCTCTCATTCTCATCATCATTCCAGGGTTAGGATTAGGTGGGGGGTTATCCCAGGGAAAGTTTTCCAACAATTCAATCGATTCACTTAAATCCGAATACACACTGTGAAAAAGCTGAGTAAGTCCAGAAAAACGTCCTGATGGGTTTGAATGACACAAGAAAACGACTGGTATTCCCATTCCAACACATGGCAAAGCACAGTGTATGCGGTGAGTGACGACCACTTTTGCTGAGGAATAGAGCTCCATGAGATTGAAAGCACCTACAAATTGATTAAAGCCATTAAATTTATATTCATAATGAGTCTTGTAGATAGCACGATTTTTTATTTCCTCTGGGAAAAGTCTGAGATGGCCACGATCTACATCGACAAAGTAAATGTTTTTACGAGTTTTAGTGACACTCGGATTTCTCATCATCAGTGTCATACACCCAGAGAAGTAAGCCTCCACATCATGTTTTGTTAAGAAATCAACTGTAGCCGTATCACGACAGCCAACAGGGGCATGTTGCTTGAAATAGTCAATACTCCGCTGTTTTGAAAACACATTGTGAGCTTGAGAGTTGATATGCATTGAAGTCATAATTGGATCAATATTTTTGGGGGGTGGCCACTGAACAGATGGCTCTCCCCACCAGGCATTGAAGAAGGTTGTCACATGTTCCTTAGTTTCAATTTGAGCCAAACGATCTCTTTCGAGTAAATTATCAACATATGGCAAAAACTGTATTCCTGCAATAGCCTGTACTTCATCACCCAAATTGGCTGTCTTTACATGCTCCCAATGGGGCCGTTCATTGTACCACAGTGTTCCAAAGTGACGCTCTCTTGTTGCATGGTTGTGTTTCTCATGAGGAAGATGGATGTAATCAGGACACTTGCTATTTCGGCAATCAATTTTCATGAGACTCTGAAAATCAAAATGAAAATGATAGTTTTCATCTTTGCTAACATTCTTAGGATACATTTCAACAAACTCCTGTGAGAGGCTTTTGATGTACGGATGAAGTTTGGAAAAGCAGGAAATATCAAATTGCTCTCTATTAGTGAACCAACCATTGAGACAAGTGTTGTCTCTGAGGACTAGATTCTTTCCTGTCACTCTGATCCTGGGATCAATGTAAATGCCTCCGTATTTCCACAAGATTCCAAGCTGAACAACTCTTTGAAGATGTTCCTCAAAATCTATTCCTGCCAAAACTTTGTTGAGAGGATGTCGGGCAAACCACTCCTCAAGAGGTGTGTCCTTCACTAGGTCACTGATCACTAGGAACTCAGACGTGATACTGGAATTGTTCAACTTGGCGACTGCACGCATACATTGTGACGTTCCACAGAAAACATGAGTACAAATCTTTTCACTTTGCCAACTCTTGATATTCTCAAGAATCTCAGGAGAGAGTGTTCTGTCAAAGACCCAGGCTGTTGAAATTATTGACTGGCACTGCTGAGAACGACTACCTAGTATGCTATCACTACTAAAAACAACATGTTCAACGTTTGATTGGATCTTCTTCAAATCTAAGTTATCCTTTGAGAAATGATTGACTGTATAGACAGTGTTTTTGCTTCCAAAAATGTATGGTGCTTGAATTCCAACACAAACCACTACCGCACAGAAAACGATCACCCATGTAATTTCTTTGACTCCTTTTCTTTTCCTAAAGTTGTAGAGAGCAAGTCCAGCAAAGAAGATGAGTAAGCCTAATAACATGTTCATTGTCACAGGGGTACGGAAGTAGATGAGGTTGGCTATGATGACAAACACCCTCTTTGCAAGGTTCAGTGTGGCATGAGTGAGGGGAGTGATGTCTTGTAGGACAGTAATTGAAGCAGTGTTGTAGGTGAAGTGGGAGGCGGCAGAGACAATGCTCTCTTGGGCATGTGTCAACAGCGATGTACTTGTTGAAATGAGAACCATCTTCAGGAGGATGGCTGGTATCAGTATTAGTGTACTGCAAATAGATATGACTGCATACTTTTGTATTGGACTCTCCCAGGCAAGTTTCTTGAGGAAAATGTTCCTAGTTGCAAAGCCCATGTTTGAACTGATGGCTGCAAGCAGTCCCCACACATTGAACGACTTGTCCAACACCACAAACGTACAGGCTCCAGCACTCATTGTCACAATGGACATCAGGGTAGCTATGGTGAGGTCGTCATAGTTCTTGTAGAGAAGAAGAGAGAGGAAGAAGGTGAAGATAGGTTCAAACGACTTCACCACTTGTGTCACACTGGAACTAACTAATGCGTACGCTGCATTTGTGGACATGTTTCCAACAATGTTAGCAAATCCTCCAATCCAAATGATTGTCTTGGGTGAGTCTGTCGGCCAAATTGCAGCCGACTTGCCTTTCACAATCTTCAGGAGTATCACCGATGCTATTGCACCGAGGAGATGCTGAAACAATGTCAGTTCTAGCCATCTAAAGTCTCTGAAGGCGGGCTTCAAACTTGTCGATTGAGCACTCTTGTGAACCACTCCGTGAGTCACCATCATGGACTTGGAGGCAATACTTGTGATGCCGTTAGCAACCCACCAGATAAGAACCACCACTATCATCTGCCACCACTCACCCATGATGCTACTTGAACAGTAAACTTGCACCAGCTATCAAAGAATCAAGAAAATATATCACTTGACTTCTAGAAAATTTAATTAAATGTTTACCACTTATACATTTTATTACTATATACATTAATTAATTTACTAGCTCCTAAAACACTCAAGTGCAGCAGCATATAATTATATAAAGCTGTGATTACATACTCTTCTGGCAAGCCATGGCCAGACAAATTCCATGCATACACACATGCTGACTATTAACACATGCATGCACTGCATGTACATAATTATGGATTAATTGGAATTTAGGGGACACTTCTTCCAAACTGGATAACAATTAGCCTCGTTCCCAGGCTCTCTCCCAGCAATAAGAAGAGAGAGAGCCTGGTATGTGAAATCACGTAAATGATGTTGCCTGTAGAGAGACCGTACTGTAGCTTAGAGAGAGTTTGTATGGTTCCTCTACTACAGCATTAAATATTTCTGCGCCCTACCCATGCACATTATCTTCGCTGCAGACATTGCTGAACATGCCTGTGTATAATGCTCGAGTGTCAACAGGTAGATTTCACTAGAGAACTGTGGAGCAGAGAGTGAGACTGAGACACCCAGCTATAGGTCAGCAGATGACAACTTGACTTAATGCAGTAGCAACAAAAAACTGCCTAAATCTGGATTCTACAATGTCATAATTTATATTGATCAATCGTTTTAAGTAGGAAGTAGGCCTGTCACTGGAATTTTGGTTTGGTCCCCTCATGGGAGTCCGACCATTTTTTCCAAAAAAATAGTTGAATATTTGGTCCCCCTCTAGAAAATTTTGGTCCTACTGAAAAAAGTGAATGAGCGAAGGAGAAGATGACCTTTGCTGGGGCCAGATGTGATATATATATAGTAATTGTTATTAGAGCTTCTACATGGTCTGTGCATGCTTCTTGCATTCTTGCATTATACGGAATGCTTACAGTTGTTACATGGCTTCCAAGGCCACCCTGACAGGCCATATGAAGAAGTAAGAGGACATTTCAGGCTGATTAACACTAGTTCGCACTAAATATTGGGAAAGAAGTATGGGCAAAAATGTATATAAATGAGTTTTGTTCATCAATAACTTTTTGGAAGCTTCTTAAACAAAATATGCAACCTCCAAGTTTGTTGGGTAGGTTAAAAACTGTCCATTGATATAAATTATCAAGCTATACCTGCCCTTAATAGTTATCTCCTTGCCAAATTGAAAATAAAGGAGTTTTATCCAGCCATAATTATCTCAGCTTCTGTTTGAGTACACAAAATTTGCCATATCCAGTTTTCAATTTGTCAAGAGGACAACAATAGATTAGCATTTAAAAACCACGTCATTAGCATACTACACTTAATGGAGAATAGGACTGAACTTTGTGGTGGTTAACTCCATTCGGTAATGTACAGACATGAAGTGAAAAGTAGCTCATTGCCACTCATAGCACCTTGGCCTATTTACACTTCTTACTACTAACCATGTCCCAATTTGTGCAAAACTTCTTCATGTGACTATTGTGTATGGCAAGTCTCTGAGAGGCAAATAGCCCCCTTCAACAAAATAAAACTGAAAGGGCGGCATTCTGAAACTTTATCTGCATAGCAATCATCATCATAGCTATAGACAGCCTTGCTCATATGCATGTATGATTCAAGTGTGTATAACCTAATTTATTGGAGGCACTGCATGACGGCATGCTAAAAATGAAGGCACCGATGGTGCATAAGCCTCGGCATACTCAACTAGCTAGCAAACTTCTATGACACATAATACAATTATTTGATGAAGCAGAAAAAGTCACAGACTATGCCAAACCATGCTATGATTACACATGCAACCATTTTCAAGTAATTTTGATTAACAAACGTATGTACTTTCTGTTTGGATCATAGAGCTGCCATTCTTCAGATTTTCCCGTATCAGACACACACACACACACACACACACACAGACTACCGCAACCACTGGGGGGTTCTGGATACCACAAATTTCATTAAATTTTGCAGGGTACATGTGTATGTATAAATGAAGCCACGTGTTTATAACCACATACTACAAGTGCTGAAGATAATTAAAACGTACAAGTTCCTCAAAGTTTCGCTTGTTTTTTGAACTTTAGTGTACAGCAGATAGAGAAGCAGACTTCTAGAAGTGAATGTTCTTCCCTATATAGCTACGCTTCTTTGTGAAAGATTTGCTCACCTACATTGTCCATGCTTCTTGGATACGCTGATACCTGCAGGCCTCAAAGTTTGAACATGCAGTCAGCCATCTTGACTCAGGACTGAACATGTAATTTCCTATCCTAGCAGTCCTAGCACTAGCTTTCTAGGCACTTTTTGATAACAAAATTACCTCACAAAAACAGTAGGGAGTAAAACAGTCTTTTCGACCATTAAAATTTTCACTAGCAGTCTTCTTTGTTTGTTCTTTAGAGCGTCAAGGCCAACAACATGCTGATAGTGCCATTCTTGATATTGCTTAAGTCAAACTACAGTTTTAACTTGCTAAGTTTGAATTTTAACGTTCTATGACCTTTTGTGATGTTTTTTGTTTTGTTTCTAGCAATCCGCTGGGTACCACGTCTGGATATAAGCTGCATGTACTTACGTATATTACACGTTTGTCAACAAAAACGTTACAAAATGTCACACATTTTATTTTTGGTAACAAAACAGCTCTTATATAGTGACACAGTTCCTTAACAAACCATATCATAGTCAGTTGCAGGTTGACACTACTTCTACAGAGTATGGCTGGCCTTCTACCTCTTTGATCTTCCCATCAATCCAAGGCAGAGCTACATTTTGCCAGACCGCCTTTTTTTCCCCTTTCTCCCTCCTTCCCCTTCCTATTGTATCCAGCTTCTTACTAAACAGAAAGGGTCTGGTTACTGGGGTAATTATTAAGTTTTTTTTGGAAATGCTCCTCATTATTATTGATTAAACCATTATCATAGATAGCTAATATTATCTCAGTATGACCATAATCATAGGACTATATACCCACCACAAAGCTGAGTATTATGCCGAGCTTACCATACTAAGCTAAAATATCCATCAGCTTACCTTATGAAGCTATCCCGGCACTTCTGCTGGATAGTCTATTTCCAGTGACCTCTTTCAGATTAAATTTAACTAGTTGTACACTGAGTGCAGTTAATTGCCTCGCGCGCGACGTTTGGACTATGGATCGACCATGGACTACCATACGTACCATACTCTAATTGCGCGCTTGCAACCGCCTCGACCTCTGCGCAGGCTTGATCATTATATCTATGGCTTGATGGTGATAAATATGAACTTTGACCCACTAAAACGTGCTAATTGCGGCTAATAACCTTTGACCTTTGATCGAAAGCGGAGATTTTGTACTTTGACCCCTTCATCGCACCTTGATCCCGGTCGCGGGTATGGTCGACCGGTCGTGACCCCCTGTTTGTTGAAGGATAGCTTTATCTATGGTTGAGGTTGGAGCCCAAATTGTAAGTCTCTAAGTAGCTTTCTAAGAAGCAGTTTTTAATCCAGTGTATTTTATGATAATCATTGTGATTAGCTTTAAGAGCGTCATATAATTTAGAGTTAGTTTGCTTTCTGTTTAATGCACACCAGAACTGGTTGGCTTCAAAGTATTTCCATAGAAACCATAATCATTTATAAGGATCCATGTATGCTTTTACAGTTGTTAATGAGACTTATTCTGTTTACAGATAGCAAAACTAGGCAAAGCTCATCATGGGTGCATGGTGGCAGATGATAGTGGTGGTTCTTATCTGGTGGGTTGCTAATGGTATCACAAGTATTGCCTCTAAGTCCATGATGGTGACACACGGAGTGAAGAGTGCTCAATCGACAAGTTTGAAGCCCGCCTTCAGAGACTTTAGATGGCTAGAACTGACATTGTTTCAGCATCTCCTCGGTGCAATAGCATCGGTGATACTCCTGAAGATTGTGAAAGGCAAGTCGGCTGCAATTTGGCCGACAGACTCACCCAAGACAATCATTTGGATTGGAGGATTTGCTAACATTGTTGGAAACATGTCCACAAATGCAGCGTACGCATTAGTTAGTTCCAGTGTGACACAAGTGGTGAAGTCGTTTGAACCTATCTTCACCTTCTTCCTCTCTCTTCTTCTCTACAAGAACTACGCAGATCTCACCATAGCTACCTTGATGTCCATCGTGACAATGAGTGCTGGAGCCTGTACGTTTGTGGTGTTGGACAAGTCGTTCAATGTGTGGGGACTGCTTGCAGCCATCAGTTCAAACATGGGCTTTGCAACAAGGAACATTTTCCTCAAGAAACTTGCCTGGGAGAGTCCAATACAAAAGTATGCAGTCATATCCATTTGCAGTACACTAATACTGATACCAGCCATCCTCCTGAAGATGGTTCTCATTTCAGCAAGTACATCGCTGTTGACACACGCCCAGGAGAGCATTGTCTCTGCCGCCTCCCACTTCACCTACAACACTGCTTCAATCACTGTCCTACAAGACATCACTCCCCTCACTCACGCCACACTGAACCTTGCAAAGAGGGTATTTGTCATCATAGCCAACCTCATCTACTTCCGTACCCCTGTGACAATCAACATGTTATTAGGCTTGCTCATCTTCTTTGCTGGACTTGCTCTCTACAACTTTAGAAAAAGACAGGGTATCAAAGAAATCACATGGGTGATCGTTTTCTGTGCGGTAGTGGTTTGTGTTGGATTTCAAGCGCCACACATTTTTGGAAGCAAAAACTCTGAAGGATCTGGTAGTTCTCAGCACTGCCAATCAACAATTGCAACAGCCTGGGTCTTTGACAGAACACTCTCTCCTGAGATTCTTGAGAATGTCAAGAGTTGGCAAAGTGAAAAGATTTGTACTCATGTTTTCTGTGGAATGTCACAATGTATGCGTACAGTCGCCACGTTGAACAATCCCAGTATCACCTCTGAGTTCCTAGTGATCAGTGACCTAGTGAAGGACACACCTCTTGAGGAGTGGTTTGTCCGACATCCTCTCTACAAAGTCTTGGCAGGAATAGATTTTGAGGAACATCTCCAAAGAGTCGTTCAGCTTGGAATCTTGTGGAAATATGGAGGCATTTACATTGATCCCAGGATCAGAGTGACAGGAGAGAAGCAAGTCTTTACAGACAATCCTTGCCTCAATGGTTGGGTCACCAGTAGAGAGGAATTCTATATCACTTGCTTTACCAAACTTCATCCATACATCAATAGCCTCTCACAGGAGTTTGTGAAACTCTATCCTAAGAGTGTTAGCAAAGATGAAAGCTATCGGTTCCGTTTTGACTTTCGAAGTGTCATGAAAATTGATTGCTCAAATGCAAAGTGTCCCGATTCTATACATCTTGATCATGAGAAACAGGACCACTCAACAAGAGAGCGTCATTTTGGAACACTGTGGTACCATAAACGGACCCAACAGATCAAATCGGCCAATCTAGGCGACGAAATACAAGCTGTTGCAGGAGTACAATTTTTACCGTATGTCGATAATTTACTCGAAAGAGACCATATGACTCAAGTAGAAACCAATGAACGTGTGACAACTTTCTTTAATGCCTGGTGGGGAGATCCAAGTACTGAGTGGCCACCACCCAGCAATATTGATCCGATCATGACCTCATTGCATCTCAACTCTCAAGCCCAGAAAATTTTTTCGAAGCAGTCGAGTATTGACAATTTCAAGCAACATGCCCCTATTGGCTGTCATGATACAGCTACAGTTGATTTCTTAACAGAACATGGTGTAGAGGCTTACTTCTCTGGGTGTATGACACTAATGATGAGAAATCCGAGTGTCCCAAAAGCACCCAAATATGTCTACTTTGTTGATGTCCATAGTAAAAACCGCGCACTTTTTCCAAACGAAATAGAAAGCCATGCTATCGACAAAACTCACCTTGGAACTGAATTTAACGGCTTTAAGCAATTTGAGGATGCTTTCAATCTCATGGAGCTTTACTCTTCAGCAAAAGTGGTTGTCACTGAGCGAATACACTGTGCAGTGCCGTGTGTTGGAATGGGGATACCAGTCGTCTTCATTCAGTCTCCTTTGTTACCTGACGACGATGGTACACAAAACAAGAAGTCCCCACGCACTAAAGGACTAACACCTTTGTTTCATACTGTAGACTTGTACACCATGTCTAGTGAAGAGGCTACTAAATGGTTTCAAAACTTCCCCTGGGATAACCCCCCACCTAATCCTAACCCTGGGATGATGATGAGAATGAGAGCCACTTTCTGGAATGTTATTCATCAAAATGAAGCACTTTACGATGCTGCTTACAAGTTTGGAATGGTACCTCTGCAACCTCCTCCTGTGCTGGCCTCGGAGCTTGATCTAGATGATCAAAAGCTATTCCAATTATTGTTCACTGAGTCGACCTTCAAGTGGTATCATTGGCGAACAGTGGAGTCCATTTTCTACCATCATCCCTTTGCTAAAGTCACCATCCACAGCAACACACTACAGCAGTCTGAATTCCATGTGCTAATGAATGCTGGCTACCATATCGCTGTGGTAGGTTACTCCCTAGCTGACCTACTGAAGGACACCCCAGCTGAAAAGTTCATATCAAAACTCTCAAGTGCAAAGTCTAGTCCTCATTGGGAAAGTCACGAAACCAATCTCCTTCGACTGCTAGTACTGTACAAGTGGGGTGGAATCTACCTGGACAATGACATGATTGTTGTCAATCCACTGGATAAGCTGAAAAACGTACTTACATGGGAAGATACTAGCAATAATTCGATAAGTGGATCTTTCATGGCTCTTGAGAGAGGCAGTCGCTTCTTGAGGGATTGTCTTGCAGGTTTCTCACAGAGCTACAGTGACAATGACTTAAGAGGTCTTAAACTCCTGACTGGTGTCTGGAAGCAATGGGTGAACAAGGGTGAAGTTGTTGCAATGAAAAGTGACCTCTTTTACATGTTCACTGAGAGAGATATCAAAAGTGAATGCTTCTCAAAAGGTTCTTCATTTGATGCGAAAATGAAACTTGTCAAAGAGGAAGCTTATGCTGTTCGTTTGAGCTCAACTGACGACATAGGTACAAAGCTGTCTAGTGGAACAATTTGTAAGCACATTTTGAACTCCTACTGTGTGCTCTGTAATACTTTGTACTGACCCAATCACATGCACAAAATTTGTTTAGACTAGTGAATGACAGTGTAATGCACTAGTAAATGTTATTGTTTAGTTATTAATCTTAGTATTTCACATAAATTAGCGGCATTGTCTCTTTTTTCCATTTAATGGTAAACTCAAATAACTTGTGACAATAAATTTTAATTTTATCAAACAGCTCAATAGTTAATTGGCACAGCCTACTCTAGTTTAGCAGTACACAGCTTAAAAACCACCTCCGTCAAAACACGCACACCCCACTTCAAGCCATCCACTGGTATACGCTCGTTGGTGCCGTGATAGAGAGCGGCAAACTTCAAATCCTGAGGAAGTCTCGAGGGAACGAAGCCTAGACAGACGGGTGTCTTTGTTGGGTGCTTCATGTACCAGTAGAAGTCTGTTCCACCGGGAATGAGCGAATTCACAATATCGGCACCATCAGCACGGCTCCTGATCACTTCTGCTATGGTGGCAAGCACTTCTGGGCAGCAACTCATTGAAGGGTCTTGAAAACACGCACTACGCTCATTCAACACCTCTAAGATCATCACAGGGGGTTGTTCCTCTCCATCAGGGCCTGGTTGAGGCTCGAAAAGCTCTCTACCCAACACTCCTTTGATTTCGTCGACAACATCATCTGATGTACTCTCAGGAAGGATTCGTGCATCGACTTTGAGAGAAGCTGAAGTAGGTATCTGATTGTGTTGTTCACCACCTCCAGTGATTCCAGTAGGATTGGCAGTGTTATGCATGAGAGGTCCCAGCGTACTGCGCTGCTGGTCGTTCAGCAATTGCCTTGAGATGAAATCAGAGAAGAGAGGATTTAGGAGGCGACGAAAGACCACAGATTTCGGAAAGGGCAGGACATTTGCCAAGCTCATGATGGTTGCCGTGTTAGCAATGTTGATACGAAGTGGTAGATATGTGGTGTGTAGTTTGTGAGCCGCCTCACCTATCGTTGCTATGGGATTCTCCTTGTGATAGAGTGACCCATGTCCTCCAGGGCCCCTAGCTGTAATCTTGATTTGAACACTCCCCTTTTCGCCAATCTGAATAGGAAACACTTCTTTGTCATCAAGGAAAAATGAGAAACCACCAACTTCGTTGAAAATGACATCAGCTTCTATCAGTTCAGGTCGATTTTCAACAAGATACTTTGCTCCCCATTTTGAATCGGTACGTTCTTCGTCAGCCACTCCAGCAAAGATAAGATCTCTCGAAAGAATAATGCCACTCTTTTTTACAAAGCAAAGAATGACAACAGACATGGCGGCCATTTGTTTCATGTCGACTGCACCACGTCCATAAAGACAACCATCTTCTTCATCAATCACCCCTCCAAAAGGGTTATGCTTCCATCCTTCTTCCTCCCAGTTCTCCTTGGGAGCTCGGACAGTGTCCAAGTGAGCACTAAGCATGATGGCTCCCAATCCAGATGAACCATCACCAGGAATTCGACCAACAATGTTGGCTCGGTCTTCATGACCTTTTACCATTTCATAGGAAACACCTGCTTCATCAAATTTCTCCTTTATCACCAAAGCTGCAAGAGTTTCAGAGCCATCTTCCTTGAGGTTTTGTGTGTCCGTCTGGATCAATTTTTGGAGTAGCTCTACAGTATCATCTTCTATCTCAGCCCACTTGGACTCAAGCAGCTTCACCAGTTCAGGCGCCCATCTGTCAACTTCAGATCTTATTGATGCCATGCTGCACTAGCACTCACACTCACAGGAAGAAGGCTTTAGTAGTGACCTCTTTGATCTCGCTCCAGAGGAGGTTGACCTTTTCACAATAATTAATTGCGCAGTAATATCTCACGTGATTTGTAGCGCGAACTATTGATTAGGCCAAGGCCTATGCGCGCGCATGCGCAGATTGAAAGCGAAATTATTGCAATGCCGATACCATGATTCGACCATGATGCGACGATCATTTTTATGATTTCACCGCTAAAGATTAAGAAATATCGTCAATACTGTGTATCTCAAAGTACCCAGGTTTCAGAAAGAGTATAATTATTAATGTGCTAGAGTATAATTATTAATGTGCTTATTTGGCATTTTGCTGTTATTACTTAGTGGTCAGTTGTTAATTTCCTGTCCTCAGTGCTGATTATCTCTTTCCAGGGCCATTAAAATTAAAGAACCACTTATCAGATGATTGCTAGTGTCTTCCCAAGTTAGTAAATTCTTTAGAAGCTTTAATCCAGTGAATTGACAACAATCATCTTATTCTCCACGTAATCTCAGTAGAGGCCTCATTGGCAACTAAGTACCAAAACCAATCTCCTTCAATAGCTATATATATAGTACTGTACTGTACTAAATGTGGGCTTGCACTTCAGAGTTTCAGGATATGAACATTTCAGCTGGGGTATCTTTCAGTATCAATAATGTTGTAAAGAGCGATATCGTAATTACATGTATGTCATTGTTTGGACAGAACATTCTAGGACATTATAGTTTAAGCTAGAGTATACTAGTCTTGCTTAGGTGTATAAGTTTGTGCATGGAACTTTCTAGCTGGTTCTAGAGACTCTACTGTAAGAGTATAAAAGTAGCTTGGTTTGTGTGTAAGTTGGTCTGTAGAGTTGTTGAGTTAGTCGAGTCTGTTAAGTTGTCAAAGTGTCTTTGTATTGCTGTTATATATTAAGTTTCTGTCATTAAAGTTGTTTAAGCTGACCTAGTTCACTGTCATTTTAGAACAAATAATAATTATTATTTCACAGAAATTGATTATTACAAAAATTTAACAAAACCACAACATTGTGGCAATAGCTCAAGAGTTGGCTCAAGTTTAGCAGTACAGAAAACCATCTTCTTCATCAATCACCCCTCCAAAAGGGTTATGCTTCCATCCTTCTTCCTCCCAGTTCTCCTTGGGAGCTCGGACAGTGTCCAAGTGAGCACTGAGCATGATAGCTCCCAATCCAGATGAACCATCCGCACTTTTTTCACCAGGAATTCAACCAACAATGTTGGCTCAGTCTTCATGACCTTTTACCATTTCATAGGAAACACCTGCTTCATAAATTTCTCTTTATCACCAAAGCTGCAAAGCCATCTTCCTTCAGATTTTGTGTGTCCGTCTGGATCAATTTTGAAGTGATACTAGAATTAGTTATTTTTGCCATACAGAAGTAAATGACACTGAGCTGCCCGTTTGTTCGTATTGCTTTGTACATTTTTGCCATACGGAAGTGTAATTTCAAGAGCTCTACAGGTGGCAATACTATAGTGTGAAGAAAATTAATGATGTTTGTTTTCCATTCTTACAGTCTAACTCTGTTCACCATATAAGGTTCAGTATCAAACTGGAAATCTAAGGATCGGACAACACTAGAACACTCTAGAAGCTGTGGAAGGTTCATGCAGATGAAGAGGTGAGTGAATCTATAGTGATAATTTTTAGAATATATACTATAAAAATTATAAAGAAATGATGTTTGTTTCCATTCTTCTAACTCTATTACAATTGAATTGCAGTGCCTACCATCCAGTATCAAACTGGAAACCCAATCGGACAACACTAGAAGCTGTATAGAAGGTTCAGATGAAGAGGTGAGTGAATCTGTTAGTTAATAGCAACACCAAAGTATGGAGAAATGATGTTTGTTTCTATTTTTGCAGTTTAACTCTGTTTATATACAATCGAATTTCAGTGCTTATTGCAATGTCCAGTATCGAACTGGAAACCTAAGGATAGGACAACACTAAAAGTTGCATGTGGAAGGTTCAGATGAAGAGATGAGGAAGTCCGGTACCTAATAGCTAGCAACACCAAAGTATGGACAAATAATGTTTGTTTCTATTCTTACAGTCTAATTCTGTTTACAATATTGAGTGCCTAATACTGCCTATACCATCCAGTATCAAACTGGAAGTGTACGAGATTCAAGCTGTGGAAGGTTCATGAAGATGAAGAGCCCCACCCCCCCTTCCCCCCAAATAATACAATGTACATAATAATACTGTTACGTTCCCAGTAACTAAAAATGTGACAATGACTCTCAAGAGTTAAACAACAGTAATAGCTATAATTATAACAACGCAGCTTTTTACAACTCAAAAACACAAAACTAAACATAACACCTAAATACAACATCTAAGCCATAGAAAAATACACAGTCACTACACATATATAATATACATGATCTTAACATAAAAGATGTGAATTGTACTTAACTTAATATAAATTATTACAAAGCACACAGTAGGAGTTCAAAATGTGCTTGCAAATTGTTCCACTATATGGAATTCCAAACCTGACAAAATGTTCAAAAAAAAGTTTGCAATTCAACATTAAAAAAAATTGTTTTGAAAAGTTCAAAGGTCAATCTTAGAGAAAAACTCGAGTCAAATAGGTCAAAAGTACATCCAAGGTCACGTGGTGTAGCTTGCATTTACGCGATATATCTGCGAAGGGCGCGCAGCGCGGCCAAAGAATAGGTCATGACCTGTTGGCCTGGCAAAGTGGCTGGCCGGGCCGACGAGATTCATTCGCATGCTTACACGAACTACTGTCGACTTGCGCTCGCACGCATGCGCATATCGCATATGCGCATCACCATACGTACGTACGTACTGATGATCACGTGCATCAAAGGCTTTGATGATTCAGCAATTCAAAGGCCTTTTGCAATGGACGAAGTAAATCAGTGTTTGTCTGCTTTGCCAGGATTCATAGATCGACTTGAAAACTGTATGAATACTGCTGAATTGCATATTGTGGAATCACTGTGCTTGAGGGCTGAAGAATTCATGGAGCTTCTAAGGGTACTCTCAGGCAAGTACACTGATTCGTTCTCAATAGGAGCTCTTAACTGAATATGAGGTTGAGAAGGGCTGCAACGCGCATAAGCTCCTGGTTCTACCTACGCTAGATAAATTTTGGCATAATTATTAAAATTAATGTTCATTAATTAACCTGTAGGTCGATTTGAAGAGATGAGGTTTACATATTTTTCGAATGATTCACTGGAGTGTGAGCATATTCTTGCTGATTTGGCTGTTCTGTCCAGCACCCTTTACCGTTATGCTGAACACTACAATAATCGAATTTTGGAACTGGAGGATGTGACTTACAATCATAGCAATCAATTAATGGGTGTTCCACAACTGACTCATGGTGGAGCTGGTAGACCATCTTTTGAAATATCGAAAGCACAATTGGAAATCCTTATTGAGGCAGGGTTTAACTATGCCTCAATTTCTCGTATGTTTGGTGTATCAGAAAGAACCATACTACGTAGAAGAATAGAACATAACTTACCACTTGGTCGAGGCTATACAAACTTGCCTGACAATGACCTTGATGAAGTTATCAGAGATATTGTGCAGGTATGATTAATTATGTTTGCCAATAGCCAGCATGATTGTAGAGGTTTTTACCAAAGGCCTGGGATGACATCAATTATGTGGTGTAAAATAACTTCAATTTTCTCTGTGTCTGTCTGTCTAGCCTTCTCTGTAAAAATTGCAAGTCCTTTAATTGTTATTGGCAGCCCACCAGTATTGATGTGATATCCAATGAACTTTCTCACCCCCAATCATCTTCTCCCAGTTTATAAGAGCTAGTGGGCCACATGGCCAGCCCCCATAACCACTTTCACAGCTTTGTTTGCTTGGCCAAAGTGTATCCCTTTTCTTATCTGGGCAACAGCCTGTCACATTAATTTTGTAATGAGTGTACTAATGAGATTATAGCTACAGGTTGTGAGTAAGCTAGTACAAACCTTAAGTTTGTTTTTGTCTGTATCTAGTGTACACACAAAACATGACATGACTACTCTGTGTGACAATGACTGGTCAGCTTGCCTGCATGTGCATAGTCAGACTAGCACTGTGATTGCCTTGCCTTATTCAAGATTGCCTATAGATACCCAGTAAAATCATTAATAGCATACCAGACTCTCTCTGTGAGGGTAAATTAAGCCATTTTCATTGAGTTGCTGATTAAGTTGGTATACAAGAAAACTTGCATTAATACTTTATGCATGATTTCTTTTTACATATAACTGTGTATCATGCTGTGGCTGATTCACCAATACCACACTTGGACTTCATAGCTAAGCTGGCATTTTTTGTGTGTGATCTTACTTTGGCCCATATATGGTCATGTGTATGGAGTATTCATTAAAATACCTTTGGGGTTAGTTTATAGTTCTCAGGTTGTCACAGCTTTATAGGGGCTGTCCTTGACTTTTTTCTGTGGTTAGTTTATAAGGTGTATGTCTTTACTACAGAACAGTATGCATTCTGGGATAACTATGGTGCTGGGAACACTATCCTCCAGAGGAATCCGTGTTCAGAGACAGCGTGTCATTGATGCTATGCGTAGAGTTGACCCACTAAGTCAGATAGTTCGAAGAAGAGTGACTACCATGAGGCGGCAATATTCTGTTCCTTCTCCAAACTGTTTATGGTGAGTGGTGCTAAGGCATTTTCATTTGCCCATGGTGATGATATACTTAGTAGTATATAGCATGCACTGTTAAAAATAGTGTGTTCACACAACTGCTTAGGTTTGACACAAGTGCACCTTTGCTGAGCTGGCAAGTCTGTTAATTACATTCCAATCATGTGACTGTAATACTTCACAATGAGAGTTGATCACGTGCACTTGCTTGCCAGCTCAACAAAGGCACACTCGTGTCATACCTCCTCTAGTTTTACACTCTAGGGTCTTAAGCAACACCTTTTGCCTGTTGCCATGGAAACGTTTGATGTGGTTTAAGTTCAAAGAAGAATATCTTCATTAAAATACACTTTTCTGGGGATTGAATACTGAAATATTCATTTTCAACATCCAAAGAAGTTTTTGAGTTACATGATCATGCTTGAATGCACGATTTACACACTAGAGGTGTGTAAGTTGGTGAACACACAGGCCATTTTTAACAGTGTGATATTAATTTATGATTCCATCATAATTGTTAGACACCTACTTTACCTTGTACCTGCATGAAAGTGAAAAGACACGTGATTAACAAAATATTTTTAACACATGCATACACATTTAGGCATGTGGATGGCCTGCATAAGCTAATTAGGTGGAAGCTAGTAATCCATGGTGGTAAGTTAAAATTTAGTTCTTACTTAATGGTTATGATAGCTACAACCCTAATTGAAGGTAGGTAGGGTAACCCTTTGTGCATCATTGAGCACTGAACAGTGGATCGATAATATAAGCCTTGATCAAGCTTATAATAATAACATTTTATTGTACATCTCCTAGGAGATAGACATACCTGTATTCTCACTTATTTTTCTATTAAAATATTAGGGATTGATGGATATTCCAGGCTTATCACCTATTTACAGTGCTCAGATAATAATAGAGCAGACACAGTTCTGGAACTATTTTTGAATGGTGTGCAACAACATGGAATACCATCTAGAGTAAGGAGTGATCAAGGTCTTGAAAACTTGGCAGTTGGTAGGTGGATGCTTGAAAACCGAGGAGTTGGAAGAGGGAGTATCATCACAGGAAGCTCAGTACATAATCAACGTATCGAAAGGTTATGGAGAGAAGTAAATAGAATTGTTGTTCGTCAGTATAGAAACATTTTTTTCTACTTAGAAAACGAAGGAGCTTTGGATCCTCTAAATTCTTTACAATTATACTGCCTTCATAAAGTATACCTCAGACGTATTAACACATCACTCACTGAATTTCAGTCTCAATTCAACCATCACTCAATTCGAACTGAACACAACATGTCTCCTCAGCAGCTGTTTATTACTGGCCTTCTAGCAAGCTCTAATGAGACTGTTAGTTCTCTCTTGGATGTGGATGATTTGTTAGGAAGAGATCCATATTATGGAGTCGAAGAAAACGGTGCCTGTGGTAATCCTGATGATGAGGGAATGGTGGTTGTCGATCCACCCAGGATCTCCCTGACTACGTCGCAGTTGTTGTTAGTGCAATCTTTAGTTGATTCACCTGAGCTGGAGGACAACTTTGGAATATCAAAGTATTTGGCCTTGCAAGAGTTAGTCTCATCTTGGTTTGTTTTTGGCAATGTGTAATTTTTTTTGATGTGAAAGTTCTCTAATTTGTGCATGCACAGAGTTCATGCAGTATAATTGCATTATGTTCACAACAATGTCAATTTTTTTTAATATTTGGTGTACATTATTTGCTTCCAAACAGTATTAATGTGTGTGTATACAATGTAGCTCTAAGATAATGAGAAAGGTGTGTGTACACATGTATAAGTGAGAATACCACAAAAACAAACCAACAAGCAAGCAAATGATAAGGTGTGTGTACAAATGATTGCATGAGTGAGAATTATTGCACAATAATACCACAAAAACAAAACAAAAGGCAAGCAAACAACAAATAATACTCATAAGGAAGTCAAATTACACCACAATGTATACAAAGGAATAACATATCAAGTGATATCTGTCTGTCACATTAGCCCAAAGTGTCCCAGGCTCTGGAGAATACCTTGGTCCATTTTGGAGAAGAACACCTCCTTGTCATCGTGAATGGTGGGCAACCTCACCTGGCAAAAACATGCATTGGCTCTTGGCAATGGACTTGATAGTGCTGGCCGCAAGTATTCTATGTTAATGGGTTCGGGTAGTCCCAAAGGAGGAATGCTCTTCAGCCCAGTGACAAATTCTAGGATCTGCGGCAGCTCTGCCTTCACTTGAACACCAGAGTCATCAGTGTAGGAACCTATAACAATAGTATCAAAATTTTTTGCAAAAATTAATGTTAATATTGCCATGCATGGTATATCAGTTCAGAGGTTGACACTAATTAGGGCAATAATTATTATTTGCACTTGCTACACAATAATCACACATGCAGAGCTTATTATTTTATTATGGTAGTACTCACATTCCTCTCTCTCTTGAATGTATTGGAGAAACCAATCAAATGCCCTTTGGCAATGGGATGGCAAATTTGAAGGCCTCCTGGAGGAAATTAAGCTGAGGAATCCTGCAGCAGTCAGTCTCACTGCAGTGTGAACAAATGCCTTGTGCATTAGGTCATAGTTGTTCTTTAGCAAGCTCCCAACTCCAGTTTTGTCTAGCCCATTGTAAAATGCTCTGATGGAAAAATAACGCTTCTTTACCACCTCATCATACACTAGCATTTGGAGTAATTCAGCGACATTCCTTAGACCAATAATTCTGGTTGGATCCCATCCTGAACTGTTGATTAGAGATGCATATTTGTCTTCATCCACAATTTCATCTAGTAAAGTTAAGCTCTCACAACAATCAAGCTGCAAGTATAATCATAGAGACAATCAAAATTAACATAATGAACATTATACCAGCATAGAAAGTTTTACTGAAAAATTACTTATTAGAAATAAATGAAAGTGTAATGAAAGTAATTTGTCCCTCAGACAATGCCTGGGTACCTTTTCAATCATTTCCAGAAGATCTTCATTAGCTGCATTAAGAGGAATGTCGTCTTTTCTTGGAAGCTCATCAGGATCAAGGGTTTCACACGAAGCTGCTAAATTAACACTGATCATCGACTTTACAAGAGCTGGATGAATACATGGAAGACCTGGGCCTCCCTGTAGTAGGGAATGCCCAACCATCGCACCCAAGACTTCAAGCTTAGATTCAGAGCCCCAATGATTCTTCGGAAGTCGTCTTGTAGGGTTACCTTCAAGAAACTCTTGACTTGCTCTCTCTATTGCCTTCTCAAAAAATTCATTCCTAAGGGCTCCAGCATCCACACCATCCTCGCCGCTATATTCAATTACCAATGTTTTCTTCAACAGTGAGATGTTGTGAACTGCTCGTTTATAAAACGCTTCGGCTGCGTTGAAGATACAGCTTCTGGTAACACGTAACGTATGAGTGTCTTCCTCATTGATCATTGTCTTGGACAAGGTACCTAGTAGAGTGCACATTGAGGCTGGTTTGGACTTCTTCTCTTGCTCGCTGACCAAAATGTCAATGACAGAATTAGTGCTGCAGCGTTGCCGAAGATTCCTGATTGCCTCCATTCGAACATCAGGAAACATTTCTTGTAATACATGGATATCAGCCTCTCTTATCTGAAAATAATTAATCGATAGAACAATGATACACTTGCATGCACACATGTACATGCATGCACCCACACACTCAGAGTCACACACATGCAAGACAGACATGTAGACAATTACAGATGACACATTGTGAGTACTACCTCTTCTTCAATGTCCTGACTGCCATGGGCGCGGGTAGGTGGTGAGGAGGGAGGAGGGGGTGGTATTTCAATCCTGGGAATAGGGAGATGTAAGTAATGAGACATTTGACTTGATGTTCCAGGCCCAGGTCCAGGTCCACAGTCATCCAGAGGAATCAAATTAGAGGAGTTGCTACTGCATCCAGAGAACTGGGGCAATCTAGTCTGTCTCTGTGGACTCTGCAACTTAAAATTGCATGTGCATGCATGCCGAAGCAGATACATATTATGTTTGTAAAGACATTCACAGGCATACATGCAACATTGATATCTGAGAACAATTAAGGCTTTATATAGCAGTATAAATTTGAATGAAAATAATATTATCACTGATTGACTCTTGGTTGCACTCACGAAAAGTGATTGTGGACCATTTATTACGGATCAATTTCACAGCTAAATTTATCAGAGTCAAAACACTTACCAAGTCGAACTTAGATCTGACATACAGGGTGCGATGTGATGTGGTAATCAGCTTTACTTTTTCTCCTGACCACTTAAAGTTCACATCAACATTAGGCACCTTCAAAGTCTGCCCACAGATATTCAAGTACTCAAATCTACAAATTTTATAATAGCAACAATAAAAACTTAGTATGACCATGCTTTGGAATAATTATGGGATGTATGCAACGTAAGAAAGAGGGGGGGTCATCAACTGGATACCGATAATCGCTAATTGACCAACCTTGGAGGAGGTTTTTCCAAGGAGATAAGTTCCCCAAATACACTTTCTATTTTGGATGTCATCTCTTCTTCACTCCATTGGGTATTCAACTCAACCATGTTAGCGACCCTCTTTTCATCCCACAGCCTGGCCTTCCTGGCGCCTCGCGGCACGGTAAGGGAGTCATCTTTAGCCAGCAAAACTATATCCCTGTAAAACACTTTGCCCGAACTCGAGGCCGAGGCACCAGCTGCAGGGGTGGTCGCAGCACTGTTCCGTCTACTAATACTAGTTGGTCTGCAGTAGCTTCTTCGGGGAACATAAGGCGCCATTCTAGAGTAACTCCTCGAGTTTGTGGTGGGGAATCGGTGCTGCAGCTCGTTTTGCAGGGACAATGGCTGAGCTCTATGGAAAACAAAAAAATAATAGCAGGTGATCTCTTCTAAACTAAGAATCAGTTGCGCATGCTTAAGACAATGTCATATTTTCTCTCTGACCTTGATGGAGATGATGGAGGGGGAGAGGTAAACTGCACAGAGCCAGTACTGCCACTAGTGCCAGCTGCAGTCTGCTGAGTAACTGCATGCTCCAGAGCCCTACTCCCCACCAACATTGACACTATCTCCCGTGGAGTTCTTCCACCTGCTACAGCGGAGCCACCTTGACCCCCAGCCAATTCTCGTGGAGCCGACATCTAGATTCCTCTTTAACTTTTTTCCAGTGTCGAGAACAGTGCTATAATGAAATTTAGAACCGTGCTGCAAGATTTCTACCCTCGCGCGCCGCGCACTCAATAACAATTACATCATTTGGCGCCACGGACTATCGAACGTGTCTGACCGACCGCTGCATCGTCGGTCCTGATCGATCATGGACCATCGATGCATCGCAGATATATCGCGTAAACGGGAGCATACACCGCGTGACCTTTGAACTTTTCAAAGCAAGTTTTAGTTCTAAGATTGACCTTTGAACTTTCCAAAACAGGTTTTCTGTTGATGTTGGTAGCTTTGTATGGCAAAAAGATTTTTGAACATTTTGTCAGGTTTGGAATTCCATACCACTAGACAGCTTTGTATCTATGTCTTCAGTTAAGCTCAAACGAACAGCATAAGCTTCCTCTTTGACAAGTTTCATTTTCGTATCAAATGAAGAACCTTTTGAGAAGCATTCACTTTTGATATCGCTCTCAGTGAACATGTAAAAGAGGTCACTTTTCATTGCAACAACTTCACTCTTGTTCACCCATTGCTTCCAAACACCAGTCAGGAGTTCAAGACCTCCTAAGTCATTGTCACTGTAGCTCTGTGGGAAGCCTGCTAGACAATCCCTCGAGAAATGACTGCCTCTCTCAAGAGCCATGAAAGATCCACTTATCGAATTATTGCTTTTATCTTCCCATGTAAGTACGTTCTTCAGCTTATCCAGTGGATTGACAACAATCATGTCATTGTCCATGTAGATTCCACCCCACTTGTACAGTACTAGCAGTCGAAGGAGATTGGTTTCATGACTTTCCCAATGAGGACTAGACTTCGCACTTGAGAGTTTTGATATGAACTCTTCAGCTGGGGTGTCCTTCAACAAGTCAGCTAAGGAGTAGCCAGTCACAGTGATATGGTAGCCAGCATCTGTTAGCACATGGAATTCAGACTGTTGTAGTGTGTTGCTGTGGATGGTGACTTTAGTAAAGGGATGATGGTGGAAAATGGACTCCACTGTTCGCCAATGATACCACTTGAAGGTCGACTCAGTGAACACTAAATGGAATAGCTTTTGATCACCTAGATCAAGCTCCGAGGCCAGCACAGGAGGAGGTTGTAGAGGTACCATTCCAAACTTGTGAGCAGCATCGTGAAGTGCTTCATTTTGACGAATGACATTCCAGAAAGTGGCTCTCATTCTCATTACAATTCCAGGGTTAGGATTAGGTGGGGGGTTATCCCAGGGGAAGTTTTTCAACAATTTAAAAGTTTCATTTTTTAAATCTGAATACATAGTGTGAAAAAGCTGAGTAAGTCCAGTAAAACGTGCTGAATCACCTATTAATGATGGGTTTGAGTGACACAAGAAAATGACTGGTATTCCCATTCCAACACATGGCAAAGCACAATGTATGCGGTGAGTGACAACCACTTTTGCTGAGGAATAGAGCTCAATAAGATTGAAAGCACCTGCAAATTGATTGAAGCCATTCAAGTTGTGCTCATGGTGAATCTTGTAGATAGCACGACTTTGTATTTCCTTTGGGAAAAGTGGGAGATGGTTATGATTTACATCGACAAAGTAAATGTTTTTACGAGTTTTAGTGAGACTTGGATTTCTCATCATCAGTGTCATGCACCCAGAGAAGTAAGCCTCCACACCGTGATTCATTAAGAAATCAACTGTAGCCGTATCACGACAACCAACAGGGGCATGTTGCTTGATAAAGTCAATACTCGGCTGCTTCGAAAACACATTGAAAACATCAGAGTTGATATGCATTGAGATCATAATTGGATCAATATTGTTGGGTGGTGGCCACTGAACAGATGGCTCTCCCCACCAGGCATTGAAGAAGGTTGTCACATGTTCCTTGGTTTCTATTTGAGACAAACGATCTCTTTCGAGTAAATTATCAACATACGGCAAAAACTGCATTCCAGCAATAGCCTGTACTTCATCACCTAAATTGGCTACGACGACATGACTCCAATGGGGCCGTTCATTGTACCACAGTGTTCCAAAGTGACGCTCTATTGTTGTATGGTTGTGGTTCTCACACTCAAGATGGATGGAATCAGGACACTTACTATTTGGGCACCCAATTTTCAAGACCCTTGAAAAGTCAAAATGAAACCGATAGCTTTCATTTTTGCTAACTGTCTTGGGATACATTTTCACAAACTCCTGTGAGAGGCTATTGATGTACGGATGAAGTTTGGTAAAGCAAGTGATATAGAATTCCTCTCTACTGGTGACCCAACCATTGAGGCAAGGATTGTCTGTAAAGACTTGCTTCTCTCCTGTCACTCTGATCCTGGGATCAATGTAAATGCCTCCATATTTCCACAAGATTCCAAGCTGAACAACTCTTTGAAGATGTTCCTCAAAATTTATTCCTGCCAAGACTTTGTAGAGAGGATGTCGGACAAACCACTCCTCAAGAGGTGTGTCCTTCACTAGGTCACTGATCACTAGGAACTCCGAGGTGATACTGGGATTGTTCAACGTGGCGACTGAACGCATACATTGTGACGTTCCACAGAAAACATGAGTACAAATCTTTTCACTTTGCCAACTCCTGATATTCTCAAGAATCTCAGGAGAGAGTGTTCTGTCAAAGACCCAGGCTGTTACAACTGTTGATTGGCACTGCTGAGATTGGATCCTCTTGAAATCTAAGTTATCCTTTGAGTCATCCTTTGAGAAATGATTGGCTGTGTAGACAGTGATTTTGCTTCCAAAAATGTGTGGCGCTTGAAATCCAATACAAACCACGAGTGCACAGAAAACGGTCACCCATGTAATTTCTTTGATACCCTGTCTTTTCCTAAAGCTGTAGACAGCAAGTCCAGCAAAGAAGATGAGCAAGCCTAATAACATGTTCATTGTCACAGGGGTACGGAAGTAGATGAGGTTGGCTATAATGACAAACACCCTCTTTGCAAGGTTCAGTGTGGCGTGAGTGAGGGGAGTGATGTCTTGTAGGACAGTGATTGAAGCAGTGTTGTAGGTGAAGTGAGAGGTGGCAGAGACAATGCTCTCCTGGGCGTGTGTCAACAGTGATGTACTTGCTGAAACGAGAACCATCTTCAGGAGGATGGCTGGTATCAGTATTAGTGTACTGCAAATGGATATGACTGCATACTTTTGTATTGGACTCTCCCAGGCAAGTTTCTTGAGGAAAATGTTCCTCGTTGCAAAGCCCATGTTTGAACTGATGGCTGCAAGCAGTCCCCACACATTGAACGACTTGTCCAACACCACAAACGTACAGGCTCCAGCACTCATTGTCACGATGGACATCAGGGTAGCTATGGTGAGGTCGCCATAGTTCTTGTAGAGAAGAAGAGAGAGGAAGAAGGTGAAGATAGGCTCAAACGACTTCACCACTTGTGTCACACTGGAACTAACTAATGCGTACGCTGCATTTGTGGACATGTTTCCAACAATGTTAGCAAATCCTCCAATCCAAATGATAGTCTTGGGTGAGTCTGTCGGCCAAATTGCAGCCGACTTGCCTTTCACAATCTTCAGGAGTATCACCGATGCTATTGCACCGAGGAGATGCTGAAACAATGTCAGTTCTAGCCATCTAAAGTCTCTGAAGGCAGGCTTTAAACTTGTTGATTGAGCACTCTCATGAACCACTCCGTGAGTCACCATCATGGACTTGGAGGCAATACTTGTGATGCCATTAGCAACCCACCAGATAAGAACCACCACTAGCATCTGCCACCACTCACCCATGACCTTTGCTATATATAAATAGAATAATTAAATCTGTAAAGTACACACCGATCCTAATGAAGGGTAGCCTCGTTCCCAGGCTCTCTCCCAGTGAATATTTATACATACATGCACGCAAAATAGGAAGGGAGAGAGCCTGGTACACGAAATCATGTGACTGACGTCCGTAGAGAGACTGTAGAGAGGGTTTGTATGGTTTCTCTCCTACAGCATACTAATTTTTCTGTGTGGTACGTCATTCATGTGATTTGCGTACCAGGCTCTCTCCCTTTCTATTTTTCAGCTTGTAGTATTCAGGGAGGGAGCCTGGGAATGAAGCTAAATGACGGCACCTATGGTGCATAAGTCTTGGCGCACTCAATTAGCATGCACAACTAAACGTGTATGACCATCAGTACTGAGACTTCAGTATGACAAGGTTCACTGGCTGCATGTAGTACTCTCTTCCCATGTCGAGTTCCTCATGTTGCCCATAGGAATAATTCTTTACACACTCAAACAGCCATTCCATCTTGTTTGTTTTCTTTTTACGATTTGGCCAAAGTTAAGCACTGACTCTGTGAACACACACACATAATATTTATCGTACAGGTTACCTAGGTTACCTATGGTTATGTGTGGTGTACTGTGGTAATCCAAAGTTGAGCACTGACTCTATGGAGACACATTACAATTTTTATTACTATGGTTATCAAAGTCAGTTCAACATTGACTCTGTGGTCGACATACATACATGCCAAGATCGACAAGGTGCCCAGTAAAGAAAATCAGCACAATGAATGGTATACTGTTGCAGCCGAGTCACGGTATGATACCATGAGGGGCTTGGAATGAGGCTACATTAGCCTAGGGTGCCAGGCCTTGACACAGGTACGAATGATTGCTGTAGTGTCGTTCCTGAACGTGAGAGAAGCGTATGTGTCTTTGCAAAAATCGGTTGGCTCTTAGATAAAAAATACGTATTTTAAGCGATGGTAGATCTAGTTTATAGCAACCAAGAGCAGCTAACACTGCCATGCCCTACTCCGTTAAGAGTGAGAAATAGGCTATATTTTACTTACCCCGCCCAATCATTTGCACAACTTTTTGATGCGAGATATACCAGACCCATTTTCCTGTGGAGCCATATAGGCGGAGCGAAAGGGGTCTGGCTACATGAGTCTACTAACTAACCTGATCCCTGAATTATGTAAAATAGTACGTCACTCACGTGACTACTGGTACCAGGCTCTCTCCTTCCAAGAAAATATTCGCAAAGGAGAAGCCTGGGAACGAGGCTATGTACAACCTTGGATAACCATAGTAACAACACATAACCATAGGTAACCTAGGTAACCTGTACGATAAATATTATGCATGTTTTGTGTGTTCACAGAGTCAGTGCTTAACTTTGTGTGTTCTGTCACAGAGTAATTCATCCCCTGGAGTATCTTGTCCCCCAGGACCAGAGGAGGTACGACACGAGTGCGCCTTTGCTGAGCTGGCAAGTCTGTTAATTACATTCCAATCATGTGACAGCAACACTTCACAATAAAAGTTGATCACGTGCACCCCGTTTGCCAGCTCAGCAAAGGCGCACTCGTGTCGTACCTCGGGCAGGTCTAAAAAGAGGAATAGGAAATGAGGAAATGGAAATGTAGAAATCGGAAATGAAGAAATAAGGAAATGAATTGTTACTAACTGACTCTACTGTTCAACAGTTGAGCAAGTTTGCTTCTCACCCCAGTAAACTAAAGAGAACATAAGTTGTACTTACAAGTTACATTGACCTAGGCTACCTAGCTAGACCTGCCAAAATCTATAGAACTTGACTAATCAGTCGCCATGGGTGGGATGGGGCTGAACAGAAGGTAAGTTGTTGGCATTAGTAACTGTATTTACTACTAAAAATTATGACATTGAGATGATAGTACCATAGATTTTATAGCTCATGCTATAATATCCTTGTACACAGTCAGGCTGCATGCACTGAGCCCAATCACTGTATTGAAAATTATACTATAAAATTGAGCTCACTGAGTCTGAAACAAGATGCAAGGTTTGGACTTAGACTGAAATCTGTGCTGGTTTCTTGCTGTACACTACCTCTGCGGATGGTAAATATATGTACCTGGAGCTTGAACCCATGCAAAGATCATTGTATCAATCAGAATATCCTATAGCTTGAGTAAAGAATTATTGTCAGAGTCTTTCTAATCTGTTTTGATAGTCTCTCAATTAGACAGACTAAGTATGATATAAGTAACTAATAGCTAAATAGTTGATAGTTAACTACATGCTAACTACAGCTACTACATGCTTCTTGCGAAGTATCATCCTATCATCAATGATTCATCATGAGGCAAAGCATAGGCTGAACAGCATGTAAACTATTATGCTTTGTAGTGTCAGCAGTATTCATTTGACATGAAGAAAGGAGCAAAGTTACAGATCATAGTGTACATGGCCAAAGAATAATGACTGAATGATTTCCTCATTCCTCATTTCCCATTTCCATTTCCTCTTTTTAGACTGGTCATACCTCCTCTGCCCGCGCCCGGCGCCCCTAGTCTCGAGCCTAGCACGTGGGCAGGATCTAGGAGAGGCCGGCTGGGCACGAGACTACGGCGCCCCAGGATCTAGGACGGACCAGAGGAGGTATAGTCTCGTTCCCAGACTCCACCCATTCTCCAAGGAGAAAGAGAGTCTGGTCTCAATTGAGCGAATTCTTGGTTGTGCTGAGTCAGCAGTCATGAAAACAGGTAAGCCAATCAGATTGCAGCATTCGAGTTTTCAGGTGAAAGTCATCCTTTCAATTGCATATCTCATGAGACTCGAGATGTCTCAGTACAGTGATCAGGGAACTGCTTAGCTTTGCGTGAATCGCTTACAAGAGAACGTCTCAAATATTGTATAGAAGTGTAGAAATCGCTTACAGAAGAGTTTTACTGGTGAAAAAGTAGATCATGCTAATTGGGCTATAAAATTAAAGCCAGGATGGATCTGGTAAGCAATCAGACATTGTAATCTAGTTGACCAGGCGGCTCTAGTGATTGGTTCCCTACACACGCACACCAGATTTATAATTGAGCTAGCTCTGCTCCTAGCTTGTTTAAAGTACACACACTCGTCACATGACATCCAGTTTCACTGCTGACTCAGCACAACCGGGAAATCGCTCAAAAGATACCAGACCCTCTTTCTCCTTGGAGAAGGGGCGGGGTCTGGGGACGAGACTAGAGTGCACCTTTGCTGAGCTTGCAAACAGGGTGCACGTGATCAAATCTCATTGTGAAGTATTGCGATCACATGATTGGAATGCAATTAACAGACTTGCCAGCTCAGCAAAGGCGCACTCGTCCTCTGAGGACGGACAGTTTGCTTTGCTANGACATGTTGTATGAAAGTGTATGTGAGCTTTGCATGCAATGACTTCTATATATCTACCAACTAAAGTGCATGCCTGAACTAATTATGGTGTGGTATATTGATGAGTTGTTGTGGTTGTGTGTTTTCATTGCTATCTTCGAGTTATTTACTCTCCATAGTAGTGGTCAACAATATACCGACATTGTTTTGGTCACACTTATACCTTTGTTGCTAATTGATACCCAAAGAAAGTGTTTACCACAATAATAGCTAGTAACAGATGCATGATAAATTTATGAGAAGCTAGGTTGACTATCAACTATGGCATTAAATTGTAGTGTAATATCGATAAAATTAATATGAACCCTGTATTGTTGCCGAGCGCCTTAGCGCGAGGCAGTGTAATCTTGCAGGGCCAAAAATTGTGGAAGTAAAATCCAATTACACGTCATCAACACCGGATGAAAACGGGCAAAAATTGTTCCGGTTTGCCAATAATTGCGGAAGTAAAATCCAATTATACGTCATGAACACCGGATGAAAACGGGGCCAATTTGGCAAAAATTGTTCCGGTTTAAAACACGCTATACGCGTACGTACGCTAGCTGCGCTGCATGCTCGTGATCGTGATGATCCTTACCATAATATACGAAACACGTGCGCGCGCACAGCTCGAGATCTCGTGCTACGTATATATGTAGAATAATGTGTGTTATGAGCCGGCATAGACTGCAGAGACATATCATTGTGGTACCTTACTAACTGTACAAGAGGTGAGAGTTTAAAATACGTGGAGTTAGCTGATCAGGTATTCATGGTAGTCCATTTCTTTCGGTCTAACTAGGTTTCCTTTCTAAACCTGGGGCCAGCTCATCAAATCGAATGGCATAATTACTTCAAACGTCGCGCGCGAGGCAATTAACTGCACTCAGTGTACAACTAGTTTACATATGTTATTAACATTTTTTCAGTGTTATAGTTGTTGTCATTAGTCTGTAACCTTTAAACACACTATTTTAAGCAAAAAAAATTGTTTGACCATGGTGTGCTGTGGATAAGAAAACATTTTGCGTGTTACTGCATGTGTACAAGTGGAAGTTGATCATCAATTAAACCATGCATGTGGTTGACAAGATCAATGATTGGTACATCATCTCCAAAGTTACATGCTAGCCGAGTTATTTTAGCCGACCATTTTTTTTACGTGAATATTTTTTCAAGAGTATATAAAATAGTAGGTATTTAACAAAGAAAAATTGTTTGCATGGAATGCATGTAACTAAACACATACCTAGCTTCTAAAGATTATTTGAGTTCTATATAAAGAAAACAGTTAGGTTTAATGGACATAGATTTCAATAACTTCTACTCCAATATCTTCATTTGATATTNTAGGAGAACAAAATTGCACTAGTGTGGCTTCTCGCAAGCGCTCTCTCTACGAGTGATCAGAAAAGTTTTGGCAAAGTTTAAGCCTTCCATGCAGTTGGTTTTCTGTAAAGGAGAGCCTCTGAGCAAGTTTGAAGCCTCTACTTTGTGTTGTTAGATTTTTATGGCGATAAATATTTTGTATTGTGTCTATGGGACAGTCGGCCCATTCCTACTATTAGCGATTTCCAACCTATGTATTTTGCATTATGTAGCTATTGTCTAGTACTGAGGTTAAACTCAGAAGCGCTTGCAATTAATAAGCTAGTCACAAAAATCTTGAGTGTCGGGCGATCATTTCAGCGTTTGTTGCGTTGAAATTGGTCGAGTTATCGTAAAGTTATGAGCATGCGTAATCAGGTAACCGCAAAAAGCCATACAAAACATATGGAGGAAAATGTTTACGGGAAAATCAATGGACCACGTGGCACGGCTGACAGGCTGATTTTGAAAGCTATTCTGCGGATGATAAAGACACTACTGGTTAGTTTGACACTTTCTAGGGTAACTTGGGGTGCTGATTTCAAATTTGTGCACTGTTTTTGCTCTAAATATAATGCTACTGTAGAAACTGGGCAAAACTTAGGGAAAAGTTAATAATAACTAAAATTATAGAGGAGTTTGAAAAGTGTTTCAAGCTGGTATATGTTTCATAGGTTGAAGAGACTGTTTTTATGGGCAAAAGGCCAAAGGAAATATTTTAATAGCTTGCGGAATTCGAATAAAGTGAAAAAATGTTACATTTAATGGGTTTACTCCAGGGTGCATGGTGGTGGGCATTATTAGAAATGAACCATATAACTGTAGAAGTGTCTGCTCAACATCGCTGCCCCAGTTTGTTAAGCCGCTGCATGAGTGAGTTAATATGGTGTATTCTTTTGCCGAAGAGTATTTGAAGCCATAGAATTGCAATCATTGGTTATCATCTGAAAGTAGAAACCTTACTGAACAATTTGGTGAAAGTTTGACATTCGTATATCAATTTAAAATTGGTAAATGCAATAGTATAATTTCTGCTGAGTCAGCCTGAAGCCATAGAAATTTTGGATGTTAAAGTAGAAGTCTTCCTGAACATTTTGGTGAAAATTTGATAGTCGTAGCTCATCCGATGACTAAGTTATGATCAATTATAGTTATGGTATTTTAGGGTGTTATGGTGCCATATTTTCAATGGAGAATCCCGTAAAACACATATGTGCAACTTTGTCCCGTAACTTTTGATTGGAAGCAGCTAAGAAGGTCAAACTTGTTTTATTTTGGTCGCATAGACATGTAGAACACATTTGTAGTACTTATGTTGCATTTGTATGGTTTCCTAAAAATGGTTGGAAATCGCTACTACTATACGTACTACCGTACGTATGATATCCATATTACACTACCATTTAATGCCATAGTTCAAAGTCAACCTTCCATGAATCAATCATGCATCTGTTGCTAGCTATTATTGCAGTAAACACTTTCTTTAGATATCAACCAACAAAGGTATAAGTGTGACCAAAACAATGTCGGTAATATTGACCACTACTATGGAGAGTAAATAACTCGAGTCTCCGTTAAAACACATAACCACAACTACTCTATCATCAATATACCACACAATTATTAGTTCAGGCAATGCCACATACACTTTATTAGCTTTCATATAATGTTAAGTTGCAAAATGGTGCTTTGTGTTGTCTTTCTCATTTGTGCTACTATGCTGTACAAAGGATCATCTTCAGCAACACAACTCAACAACTGCAGTCTCTCTCTCATCCTGGCTGACCAGTGTATCGCCAGAGAAGAGGTACGAGAAGAAATAAAACAGATAAACCAGACACTAGGTCAAATAAGAAATGAACTTATATCCATGAAGAGAATGATTCAAGCACTTCAAACAACACCTCCAGGAAGCTTTCCAAACCCTGCTGAATCTTGCAGCAGTATCCAGGGGCAATTATCAGACTACTACTGGCTAATTAATACAATAAGGGGGACACTAACTCGTCAATACTGTGACATGACTAGGAGGTGCTGTGGTAGCACTGGTGGATGGATGCAGGTGGCTAATCTTGACATGACTGACTCCAGCCAGCAATGTCCCTCTAGATTCAGACAGATCACTTCTCCAAGAAGAATGTGTACTAGACACAACTCAGGATGTGTGTCAGCTTCATTCCCTGCCCATGGAGTGGAGTACTCAAGAGTGTGTGGGCGAGTCATTGGTTACCAGTTTGGAACACCAGATGCATTTGATCCTTACTACAAAAACAGAACACTAACTATTGACAATGCCTATGTGGATGGTGTGAGTATCACTCATGGCTACTCTCCAAGGAAACATATATGGACNGCGAACTAGCTATTATGGCGCATGCGCAGATTGGGCTTGGGGACGAGACTAATAATACGGTACGGTGTATGATACGACGATTATTTTCATGATTTCACAGCTGCCAATGAGGTCATGACCCACAATAATGTATCTCAAGTGGGTACCGGGTGTGTGGCGTGGGCAATACTATGTAAATCGATTGCGGGGAATTGCGAAATTGATTGTTACGTAGCGTTTCTCGTGAAGCCTACCCGTGCCATTCCTGTGTAGCTACCCACGGCCAGTACTACCGTCGTACTGGGAATAAAGGTCGTGAACCCCTTCAAACACTATCTACTGTATGGTAGTCTGGCTTGCCAGACTCAGATACTCTCCCTTTGCTATTACAATAAGGTAAGCTGATGAATTTTGAATTTTTGATGAATTTTGTACCTACAGTATAATCCTACTAGTCCTATAATATTTATATTCAGGTTTGTGGGGATTCAACTATATTATGGAACACCATAATGATTATAATTTAAGGTAAAGTGGGGCAATTCCTAACCTGGGATAATTCCGATGTCGTAATTAATGCTAGCTAATTTCCAAGTCTACTATGAACGCTGTCCATATAGGTTCTGTTGATGGAAAAAAAGTCACAGCTGAATAACGTTTATAAGCACATCGAAATTAGCCCACCATCATGATTTTGAAATTGCCTTATTCATTCACTTCCAAATGAAGGCACCCATGGTGCACAAGCCTCAGCACACTCTGTCACTTGCAACTTGTGGGATGATGAAACAGCATGAATCACAGACAATGAACCAAATGAGCAATGCTATGATTATATCAACTGTTG
The DNA here is from genome assembly GCA_964030475.1 of Tethya wilhelma. Classification (NCBI taxonomy): domain Eukaryota; kingdom Metazoa; phylum Porifera; class Demospongiae; order Tethyida; family Tethyidae; genus Tethya; species Tethya wilhelma. The sequence goes on along the minus strand of CAXIPT010000005.1, from coordinate 5,248,775 downwards.
TCAGACGCTATTGAGCAAACCTATATGGGCTACCTGAATCATGTAATGTCAGTTTGAGCAGTGTCCTTTTCCTGTGATTTACTGACATTAGTATGCAATATCTTGAATGAAAACTGATCAGAATATTTTACTGTTTTGTAAAGATCCATGTATACTTTACAGTTGGACTTTACAATTGTCACAACCATGCCTGCTGCATGTACTAACACCCACGACCGGGATCAACATCGCATCAAGGGGTCGAATGATCAAATTTTGATCCCAGTCACAGGTGTTAGGACAGCACGTATGGTCATGACCTCCCCTTGAAATATGACTTATTTTATTTACATATAGCAAAACTAGTCATGGGTGAGTGGTGGCATATGATAGTGGTGGTTCTTATCTGGTGGGTTGCTAATGGCATCACAAGTATTGCCTCTAAGTCCATGATGGTGACACACGGAGTGGTTTATGAGAGTGCTCAATCGACAAGTTTAAAGCCTGCCTTCAAAGACTTTAGATGGCTAGAACTGACATTGTTTCAGCATCTCCTTGGTGCAATAGCATCGGTGATACTCCTGAAGATTGTAAAAGGCAAGTCAGCTGCAATTTGGCCGACAGACTCACCCAAGACAATCATTTGGATTGGAGGATTTGCTAACATTGTTGGAAACATGTCCACAAATGCAGCGTACGCATTAGTTAGTTCCAGTGTGACACAAGTGGTGAAGTCGTTTGAGCCTATCTTCACCTTCTTCCTCTCTCTTCTTCTCTACAAGAACTACGCAGATCTCACCATAGCTACCTTGATGTCCATCGTGACAATGAGTGCTGGAGCCTGTACGTTTGTGTTGTTGGACAAGTCGTTCAATGTGTGGGGACTGCTTGCAGCCATCAGTTCAAACATGGGCTTTGCAACGAGGAACATTTTCCTCAAGAAACTTGCCTGGGAGAGTCCAATACAAAAGTATGCAGTCATATCCATTTGCAGTACACTAATACTGATACCAGCCATCCTTCTGAAAATGGTTCTCATTTCAACAAGTACATCGCTGTTGACACACGCCCAGGAGAGCATTGTCTCGGCCACCTCCCACTTCACCTACAACACTGCTTCAATCACTGTCCTACAAGACATCACTCCCCTCACTCATGCCACACTGAACCTTGCAAAGAGGGTGTTTGTCATCATAGCCAACCTCATCTACTTCCGTACCCCTGTGACAATCAACATGTTATTAGGCTTGCTCATCTTCTTTGCTGGACTTGCTCTCTACAACTTTAGAAAAAGAAAGGGAGTCAAAGAAATTACATGGGTGATCGTTTTCTGTGTAGTAGTGGTTTGTGTAGGAATTCAAGCACCATACACTTTTGGAAGCAATAATAATGTTTACACAGTCAATCATTTCTCAAAGGATAACTTAGATTTCAAGAAGATCCAATCACACATTGAACATGTTGTTTCTGGTAGTGGTAGCATAGGTAGTCGTTCTCAGCAGTGCCAATCAACAATTTCAGCAGCCTGGGTCTTTGACAGAACACTCTCTCCTGAGATTCTTGAGAATATCAAGAGTTGGCAAAGTGAAAAGATTTGTACTCATGTTTTCTGTGGAACGTCACAATGTATGCGTGCAGTCGCCAAGTTGAACCACCCCAGTATCACATCTGAGTTCCTAGTGATCAGTGACCTAGTGAAGGACACACCTCTTGAGGAGTGGTTTGTCCGACATCCTCTCTACAAAGTCTTGGCAGGAATAGATTTTGAGGAACATCTTCAAAGAGTCGTTCAGCTTGGAATCTTATGGAAATATGGAGGCATTTACATTGATCCCAGGATCAGAGTGACAGGAGAGAATCAAGTCCTCAGAGACAACACTTGTCTCAATGGTTGGGTCACAAGTAGAGAGGAATTTGATGTCGTTTGCTTTCCCAAACTTCATCCATACATCAATAGCCTCTCACAAATGTTCGTGAAAATGTATCCTAAGACAGCTGGCAAAGATGAAAGTTATCCGTTTCATCAGTTTCATTTTGACTTTCAGAAGGTCTTGAAAATTGAGTGTCCAAATAGTAAGTGTCCTGATTCTATCCATCTTTACCACAAGAAACACGACCACACAACAAGAGAGCGTCACTTTGGAACACTGTGGTACAATGAACGGCCCCATTGGAAGTATGTTGTCGCGGCCAATTTAGGTGATGAAGTACAGGCTATTGCTGGAATGCAGTTTTTGCCATATGTTGATAATTTACTCGAAAGAGACCGTTTGTCTCAAATAAACACTAAGGAACATGTGACAACCTTCTTAAATGCCTGGTGGGGAGATTCAAGTACTGAGTGGCCACCACCCAACAATATTGATCCAATTATGACCTCAATCCATATCTCTCCAGGTGTGAATGTGTTTTCGAAGCAGCCGAGTATAGACTATTTCAAGCAACATGCCCCTGTTGGCTGTCGTGATATGGCTACAGTTGATTTCTTAACAAAACATGATGTGGAGGCTTATTTCTCTGGGTGTATGACACTGACCATGAGAAATCCGAGTCTCACTAAAATAAATGTTGCTAAAACTCGTAAAAACATTTACTTTGTTGATTTAAATCCTGACAAAATTCCACTTTTCCCAGAGGAAATACAAAGTCGTGCCATCCACAAGACTCATTTTGGAGGCAAGTTTAATGGCTTCAAGCAATTCGTAGATGCTTTCAATCTTATTGAGCTCTATTCTTCTGCAAAAGTGGTCGTCACTCAACGCATACACTGTGCATTGCCATGTGTTGGTATGGGAATACCAGTCATTTTCTTGTATCGTTCAAAGGCAACAGGACGTTTGTCCGGACTTTCTCAACTATTTCACAGTGTGGATTTGAATTTAAATGCTGTTGAACTGTTCAAAAACTTCCCCTGGGATAACCCTCCTCCTAATCCTAACCCTGGGGTGATGATAAGAATGAGAGCCACTTTCTGGAATGTTATTCGTCAAAATGAAGCACTTCACGATGCTGCTTACAAGTTTGGAATGGTACCTCTACAACCTCCTCCTGTGCTGGCCTCAGAGAGAGAACGACATGAAAAACTGCTTTTCCATTTAGTGTTCAGTGAATCGACCTTCAAGTGGTATCATTGGCGAACAGTGGAGTCCATTTTCCACCATCATCCCTTTGCTAAAGTCACCATCCACAGCAACACACTACAACAGTCTGAATTTCGTGTGCTAACAGATTCTGGCTACCATATCACTGTGGCAGGCTACTCCCTAACTGACCTACTGAAGGACACTCCTGCTGAAGAGTTCATATCAAAACTCTCAAGTGCAAAGTCTAGTCCTCATTGGCAAAGTCACGAAACCAATCTCCTTCGACTGCTAGTACTGTACAAGTGGGGTGGAGTCTACATGGACAATGACATGATTGTTGTCAATCCACTGGATAAGCTGAAGAACGTACTTACATGGGAAGATACAAACAATCATTCGATAAGTGGATCTTTCATGGCTCTTGAGAGAGGCAGTC
>CAXIPT010000005.1:5208240-5244842 GCA_964030475.1 Tethya wilhelma | reverse complement strand
TTTTTTTTTTTTTTTTTTTTTTTTTTTTTTTTTTTTTTTTTTTTTTCTTTTTCCTACTAATTTTAATGGAAAAATCTAACTTGTAACAATAAATTTTAAGTTTACCAATCAAACAGCTCAATAGTTAGTTGGCACAGCCTACTCTAGTTTAGCAGTACACAGCTTAAAAACCACCTCTGTTAAACACATACACCCACTTTGAGCTATCCACTGGTATATGCTCCTTGGTGCCGAACTAATATGCGCATGTGCAGATTGAAAGCGAGAACTCAAAAGCTGGAAAGTTCATTATAGCACACAATTTCAAATCATAATCATGATCAGATATTACAACTGAAGATGTAAGAAAATTTATCAGTACTGTGTATCACAAAGCACACAGAAAGAGTTTAAAATGTGCTTACAGATTGTTCCTTCAGCTATTGGAATTTTAAAATCAGTCTCTTCACTATTGAAGCTTAAACGCACAGCATGAGCTTCTTCGTTGACAAATTTCATGTCAACATCAAAGAAAGGGTTTATAGAGAAGCATTCAGTCTGTACTTTACTTTCAGTGAACATGTAAAAAAGATCACTTTGCATCGCAACAACTTCACTCTTGTTCACCCATTGCTTCCAGACACCAGTCAGGAGTTCAAGACCACTCGAGTCATTGTCATCATAGCTTTGTGGATAGGCTGCTAGACAAACTCTTAAGTAATGACTGTCTCTTTCGAGGGCCAGGAAAGATCCACTTATTGAATGATTGTTAATGTCTTCCCAAATTAGTAAATTCTTTGGAAGCTTGTCCAGTGGATTGACAACAATCATGTCATTGTCCATGTAGATTCCACCCCACTTGTACAGTACTAGCAGTCGAAGGAGATTGGTTTCATGACTTTGCCAATGAGGACTAGACTTTGCACTTGAGAGTTTTGATATGAACTCTTCAGCTGGGGTGTCCTTCAGTAGTTCAGTTAAGGAGTAGTCTTCTACTTCAATTGAGTACCCGGAATCTGTTAACACATGGAATTCAGACTGCTGCAGTGTGTTGCTATGGATGGTGACTTTAGCAAAGGGATGATGGTGGAAAATGGACTCCACTGTTCGCCAATGATACCACTTGAAGGTCGACTCAGTGAACACCAAATGGAAAGTCAGTTTTTCATCTTGTTCTCTCTCTGAGGCCAGCACAGGAGGAGGTTGCAGAGGTATCATTCCAAACTTGTGAGCAGCATCGTGAAGTGCTTCATTTTGACGAATAACATTCCAGAAAGTGGCTCTCATTCTCATCATCATCCCAGGATTAGGATTAGGTGGGGGGTTATCCCACGGAAAGTTTTCCAGTACTTCTACAGCCTCACTCATGGACATATCATACAAGTTCACAGTATGAAACATAGGTGTTAGTTCGTGCATTTCTGGGGAGCTTTGTGTGGTTGATCCTTGACCACCAGGCATTTGAGGAGAGTCGATGAAAACGACCGGTATTCCCATTCCAACACACGACATTGCACACTGTATGCGCTGTGTGATCACCACCTTTGCTGTTGCATATTCCTCCAAGAGATTGTAGGCTTCTGAGAAGAGTCTCAAGCCACTGAACACGTAGCCGGTTCCAAAATGAAGAGTGGTGCTATTCTCCACGATCTCTTGTGGAAAGAGTCGTATAATGTCCCACTTTACGTCGACAAAATAAATTCCATCAGTTTCTTTTTGATTTAACGATGGACTTCTGAACATGAGTGTCAAACAACCAGAGAAATACGATTGAATGTTTAGCTGTCTTAAAAACTTGAGCGAATTCAAATCTTGGCATCCAATTGGTTGATTTTGTTTAAGGAAATCGCTACTCACTGCCCACATATCTTGTACATTGTTTTGGACACGCACCGAAGTCATAATGGGACGAAGATTTCCAGGAGGTGGCCAATTTTTGGTGTGATTGTCATACCAAGCATTAAGGAAAATTGTCAGTGGTTCTTCTTCTGGTGGCAAGAGACTCATTCTGTCTCTATCGACGAGATTATCAACAAAGGGGAGGAATTGCAATCCTGCCAGCGATTGGAGTTCATCTCCGCGATTGCTCCATTTATTCACCTTTTCTTCCCTGTCAAACCACAAGACTCCAAAGTGGTGACGCTCAAGCAGAGTCTTGTTTTCTTCCAGTTTCTTATAATCCAGTACAACAATATCAGGACGGTCAAGTTTTGGGTCAGTGAAAGCACGTTTCAGGACATTGCCAAATTTGAAAGAAAACCTGAGCCTTTTGCTAACCTGTCTGGGATAGTAATGGACAAAATACTCAGCGAGTGTTTGAATGAATGTGTGCCCTTTTGGAAAACACACAACATCAATTTCTACTTTGCTACTAGCCCATCCATTCACACAAGAGTGGTTTGTGAGTATTTGATTCTCTCCTGTCACTCTGATCCTGGGATCAATGTAAATGCCTCCATATTTTAGCAAGATTCCAAGCTGAACTACTCTTTGAAGATGTTCCTCAAAATCTATTCCTGCCAAGACTTTGTAGAGAGGATGTCTGGCAAACCACTTCTCAAGAGGTGTGTCCTTCACTAGGTCACTGATCACGAGGAACTCAACAGTGATACTGGGATCATCCATAATGTCCATGATTTCACGCACACACGGAGAAGTTCCACAGTACACATTGATTCGCGTACAAGGTTCCATATTGTGCAAGTGCTCAATATTCTTCAGTAGATCAGCTGATAATGGTCGGTCATATGTCCAAGCTGTTGAGATAGTGTAAGAGTAGGACTTGCACTTTTTGAACAGTACAGGAGAAGCTTGCAAGTTCACTTTCAAAGGAACAGTCGGTATATCCAGTTTGGGTGGTACAGTTTGCAAGTCCTTAGTCATTTTTGTTGTAAGAATTTGCTGGTTGTAACTCAACTCACTCTTAATGTCCACAGAGGAAACACTAGCTATTTGTTGCTGTCTTTGCTCATGACCAGTCGTTTGTATGCTGAAGTAAATGTGCTGACAATGCAGCCAAATGCCAGTCATTACAACAAAGAATGCCACCATTGAAGCAGCCTCTTTGACAGAGCGTCTGTTTCTAGTTGAGTAGAGAGCAAGCCCAGTGAAGAAGATTAGTAGTCCCATGAGCATGGTGGTTGAGACTGGGGTACGGAAGTAGATAAGGTTGGCTATGATGACAAACACCCTCTTTGCAAGGTTCAGTGTGGCGTGAGTGAGGGGAGTGATGTCTTGTAGGACAGTGATTGAAGCAGTGTTGTAGGTGAAGTGGGAGGCGGCAGAGACAATGCTCTCCTGGGCATGTGTCAACAGCGATGTGCTTGTTGAAACAAGAACCATCTTCAGTAGAACTATTGGTAGTAGTAATATCACACTGCAAATGGAAATGACCACATATTTTTGTATTGGACTGTCCCAGGCGAGTTTCTTGAGGAAAATATTCCTCGTTGCAAAACCCATGTTGGAACAGATGGCTGCAAGCAGTCCCCACACATTGAGCGACTTATCCAACACCACAAACGTACAGGCTCCGGCACTCATTGTCACGATGGACACCAAGGTTGCCACGGTGAGGTCGTCTTTGTAGTTCTTGTAGAGACACAGCGAGAGAAAGAACGTGAAGATTGGTTCGTAGGATTTTATCACCTGTGTGGCACCGGAGCTGACCAGAGCATACGCAGCATTAGTAGCCAGATTTCCAACTACGTTAGCTAATCCTGCAGTGTAAATGGTGGCTTTCGGTGAAGCAGTCGGCCATATTGATGCAGTCTTTCCTTGAAGTGCCTTCAAGAGTACTATCGAAGCCACTGCTCCAAACAGATGCTGAATTGCTGTCAGTTCTAGCCATCGTACATCCTCAAATGCAGCTGTGAGACTCATGTAGGTGCAGGTGGTGTTCTTAGAGTCCTGTGAGACCATCATAGACTTGGAGGCAATGCTGGCGATTCCATTGGCAATCCACCAGAGAAGGACCAGAGCAACCATGTACATCAGTGAGCCAGTCATCATTGTGATAGAGTCAATCAGCTGGCTAGTTCATTGATTTCAGTTGCAAACACCTCACAGTCACTCAGTTTGGTTGACAACCAAAATTAATGTCAGTGGCACTGAACAGATTCAAGCATTGTGTGTGTATTAGTCACTACTACATCAATTCATGCTCCACCTCTTCTATAGTGATCTCCAAGGTATTGAATAGACATTGAATTTATTATTGTCTGAATGTCTGTGGTCACTCCCATATCTTTTGTTCCAGTTGTAACAATGTTTACACTTACAGTAACACTGTCACACAGTCTGCAGCAACAAAGCACTCCTGCAGTAGTAACACTAGTTCTAAGGGCCAATATACTACCTGACAGCCATGTACATGCATGCGATATGCCAAAGCATTGTGGTTAATTGCTCACGTGACTATTGTTTGTTATGTTTGCGGCCTATACTGCCACGTGTAGTTTATACAAAGATGGAGACAGCTGTTCTTGCAAGCTTCTTAGCTCTTTGTGCAGCACTGTTTGTAAGCCATGGCGGTGCATTCACAGCTTCTGATCCGCCACCAGTCATGCCTCCCATGGTGGACACCAGCTCTGGAAGAGTGAGTCATTTAGCTAGCTAGCTGAAATATTTGTTGTTTTTTACGGTGTGGTAAAATCATACCATTGCTTATTATCAATGCAGATTGCTGGAAAGTTCACAGAAAGAGCACAGGTTTGTTGTAGATCCACAATGGTGTGGTCCTTGTCACTTATGATCAATGCATGTGTATAAATCAATTTGTTTTTAGATGGTTGTTGTTGACTGATTAGCTCCTCCCCCTCTCATATTTTGCACACAATGACCCCCTCCAGGTATTTACCTCAGTGCCATATGCTAGACCCCCAGTAGGAGAACTACGATGGAAAGATCCACAGTAAGATGACCATTTGGCCCATACTGTTATGCAATGGTGGTGCTGTGTCAGGTCTTACATTTCAAACTAATCTCTCTCTCTCTCTCTCTCTCTCTCTTCTTGTTCAGACGACCGATGCCTGTGCCTGGTATCATTTCAGCCACTGAAGATCCTCCTGGTTGTCCACAGTTGATGCCGTGCTCTCTTCCTCTCCCGAAGTACATCTGTCCCAAACGAGTCAGCGAAGATTGTCTCTATCTCAATGTCTATTCTCCTCTGAACGCTACGGTCAGTAGCTAATGGTGAACAATAACGAAAATGAATGTTATTGACAGTGTTCTGTCATGCTTTTGTGAATATGGGTCACCACCATTTTTAGATGTTTGAACATGTACAGTTACTTCCTTGCATGTAGTATTTTCTTGTCCTTATCATATCTTTCTGTTGTGTTCTGGGTGGTAACCTGGTAGCTTTATAGCTTCACTGTCCATAATATGTATGTACTCTGGTTTCTGTGGTTTGTATCTGTGAAAGTAATTTGTGGTTCTTGTGTGGTTGCAGGCGAACGCCATGCTTCCTGTCATGGTTTTCATACATGGAGGGAACTTTATCAGAGTGAGTTGGGCTTACCGTTCGCTGAACATGTAATGTTTTGTGTATGCTTTTGCTATCTGTGTGGTTCGTACTGTAGCACACAACAGCTATCTACACACTAGCAAAAATATCTAGTGATGGCCTCAATGTTATAGTAATTATGACAATAATGAAATGCAGACCAAGAGTCCATCTGCGTGGTTTGAGAATGCTGCTGGAAGTAAAATAATGAGATTCATGCAATACTTTTCTTATGGGACAAAATAGCTAACTTTTGACTGGTAAGGTGTAGGAAGCTGGAAAAGCAAGGGAATAACGAGCGCTTTCCAATGATGCTTGAAATTTTGAAATCTGTTGGATATTTAGAAATTTATTCAGTTTTTTTTTCTACCAGCATTCTCAAACCAGATAGACTTTAGCACTATAGTGCATGTAGTTTCCACCAGCTCATCTTAATGATAGCACAAAGTTAAATAATATTCTGTTTCATAAAGAGAGAAATTGGTCTTCATTCTCCCTCTATCCCTGCAGGGTTATTCTGGAGCTCCCCTCTACGATGGCCAGTACATTGCCAACACCACGTCCACCGTAGTGGTAACCATCAACTATCGCCTTGGCGCCATCGGATTCCTAGTCTACGGGAAGGACCCCAAGGGACCGCGGGGGAACTACGGACTCAGGGTGTGTACATGACATAGTGTAGCTCAATAATTATCTAAATAATGTTAAAAAAATTAATGTCTTCATGGAGTATTCTATCTTCTATTACTTAGTACTAACAGTTAAACAAGCTGAGTTTTGTTTATTTTATTTGTTTATTTTTTGATTGATTCCCATTCTTCAGGATCAGAGGATGGCGTTGGAATGGGTTCAGGAGAACATCAAAGGCTTTGGTGGAAATCCTGATGAAGTCACGCTGTGGGGTCAAAGTGCAGGAGCCGTCTCAGGTGCCATTCACATGACAAGCATCAAAAGTGCCGGTCTCTTCAACAAGGTAGTATTGCCACCTCAAAATGTTTTGGTGGATGATATGCATCCAACTTGCATGATTCATTGTGTGCCTATTGTATCATCTAAACTAGGCTATCTTGGAGAGTGAGCCATTTGGTATCACACTCAAGACCACTCAGGATGCTATGAAACTTGGGGAAGATTTCGCCAAGGAGTTGGGTTGCAGTGATCTCGACTGTCTCTATAAGGCGGTAAGATTGTGGGTAGTATACAGTCTATGAACTAGTGAATAGCCTTGTACCCAGGCCTTCCCCATAACTTTGTAACTCACAAATAATATAAATACATGCCAGGGAAGGCCCGAGTACGAGACTACCAGTGAAGGTTTTATCATTGTGGTAGACAAATGATCGTATAGTATGTCTTTGGTACAATATAGTTATGACATGCTTTTGACAAATCCATTTTTGACCTGTAACAGCTATATAGCACTAACTTTTTGCATGCACAAGTAGACAACATTGTCTGGTGAAGATCATCAATGTAATAAATCAACTATTAAGCAATAGTATATAGCACACAGAGGGTCTAGGGATGAGGCTACATACTATCAGCTTTATTGGATATACAGTTCAAGAACTTCTACTCCAATTTCTTCATCATGTGGTACTGTTCCATCAGCACAGATCCTGACTTCAATGTCATCTCTTGTTGCTTGTGGTAGTCTCTTACAAAACCACGGAGGATTGTTGAAACTGCAGCAGCTACTAATTGAGCCACACCCCCTTCCATTCCATAGTGGGTCTTCAGTGTAGTAACGACTGGTCCATCCACCACGACTTCCAGTATCACAGAAATAGTCATTGCCAACAAATGGTGGAATTGTTCCAGCAAATGTGCGGTCAGTCCGTGTACATGGACACTGACTAGTTAGATAAGTATCTCGTTCGTGAAGAGCTGCTGCAAATGTCCAGATATGTTTTCTTGGAGAGTAGCCATGAGTGATGCTCACACCATCCACATAGGTGTCATCGATGGTTCGTGCCCTATTTGAATAATAATCATAAAATGCATTTGGTGATGAATATTGGTAGCCAATGACTCTCCCACACACTCTTGAGTACTCCACTCCATGGACAGGGAATGAAGCTGACACACATCCTGGGTTGTATCTAGTACACATTCTTCGTGGAGAAGTGATCTGATTGAATCCAGAGGGACAGCTCTGGCTAGAGTCAGTCATGTCAAGATTAGCCACCTGCATCCATGCACCAGTGCTACCACAGCACCTCCTAGTCATGTCACAGTATTGACGAGTTGATGTTCCAGTTATAGTATTATTTAGCCAGTAGTAGTCTGATGGTTGTCCCTGGATACTGCTGCAGGATTGGGCTGGGTTTTGAAAGCTTCCTAGCGGTGTTTGTTGAAGTGCTTGAACCATTCTCCTCATGGATATAATTTCATTCCTCATTTGACCAAGTATCTCTTGTTTTTTGGCATTTAGTTGGGTTTCCAACTCCTCCTTGATGACATTGATTTCTTGTTGTACCTCTTCCCTGGTGACACACTGGTCAGCTAGGATGAGAGAGAGACTGCTGTTGTTGAGTTGTGTTGCTGAAGAGCCTTCTCTGAGAAGAGCAGCACAAAAGAGAAAGATAATACTGAGTGCCATTTTCTCCAGTTTATTGGCCCGTTGTTTCCAATCTATGATATAAATACTCTGCTATTTTTGTGTGTGCTTTTATACCCTTGTAGTTGTGTGACAGATGTTGATGTGATTTGGAAGGCAGTGTTTCCATGGTAATAATCGGCATATAGAGTGCATGCTGGTACAAGAGGATAAGTACAAGCTTGAACTTTCAGCATGTGGATAAGACTGTTTCAAATTCTTTTTGGGGATAAAAGAGACCATTCCTTGTTTTTCACGGAGAGATGTTTACAAAATGGGGAAGTTCAACATTAATTGTTGCATAGCTTCAGTGCATTAACCTTTGAACCCACAAGACTATTGTTGGAGGCACACTAAGTCTTGTGGTTATTCAAATAAGGCATAGAAAGGGCATTCATTTACATCATAGGGTGAAATTAGTAGCCATGCCTTGTTTTTGTTTTTTCTTTGATTGGACAAAACATAGATAATATGCATGCAATAAATTTTGGTGGATTTAATTTTGGCAATTTGGAGAAATTCAGTATGCAATTGCATCCTGCCAAAAGTTTCCACTATAATTTTGGTACTTGTAGTGAAGGGCATTGTCATGTGAAGTGTAATGCTCTCGTGAAGAGCTACTGCAAATGCCCACATGTTTTTTGGTGAATGACCATGAGTCACACTCACATGCACCATCCACATATATATCATCAATGGCTTGTGCTCTTCTGTTAAAAGTGTCTAGTGAACTTTGTACATACTCTTCTTGGTAAAGCAAACTGATTGAATCCAAAGGGGCAGTGCTGGTTGGAGTCATGGAGTCATGTCAGGATAAGCCATAAACCTCACTTATTATGTTTACACAAGAGTCTTAGTATAGGATAATTGTTATTGTGGTTGACAAAATTAATGATCCATGCATCAATCAATGACTATCCGGCATCTCTAGTCTACCAGTGAACTAGCAAACACTGCAACCAGCTGTATACATGATTTTTTTTTTCAAACAAGAGCATCATTATACAATATTATAATAATACTAGCATGATGTAGTACATCGAGGGGGCGAGCCTGAGCGCGTTATTTGTGGGAAGAGAATGCGCTGTATATTCTTGCGCAAGCAATTCATACTGATTCATACGAACTTGGTTAGCTCAATAGTACTGGTTGTTTTCAAACAGCCAATTCAATGCTTGCTCGACAACATGCCTTCGGACACGGAAAGCTTGATGTGTTTGCTCCTTCTCTTTCCTCACAACCAGTACATCAATCTCTGATGGTAGCCTTGGAAGAGTGGTGGCAAATGACAGCACATTTTGTGGAAGGCTGACGACATGTCCACTGTATCCATACTGGCCATGAGGTAGCCTGTAGATGGGCATCACAGCTGATATCAGCATCTCCTCAACCTGTGTCAGTGGTTTCTCTTTGCTTCCTTTCCTCGATCGATCTCGATTATCGATCTTGCACAGCTTGCCGAATGGTTTCCTGTTCTGTGCTCTGGTGTGTTGCATTTGGAACAAATGAACTTGACAGGTGTGCTGTATATGGATCTTCCTCAGGCACTTGAGATGATTGACCAGCAGATGAGGGGTCAGCTGGCTGAACAGATGTTAGGGAGGTCAGGATCCCATCCTCTGGCAATTGATGCGGAAGAGCATTTTGATTCATACGAACTTGGTTAGCTCGATAGTACTGGTTGTTTTCAACTTGAACAGCCAATTCAATGCTTGCTCGACAACATGCTTTCGAACACAAAAATCTTGATGTATATACTCCTTCTCTTTCCTCACCACCAGTACATCAATCTCTGATGGTAGCCTTGGAAGAGTGGTGGCAAATGACAGCACATTTTGTGGAAGGTTGACGACTCTTTGCTGATCAAGACAAGCATATCTCTCGAGAGTGGTTTCTCCTCTGCCTCCTTTCCCGGTCCCGGACTCTTTGCTGATCAAGACGGGAGTGGTTTCTCTCAGGCGTCGCTTTTGTCGGTGAGCTGAATCTCGTTGTCTACACTGACCTAGCGAGTCTCCTTTCTTTGTCATCAGGCGTTTTCTAGCTTTACGCTCTCTGTAGAGTTCTCTTCGCCGTGCAAGGCGTTTTTGTTTTTTCTCTAAATTATTATCCGTGATCGAATCTCTCAGAACAGACAACATGTGCTAATGCTATTGCGCAATCGATTTCAATATTGCAACACCACGTGCACGTTCGAATAATTTGAATATACGGAAACTGTCCACGGTGTACAAACAAACCAACAAACCAACAGAAATTTTACCATTTGCAACGACTATGTGGGGCTCGCTCAGGCTCGCCCAAAATAGTATGCATTTAACACACAAAAAAAATTGTTTAGATTCTTAAATTAGCACAATCAGGTTAATTGAACATAAAGTTCAATGACTTCTAGTCCAATTTTTTTTATTGTTCTATAAACAGACTGAGTACAGATTCTAACTTCAATGTCATCTCTTGTTACCTCTGGTAGTCTCTTACAAAACCATGGAGGATTGTTAAAACTGCAACAGCTGCTAATTGAACCACACCCCTTTCCATCCCATAGTGGGTCTTCGATAAGGTAATGGTAGTCATAATAATTTGGCCCTTCACTACGACTTCCAGTATCACAGAAGTAATTATTGCCAACAAATGGTGGAATTGCTCCAGTGAATGTTTGATTGATCTGTGTGCATGGACACTGTTTTACTTGTTCACCAGAAGCTGCTGCAAATGTCCATATATGTTTTCTTGAAGAATGGCCGTAAGTGATGCTCACACCATCCACATAGATGCTATTAATAGTGGTTTGTCTTCTATTATTGTAGTAAGGTTCAAATGCATCTGGTGATCCAGACTGGTAGCCAATGACTCTCCCACACACTCTTGAGTACTCTACTCCATGGACAGGGAATGAAGCTGACGCGCATCCTGAACTGTATCTAGTACACATTCTTCTTGGAGAAGTGATCTGATTGAATTCAGAGGGGCAGTGCTGGCTGGAGTCAGTCATGTCAAGATTAGCCACCTGCATCCATCCACCAGTGCTACCACAGCACCTCCTAGTCATGTCACAGTATTTTCGAGTTGATGTACCAGTTATAGTATTTTGAAGCCAGTAGTAGCCTGATGGTTGTCCACTGATACTGTTGCAAGATTGGGCTGGATTTTTAAAGCTTGTTCCTAGTGATGAAGAAAGTAAGTCCTGACTTATGGAGTCTTTTTTCACAGCCTTCTGTGATATAGCATGTAGTTCTTCTTTGATGGCGTGTATTTCTGTTAGTAGCTCTTCTTTGATTACATGTATTTCTTGTTGTACCTCTTCCCTGGTGACAAGCTGGTCAGCTAGGATGAGAGAGAGACTGCTGTTGTTGAGTTGTATTGTTGAAGATGATCCTTTCGAGAGGCTGAGCATAGTAGCACAAATGAGTAAAACAACAGTAAGCATCATTTTCCCACTTGATGACATGTATGAAAGCTGGCAATTAAGCACTTTGCATGCAGATACTAAAACAATATCTGTAGATTAAAGTGTAGACCTTATGCATGCATGCACTACAGCTGATTACTTTTGAGATGGTTGTCATGGTTATAATCATTCAGGGTATTTTATTTGTGTGAATAGGTTATGTGATAGGCAGAGTTTTTATACATAAAGACAACAATGTTGTTCTTGTGTGTTATCTGTGATGGTGTTCAACCTGTATGGCTCCATCACTGACCACATGAGAGTCTTTATGTCTGTGTCACTAATTGAGAATAATGCCAGACTGCCATTTCTTCCCATTTCTTGGCCTGTTATAGCTAGGTTAATCTCAAGTCATTCGTGGTTGTGTGTGCTTTTATATTATACCCTTGGGTATGAGATGATGTGAACAAGAGTTGTTTTCATGGTAATAATCAGTAACGGTCTCTAGGATGAAGTAGCTACAATGTTTTATATAGCTTTTCAAACTTTCAGTATGTGGAAGAGACAACTGTTTCTTTTGGGGATTAAAGAAACGATAGGTTAATTGTTGTTTACAAAGAGATTTTACAAAAAGGTGTATAAAATTATTAGTTGTAGGCTGGTTTGGTTTGGGTTGGTGTGTAACCTTTGAACCCACAAAATATGTATAATCATGAATAACACTTGTCCATGGAAAAAATGTTTAATACAGTCATGCACACAGACGCAACTGTTTAACTATAAAAAATAATGTTTTGCATTTTTGTTTGATTGCTACTTTGTCTTGCATACATATATACAAGTGTACAAAGCCAAAATGGAAATGAGCATGCATGCATGGTGCGCACCAGTAGAGGGTATACAAAGAGCAGAGAGTCAATGAAGCCAATTGTAGATTGCTATCTACAAGAGACAAGGTGTTTACTCTTAGTATAGTAATTGGAGGCGGGTAGAGTACCAACATTGTTTTGCTGGTTGACATCTAAAGACAGTGTGTTTTCAGTATAGCTAATTACTACACTGAATTATACATGCAACTGCTTGCATGATTACTGACATGTTTATTGCAAGGAGATCCTAGCTTAAAGGAACTGTGTCACTATAATAGGCGCTGTTTTGTTACTAAAAATAAAATGCGTGACGTTTTATGACATTCTATGACCATTTGTGACTAGTGTGATCTGGGTACCACATCCGGATCATGTATGTACGTGTATTGCGTGTTTGACAACAAAAAACGTCACAAAATGTCACGCTTTTTATTTTGGGTAACAAAACAGTGCTTGTATGTGACACGATATTCCTTTAAAGTAACTCAAGAGATATTGTTTTTAATGTAAACTTAGATATCGATATTTGAAATTGATTGTCAAAGTTGTATAATAGAATTGCTCTGCATTAATGGCAAAATTTAATATTTTAATTCTACGACCATTGTATTGACACATGAGCAATGGATTACTTTTTGTGGTGGTTGTCATGGTTATAATCATTATCTTGTGCACTGGGTTATGATTGTGATAGGGAGAGTTGTTTTTAATTACACCAAGACAAATATTATGTTGTTCTTGTGTGTTGTCTGTGATGATGTTCAACTTTGGACGTGTCTGACCATTGCTCTCTACATGAGAATTAATTTTTATGGTTGTTGTTAAATTTACTTCTACATGGACTTTGTGGAAAATTATAGTTTCCTATATAGTTATTCTAGTTCAAACAGATGATGAAAAAATAACATCGGATCTATTACTGTTGTGCATAATGTTATAATTATAGTTTAATGAACATTCAATAATAATTTAAAGATCATTTTCATAAAGAGGTTTAAACTGAAGTTTCGCTACAAGTAAGAAGCACCAATATTATAGTAAGTATCTGTGCGTGATGCATACTGTAGATCTGGAAATTTTTGTCGCTAAAAAATTTTCGTCAACGACCATTACCGACGAAAAACTCGGCAAAAATTTATTTTGTATGACAATCCTTACCAGATCACCTGCAACGACGAAAATTTAACAGGCGAAATATTTTACCAACGAAAATTTCCCAATCTATGGTACGTGTATCCTTATTCATTTTTGTGGTGAAATGTTAGTGAGTGTATGTACCAACTATCATGATTAAATCATTGCAGTGGCTTAGCCACCAGCAGCTATAGTGGCTTTTCTAAACACCGGCATTATTGTTCTGACTATAAAACATGCTAATTCTACTGAACATAAAGTTCAATAATGTCTACTCCAATATCTTCATCTGAAGTAAATTGATCAATACAGATTCTGACTTCAATTTCATCTCTTGTTGGTTGTGGTAGTCTCTTACAAAACCACGGAGGATTGTTGAAACTACAACAGCTGCTAATTGAGCCACACCCCCTTCCATTCCATAGTGGGTCTTCAGTGTAGTAACGATGGGTCCAATCACTACGACTTCCAGTGTCACAGAAGTAATCATTGCCAACAAATGGTGGAATTGCTCCAGTGAATGTACGGTCAGTCCTTGTACATGGACACTTTAAGTGAAGTTCACTATTACGTGAAGTAATGCTCTCATGAAATGCTGCTGCAAATGTCCATATGTGTTTCCTTGGAGAGTAGCCATGAGTGATGCTCACACCATCCACATAGGTGTTGTCAATGGTTCGTATTCTGTTGCTATAGTATGGATAAAATGCATCTGGTGATCCAAACTGGTAGCCAATGACTCTCCCACACACTCTTGAGTACTCCACTCCATGGACAGGGAATGAAGCTGACGCACATTGTAGATTGCCGCCTTTTCCACACATTCTTCTTGGAAAAGTGATCTGTCTGAATCTAGAGGGGCAATTTTGGCTTGAGTCAGTCATGTTCAGATTAGCCACCTGCATCCATCCACCAGTGCTACCACAGCACCTCTTAGTCATGTCACAGTATTGATAAGTTGGTATGCCAGTTATAGTATTAATTAGCCAGTAGTAGTCTGATGGTTGTCCATGGATACTGCTGCAAGATTCAGCTGGGTTTGGAAAGCTTCCTAGTGGTGTCTGGAGGTCCTGAACCATTCTTCTTAAAGACTGTATTTCATTTTTGAGTTGATTTTGTAATGGGGAAATCTGCTGTATTTCTGCCTGTAATTCTTCTTTGATGGCATTTATTTCTTCTCGTATCTCTTCCTTGGAGACACACTGGTCAGCTTCATTGAGAGAGAGACTGCTGTTGTTGAGTTGTGTTGCTGAAGATGCTCCTTTGTACAGCATAGTAGCACAAATGAGTAAAACAATTAACACGAAGCACCATTTTGAAACTTGTTACGGGCAACAGCTTCACATGCAGATACTTTGTTTGTAAATCAAGTATAGAACAAGAATTTGCATAATAATTATACTAACAATGGTGAGGTAAAGATGATGGAGTGGTTGTCATGGTTATAATCATTTAGAGTATTTTTATACTGTGAGAGTTGTTATGTGATAGGGGGGACTGTTGTTGTTACATCCATGAAGAAGAATGTGTGCCATCTGTGATGGTCACAACTCACTGACCATGCACTATAATGTCTTGTCAATCAAGGCTGGTTCACAATGTTTCCTATTGCATTAGCTACATTATGTTCGTCTAGCCTAAAGGTATAAAGTTGAAAGACTCTGTGTTGCTATGTTTTAGCGCGAAAATATGTTTTATGTGACACCTGAATTGTGTTGTTATTTTGTGAACACACCCTAAAATGAAAAATTTCCTGCTTTTTCTATCGAAAGGTGCTAATGTAATTCTGCCCATTTTTATTACCGTTTTTAGCCCCTCCCTACAAACAATAAATCCAAAACCAAAATTTGGATTACATAGTTCAATGATTCAGCAGCTGCTGTGTATAAATGCAATATAATTATGGAACATTCTATGTACACTGGCACTCATGTATTAGTTTTATATAATTTTGCTGATAGCAGTTAAAGGATAAAGATATCAACAAATGACTAAAGTTTTTGATATCGACATGTGAGCAATCAAAGTTTATTGAACATAAAGTTCAATGGCTTCTACTCCAATATCTTCATTTGATGCTGAATAATCAGTACAGATCCTGACTTCAATATCATCTCTTGTTGCTTGTGGTAGTCTCTTACAAAACCACGGAGGATTATTGAAACTACAACAGCTGCTAAGTGAGCCACACCCCCTTCCATTCCATAGTGGGTCTTCTGTGTAGTATCGAGTAGTATATCCACTACTGCTTCCAGTGTCACAGAAGTAATCATTGCCAATAAATGGTGGAATTGCTCCAGTGAATGTGCGGTCTGTCCTTGTACATGGACATTGGTAACGTGATCGGGTCTGGCTTTCTTCATTAACAGCTGCTGCAAATGTCCATATGTGCTTCCTCGGAGAATAGCCATAAGTGATACTCACACCATCCACATAGATATTATCAATAGTTTGTGCTCTGTTGTTGTAGTAAGGCTGAAATGCATCTGGAGAATGATACTGGTAGCCAATGACTCTCCCACACACTCTCGAGTACTCCACTCCATGGACAGGGAATGAAGCTGACACACATCCTGAGTTATACCTGGTACAAAGTTGTCTTGGAGAAGCAATCTGATTGAATCCAGATGGACATTGCTGGCTAGAGTCAGTCATGTCAAGATTAGCCACCTGCATCCATCCACCAGTGCTACCACAGCATCTCCTAGTCATGTCACAGTATTGACGAGTTGGTGTCTGATTTATTCTACTTCGAATCCAGTAGTAGTCTGATGGTTGTCCCTGGATACTGCTGCAAGATTGGGCTGGGTTTTGAAAGCTTCCTGGTGGTGTTTGTTGAAAGTGCATGTAGCTGAGACTCAAGTTTTTTGTAGGGACTAACCAGTCTCTGATAGTCTCCATACTGTAGTGTGAAAAAAGTGAATGAACAAGTAGTAAAAATTTTGAAAAAACAAGTAGTGTAGGAATGGGCAGTGCGGTAAAAAGTATTGGAACAAGGTAGGGTCTCAGTTTTGGCACATGACTACTTCATTTTTATGCTCAACTCTTGGCCAGCAGGTTATATACCTGTCTATTATAGTTTACTCCATTGCTTAGCCAAATAATTATTATAATAGTGAACCAATGCAATAATTATGATAAGCTATGGTACTACATAGTGTACAGATTATTGCAACACGACACTGAAAAATCCATATGAGGGTTAAAAAATAAAAATGAAGTAGTCATGTGCCGAAACTGAGACCCTACCTTGTTCCAATACTTTTTACCGCACTGCCCATTCCTACACTACTTATTTTTTCAAAATTTTTACTATCATACGTACGGTAGTACGTATAGTAGGAATGGGCCGAATGTCCCATAGACACAATACAAAATGTTGGCCACCATAAAAATCTAGTCAAACAAAATTAAACCTTCAAAGTTGCTTAGAAGCTCTCACTGACAGTTTACCAACTGCATGCAAGTCCTGAAACTCACAAAAACTTTCTGCAGCACTCGTAGAGAGCGCTACTGGGAAGCCACCATAGTGCCATTTTTGTTCATCTAACTTACGTACTTACTTACTTACTTACTTCCTAACTGACTTACTTGAAAAGGATTTCCAGAGACCCAGAATGTGTTGAGCCAACTTTGACAGCACAAAGTAAGTTCTTTTTATGGTTACTACATTCCTTGATACTCATTTTCATCATAAATAGGCCTAAACAAAAACTAGAAAGCTTTAAAACTTAGCGTATAAATTCATGTACTACAATGCAGCCATCTTTGTAGGTAGAGTTCAAAGGTCATTATCTATCCACGTGGCATTTTATACGCATGCGCATTAGCCTGCTCCAGCATAATGTAGTGCATAATAGCTGCTACCAACTTGGCAAGGGCTTATAAACTAAGGATCTCCTTGGAGTTTATAAGCCCTTGCTGCTACTCAGGCTTTCTGTAGGGACTAACCAGTCTCTGATAGTCTCCACACTATAGTGTTGAAAAAAGTGAATGAACAAGTAGTAAAATTTTTTTAAAAAATAAATAGTGTAGGAATGGGCAGTGCGGTAAAAAGTATTGGAACAAGCCAACAAGGCATGTTCTCAATTTCGGCACATGACTACTTCATTTTTATGCCCAACTCTTGGCTGGCAGTCTAGTTTAGGTTAGATACCTGTCTGTTATAGTTTACTCCACTTCTTTAGTATAGCCAAGTGATTAGCTACAGTACTGAGAAATTTGAACCAATGCAAAGAATGATAAGCTACGGTATTATTGTACAGATCATCGCAACACAACAATGATTCAGAAAATCCATACGAAGGATGAAGAATAAAAATGAAGTAGTCATGTGCCGAAATTGAGACCATGCCTTGTTGGCTTGTTCCAATACTTTTTACCGCACTGCCCATTCCTACACTATTTATTTTTTAAAAAAATTTTACTACTTGTTATTATATGAATACTGTGAGAAATGGTTATGTGATAGGGAGAGTTGTTTTTACATCCATGAAGAAGAATGTGTGTTATCTGTGATGGTCTACAACTCACTGACCAACCACTAATGTCTTGTCAAGGCTGGTTCACAATGTTTCCTATTACATAAGCTACATTATGCCAGTCTAGCCTGAAGGTAAAAGTAAGTCTTTGTGTTGCTGCATGCATTTTAGCGTGCAAATATGTTTTATGTGATGCCTGAATAATATTCAGTTGTGTTGTTTTATGTGAAATGAAAACTTTCCTCCTTTTTCCATTGAAAAGTATAAATGTAACTCTGCCCACTATTGTTACTGTTTTTAGCCCCTCCCTACAAACAATGAATCCCAAAACCAAAATTTGGATTACATAGCTCAATGATTCTATCAGCAGCTCAGTGTTATGTATAAGCACAATATATGGAACATGCTATGTATACTATTAAAGGGTTAATTGGTATAAAGATATCTACAAATAACTAAAGTTTTGATATTGAGCAATCAAAGTTTATTGAACATAAAGTTCAATGGCTTCTACTCCAATATCTTCATTTGATGCTGAGTAATCAACACAGATCCTGACTTCAATGTCATCTCTTGTTGGTTGTGGTAGTCTCTTACAAAACCATGGAGGATTGTTGAAACTACAACAGCTACTGATTGAACCACACCCTCTTCCATTCCATAGTGGGTCTTCAGTGTAGTAACGACTGGTCCATCCGTTACGACTTCCAGTATCACAGAAGTAATCATTGCCAACAAATGGTGGAATTACTCCAGTGAATGTGCGGTCAGTCCGTGTGCATGGACACTGGCTATTTGGATAAATATCCTGTTCATGAACAGCTGCTGCAAATGTCCATATATGCTTTCTTGGAGTGTAGCCGTGAGTGATGCTCACACCATCCACATAGGCATTGTCAATGGTTAGTGCTCTGTTGCTGTAGTAAGGCTTAAATGCATCTGGTGATCCAAAGTGGTAGCCAATCACTCTCCCACACACTCTTGAGTACTCCACTCCATGGACAGGGAATGAAGCTGACACACATCCTGAGTTGTGTCTAGTACACATTCTTCTTGGAGAAGTGATCTGTCTGAATCCTGAGGGGCAGTTCTGGTTGGAGTCAGTCATGTCAAGATTAGCCACCTGCATCCATCCACCAGTGCTACCACAGCACCTCCTAGTCATGTCACAGTATTGACGACTCAATATATCAGATATAGCACTTTGAAGCCAGTAGTAGTCTGATGGTTGTCCACTGATATTGCTGCAAGATTGGGCTGGGTTGTGAAAGCTTCCTGGAGGTGTAGTCAGAAGGTCCTGCATCATTCTTTTCATTGTTTGTATTTCATTTTTCATTTGGTTTTGTACCTGCCATAGCTCCTGTATTTCAGCTAGTACCTCTTCTTTGTTGGCACCTAGTTTGATTTTGAGCTCCTCTTTACTGACACTGATTTCTTGTCGTACCTCTTCCCTGGTGACACACTGGTCAGCCAGAATGAGAGAGAGACTGCTGTTGTTGAGTTGTGTTGCTAACGATGATCCTTCAGAGAGCATCATAGTACAAA
The DNA here is from genome assembly GCA_964030475.1 of Tethya wilhelma. Lineage (NCBI taxonomy): Eukaryota > Metazoa > Porifera > Demospongiae > Tethyida > Tethyidae > Tethya > Tethya wilhelma. Next base: position 5,225,341 of record CAXIPT010000005.1, on the reverse strand, counting down.
TAAGTAAAACAGCACCAAACACCATTTTCAACCTGACATGTACTTATGAAAAGCAAAAACTTTGTATGCACAGCAGACCTTGTAGCTGCAGATTCAAGTATAGACAATAATAATATTTTAAGCCATGCAGCTAGGCCCCAAGTGAGGTAGCTGATTACTTTTTTGTGGTGGTTGTCATGGTTATAATCATTATCTTGTGCAGTGGGTTACTGATAGGGAGAGTTGTTTTTACATGAAGACAATTAAGAATGTTGTTCATGTGTGTTGTCTGATGTGATTGTATTCAACTTGTAAACATCTCTGACCACTGCTGTCTATGATTAATTGACTACTGTATAAGTTGGACTTTGTGACAAACAGAATTATGGTTTCCTATACTGATGCAAATGAACAGGTGATGAACAATTAATAATAATTTGTTGTGTCAGATCTAGCTGTTGCCTAGCATGCATTATGTATTTGTGTCTTGGCCAGCTATGTACTGTTTTGATTGCATGCTATATCTAAATGACGAAGTTGTTTATCTATGTAGTTTATGGTAGTCTACATTACCAAGAATGTTGATTCATGCTAGGGTTTATAATGCTATCATATTGTTTACACATACAGTAATTGAAATTTAAAAGTTTAACTGTGGTAATAATTTCAAGATCATTTTCCAGAAAAATTAGGGGTCTAATTCAGAGGCACTAACATTATTATAGTATGTATCTGTGTGGTGCGTATGCGTATCCTTGTTCATTTTTGTGGTGAAATGTTAGTAAGTTATGTACCAACTATCATGATTAAATCATTGCTAAGTCGGAACAAAATATAGTGCATGTGTTTAGAAAAGCAATAGCTGCTGGTGACTTAGCCACTGCATGCTAACTCTACTGAATATAGAGTTCAATGACTTCTACTCCAATATCTTCGTTTGAAACAACTTGATCCGCACAGATCCTGACTTCAATATCATCTCTTGTTTGTTGTGGTAGTCTCTTACAAAACCATGGAGGATTGTTGAAACTACAACAGCTGCTAAATGAGCCACACCCCCTTCCATTCCATAGTGGGTCTTCAGTGTAGTAACGATTAGTATATCCACTACTGCTTCCAGTATCACAGAAGTAATCATTGCCAACAAATGGTGGAATTGCTCCAGTGAATGTGCGGTCAGTCCGTGTGCATGGACACTTGTAGTGAAGGGCACTGTCACGTGAAGTAATGCTTTCATGAAGTGCTGCTGCAAATGTCCAGATGTGTTTTCTTGGAGAACGACCATGAGTCACACTCACACCATCCACATAGGTATTGTCAATGGTTCGTGCTCTGTTGCTGTAGTAAGGATAAAAAGCATCTGTTGAATGATATTGGTAGCCAATGACTCTCCCACACACTCTTGAGTACTCCACTCCATGGACAGGGAATGAAGCTGACACACATCCTGAGCTGTGTCTAGTACACATTCTTCTTGGAGAAGTGATTTGTCTGAATCCAGAGGGACATTGCTGGCTGGAGTCAGTCATGTCAAGATTAGCCACCTGCATCCATCCACCAGTGCTACCACAGCACCTCCTAGTCATGTCACAGTACTGGCGAGTTGGTATGCCAGTAATAACATTAATTAGCCAGTAGTAGCCTGATGGTTGTCCACTGATACTGCTGCAAGATTGGGTAGGGTTTGGAAAGTTTCCTGGTGGTGTCTGAAGGTCCTGAACCATTCTTCTTAGAGATCTTATTTCATTTATGATTTGATTTTGTAGTGGGGTAATCTGCTGTACTTTAGCTCGCAGCTCTTCTTTGGTAGCATTGATTACTGTTTGTACCTCTTCCCTGGTGACACACTGGTCAGCCAGGATGAGAGAGAGACTGCTGTTGTTGAGTTGTGTTGGTAGACTATGAGTCAATCCACTAGAGAAAAGAGCTGTACAAATCAGCAAGATAGTCACCATTTTCCTTTTTTTATTTCCTGCAATGCTTTGAATGAGCGGTTTTATCATGATTGCATATAATGAACTTTTTTTTATACCCATTGCTGTTCAGTTACTGATGATGCAGTAAAGGCTTGTTTACTGTGAATAATGACTGCCAAAATATGATTATCTTTTAATTTCTGTGAATATCATTGTACTGAGATGTTGATCATTTTCGATTCTTTTGTAAGAGGACAAAGTACTGTGCTTGCTTGAATCACAGGGATCATTTTCCTCTCATCATGTATATGTTGTGACTGTTTTTGCTATTCACATTAATTTTAGTTTCTACAGGTCACGTGTCATTGCCAGTAGTTTTGATTATACATATATACATGTTTTTTTTTTCTTTTTATAGAACATTTCTGACATTGCCAAAGCACAGAATGCTGTCCTATCAAAGATCATCAATGTCTTTCAGTAGGTCTACATTAATTTTACTACTCTAGCAGTATTAATTAACTAGTGGTTATATCCTTTGGTCAGTTTGGTCACTGTGGCATTTTTTGTCACATGTAGTGTTTTGGAAGTGTTCCTCCAATGGACACCCATCGTGGATGGAGTCGACTTGTTCGATCAGCCACTTACACTGTTCCTGAAGGGGGAAGTTGCACCAATACCCCTGATAATTGTAAGTCTGATGACCTACAATGTGATATATATCAGACTAGATAGCAATAGGAGCAAGTGTCTATGAGCTTTGTGTGTATGTATGCCATCATACAGGGTACTACATCAGAAGAGGCTGTCTTTTTCATCTATGAGGGATTCTCCAACCCAATCCATGTTAGTCATTCCGATCATAGAGATTTCTTATAAATAGAAAGTAAAAATTTAATTGCCCTATACCCATCTCTGTTTCTCTCTCTCTCTCATAGTACATTGAATATGATGCTCTCCAATTGGGTATCTTCCAGACTCACTACAGTAAGGTGCACCAGGCCTACCCTCCCTCCACTGGAGATCAGAGAGCAGCCATGTCTGTGAGTCACATCACAATGTCCTCCAATAACATGGCATTGTTTTGAACGTATAATGCACACACTCCACGAAACTCAGGTTTTGGGCACTGACTACACGTTCACTTGTCCCACTCGCTATGCTGTGTGGGGTCTGGCCAACACCACTCACAGTGGTGTGGGGAACAATCTGATATGGAACTACGTGTTCAACCACTCCCTCTCCTTTGACGGATGGGGAGAAGACTTTGAGTACTGCAATGGACATTCATGTAAGAAGTGCAACATACATACAGCTAGCTGCATTCCTCATTGCTTCACATTACCACCACAAGCAAAAGCAATGTGATTGCATGTGGTTTCCATGGTGTATGTCCTGGAATTGGTTCATACAAGTGTATGAAACCATTTCTCACTGCTTCTTTGCATAAGCACAGAGTTGTTGACTTAATAATTGTGATTTGATCCAATATTCGTTCCACACACCCAGGTCATGCGGTGGAGCTACCATTCGTCTTCAACTCTGTGAGTCTTGGAGGATTCAATTTCACCGCGGATGAACTCTCTCTCGCCAAGAACATGACCAAATATTGGACCAATTTTGCTCATTCTGGCAATCCCAATGACTTCTATGGAGGGTCTCAGGAGAGACTGCCAGACTGGGATGAGTACTACGTCAGTAAGGACACTGGAACGAAAAATGCTGGTTGTATGAGGTTTAAGACACCACATAGTGAGGTATGTGGTATCAGTATAGTTCAGCTTTCTGTGTATATTGAGAGATGTAATCATGTGGACACACACACACACACACACACACACACACACACACACACAGAGTATAACAGATTACAGTGGCAGTGTTTGCAAGTTTTGGGACGACATTGGATACAACAACTAACACAAAATTATTACAATAATTATTATTGTCTTTTATACAAATGATTTTTTTTTGAGTTATTTATATTATATTTTTGTCAACATAAAAGAAGACCCCCTACATGAAGTTCAATTTGATTCTAATACAAAACAATGACTAGTGGACTAGCTACAAGGGACCTTTTCTAATTTAAGGAAGTGTCTGCTGCTTGTTGGCCGCATTTCAAGATCCTCACAGATACGTAGCCTGGTCTCATGGGGAGCTATGATGTCATCAATAAAACCTAGCACAAATGAAAAGAAAAGAAACCTCTGCCTATGTGAGGATTTTAAGTTTATTGTGACAATATAATACAATGACATTACAATAGATAAAGTTGTCAATCAGACCACAATGGGATTGGTGCACTGCTTTTTGTATCAAAATAGTGGTAGACTCATTCCCATGGCCTTTCTCTTCTCAGCCAAACTATTAATTAGCTGTCTTGGTAGAGTAGCATCTACTAGCACACACTGATACATGGAGCCTTGGTGCAGCTGCATGCTGCTACTGCAGATATATAATAGACCTCTCAGAGATGAAAGTCGATCTATTATAATTAGCCATTTTTGAAGTTTTAGCTGGTGTAAAATTATACTTGTCACATGCAACAATACCTTTCTAGGTTTGTCTCATATTCATATGAGTTTGTGGGTATAATTATATACAACAATAACCAGATACGTAATTATGATAACCATTTTTGCTATATACTAATAACACTGTACAATTCAAAAAATTATAACAATGACACAGTCACTATTTATATACATTCACAGTCTTCAGAGTGGACTATAGCTACAAGGGAATGTTTGAATGTTTCTTCCAAGGAAGTGTCTGCTGCTTGTTGGCCAACATCTCAAGATCCTCACAGATACGTAACCTGGTCTCACGGGGAGCTATGATGTCATCAATAAAACCTAATACACATGCATGAGACAAGCAAGCAAAAAAAAAGAGTAAACATTAAACCAGGCTGCTTTTATTGCTGCCCGCTTTTCTTTAAATTAGATTGTTTTGAAACTTAAAATGATCACAAAAAATTGATTATGTGGGGACGCAGGGAACCTGGTTTACTAGGGTATTGTATAAGCATCAGTAATGTACACTATCTTACCTCTGGCAGCTGCTTGGAATGGTGTACACAATGTGTCCTCGTAGTCTTGTTGGAGAGCAGGCAGCTTCTCTGGAGGCTCGTGACGATGGAGAATAGCAACTGCTCCCTGCGAGGAGAACAACATGCATAGCTTTCAAACTCAGCGTACAATTTCAATTCACTTAATTGACCTTTGCACCCATGACTGCGATCTCGGCAGTAGGCCAGGCATAGTTGATGTCTCCTCTCAAGTGTTTTGAGCTCATTACGTCATACGCTCCACCGTAAGCCTTTCTCGTGATTACAGTGATCTTGGGTACAGTGGCTTCAGAGTAGGCAAAGAGTAGCTTGGCTCCGTTACGTATGATCCCGTTGTGTTCCTCATGGGTACCTGAGAGGAACAGACGTGGGTACGTAAGAGAGATCATAAGAGACTTGATTGTGTTTGAAGGCTGAATGTAACTGATAACATGCTACATGTTTTACTGGTAAAATATTTACAGCACCTGGTAGAAATCCCGGTACATCTTCAAAGGTCAAGAGTGGAATGTTAAAACAGTCACAGAACCGTACAAATCTTGCTCCTTTTATTGAAGAGAGAATGTCCAGACAACCTTTTAAAAAAAAAAAGTCAAGAAAGATTGAATCTGGCACTCAATAATAAACCTAAAATAGATTATAGCAAAAGTTAAGCAAGCCCCTTTCTTACCTGCTTTCTGATTGGGTTGGTTTCCGACCACACCCACTGATCTCCCGTTCATCCTAGCGAAGCCCACGATGATGTTCCTGGCGTAGTCTGGCATGATCTCAAAGAAGTTCCCCTCGTCCACTATGGAATGGATGACATCCAGCATGTCGTAAGGTTGGTCCGAGGAGTGAGGGATGATGTAATCTAGACCAGGGATGAGGCGATCCCTAACAATTAAAGAAATTGAGTAAAAGCAACTAGATCATTAATTTATAACGTCATGTGTTAAGGCATAGATATTTGCGAGCACCTTGTCAATTTGTCAATGATTGTTCTGGTTATACTTTTAAATTAATTTTGATGACCTTTACTGATTGATGTTACTGAACATGTGCATGCAAGCACCAGAGCTAGAGTACAAGCGCTAAAGCATGCACAAAACTCTAGCCACTGGAGTGCTCACTGACGTTAAATTTGATTGATATTGAATTCTGTCGAAGGCCTGTAACTCTCACATCGATAAGTTTTTGACATCGATCAGAATTCGACATCGATCAAAATTCAACATTGGTCGAATTCTGATCAATGTCAAAAACATATCGATTTAGATTTTGATCGATGTCGATGTTGAATTTTGATCGATGTCAAAACTTATCGATGTTGAATTTTGATTGACGTCAAAACCTATTGATGTTAGATTTGATCGATGTCAAAATGTATCGATGTCAAATTCTGATCGATGTCAAAATGTATCGATGTCAAAACCTATTGATGTTAAATTTTGATCGATGTCAAAATGTATCGATGTTGAATTTTGATCTATGTCAAAATGTATCGATGTTGAACTTTAATCGACGTCAAAACCTATCGATGTTAGATTTTGATCGATGTCAAAATATATCGATGTCAAATTCTGATCGATGTCAAAATGTATCAATGTTGAATTTTGATCGATGTCAATATGTATCGATGTCAAATTCTGATCCATGTCAAAATGTATCAATGTTGAATTTTGATCGATGTCAAAATGTATCGATGTTGAACTTTAATCGACGTCAAAACCTATCGATGTTAGATTTTGATTGATGTCAAAATGTACATGTCAAATTCTGATCGATGTCAAATTCTGATCGAAGTCAAAATATATTGATGTCAAATTCTGATCAATGTCAAAATGTATCGATGTTGAATTTTAATCGACATCAAAACCTATCGATGTCAAAATGTATCGTTGTCAAATTCTGATCGATGTCAAAACCTATTGATGTTAAATTTTGATCGATGTCAAAATGTATCGATGTTGAATTTTGATTGATGTCAAAATGTATCGATGTTGAATTTTGATCGACGTCAAAACCTATCGATGTCAAAATGTATCAATGAAAAATTCTGATCGATGTCAAAATGTATCGATGTCAAATTCTGATCGATGTCAAAATGTATCGATGTCAAATTCTGATCGATGTCAAAATGAAACTTCAATATTGATTTTTCAGAATTGAAATTTCAACATTGAATTGACAACATTGAATTTTCAAGATTGAAATTTCAACATTGAAATTTCATCATTGAATTTTCAACATTGAATTTTCAAGATTGAAATTTCAACATTGAATTTTCAACATTGAAATTTCAACATTGAATTATCAACATTGAATTTGTCAACATCGAAATTTCAAGATTGAATTTTCAACATTGGTATTTTTAAACATGTTTCTTATAGGTTAAATTATAATAATAAATACATATTGATCAATATTAGATGAGGTGATTTCAATCTTCAAAATCGAACATTGAAGTTTCAATCCAGACATTGAAGTTTCAATCCAGACATTGAATTTTCAAAATTAAAATTTCAATCTTGACATTGAATTTTCACCTTAAAATTTCAGCATTGAATTTTCAAGATTGAAATTTCAACATTGAATTTTCAAGATTGACTTTTCAACATTGAAATTTCAACATTGAATTTTCTACGTTGAATTTTCAACATTGAAATTTCAACATTGAATTTTCAACATTGAAATTTCAAGATTGAATTTTCAACATCGTAATTTTTAAATGTGTTTCTTATAGGTTATATTATAACAATAAATACATTATTGATCAATAATAGATGAGGTGATTTCAACCTTCAAAATTTAACATTGAATTTTCAATCCAGACATTGAATTTTCAAGATTGAAATTTCAATGTAGACATTGAATTTTCAAAAATTCCAGGCAGAACACTCTTTGATACTCTTATATAAATCACTCTGCCAAGCATCAACACACATTCTACATTATCTCATAATGTGTTCTGAAGTGATCTACAGTGGATGAGGTGGTTTTCTTTGAAACAAAAGCCTTGAAATTAACTTTGAAGTGTGATTGAGTTATGATGTACACAAGTCACCACAATGTCACAGCATGCAGGGTTCATGCATTCATAATCTCGTGAATGTTACATGCAATCACGACGATCAAGTGTTGTTTTGCCGATTTTGTCGAGCTGGAGCATAAGCAAGTGCGGCCAGCAAGGAACTTGTCAGTCCAATAATTTTGTCCCTTATATCTATACACCTAACAATTTATTTATATACTGCACCTACGGTAAACCCTATAACCACAGATTTACTATTGCATTTTTGCCAGCAGTGTTCCCCCCAAGACAGAGGGGAAGTGGAGGGAGCTGCTTAAAATTCTCTGAAAATTAGTAGCTTTTATTATTTGTATGGGGAGGGGTAGTTGAAAGGAGAGGGGAGTGCGCTCCTACCCCTCTTTGGAGGAAACAATGGCCAGTAATTTGCTTCCAGTGATTTTGTAATTGGACCAATATATCATAAAAAGTTAGAAAACTGCATTCAATTTGTTGAAGATTGTGATTGATGGTAGAGACAGGCTTTTAATAATCTTCTGCTCCCCCCCCCCCCCTCCTTTCTCCCCCAGAATAAATAAATAAATGAAATAATGCCTCTGAATGTGCATTTTATACTAATCCCCTTACTTTGGATCTTCAGTGTATCTCACTGGTAGGGGGTCTTTGTTGCTCAGCGGAAGAAAATCAAACAACTCTCTCATCCTGTAACGTTAATTTGCAATGAATTTACAAATAGTAGCTAATTAGCTGGCTCGATCCCAGGCCCTTTCCTTCCGCTCTAAATTTTGCAGGCATTGATGAAAAAGAACTTAGTGTGGCTCCTTTAAAATTCTGTTCTGTTCTGTAGAAGGAGGAAGGAAGGATCTGGGAACGAGGCTAGTCGACACTCACTCGTAAAGCGCATGGACATCATTTTCGAATGCTTTGTGAGCCACTCCCGATTTCTTGGTGTGTGCTACAGCTCCACCCAGTTCCTGGTCCGTCACTACTTCCTTAGTCACTTCCTGGATACAGCACAAGGGGAAGCAAACTAAAAATCAAACACCAAACAACTTTTATTTCTTACCTCCACAACTTTAGGCCCAGTTACAAACATGTAAGAGGTGTCCTTATTAAATTGAGAGAGAGAGAGAGAGAGAGATAAGCAAGAATATTAATGTGTAGCAATGAAAGTTGTGACAGCAATCAGAGATAACACAGATATAGCATAAAAGCTGCTGAATCAGTATCCTTTTCTACTCATCCAGCAACTTTCACAGAATGCATTGGTATACAGTGTGAAGAAAAAATCCTGATCAAGCAGAAAATACCAGCCTTATTTGCATGGAACCTCCTCTATGGATGCACTAAAGATGGTGAATGTGGTACCCATCCATATTATTATACTCATACCTTCACCATGAATGTGAAGTCTGTCATGGCTGGTGAGTAGACAGCTCCACCTGCACACGGCCCCATCACCAAGGACAGCTGAGGAACAACACCAGAGTACAACACATTCCTCTGGGGGGGGGGGAAGAACGAGGGAGAAAAATGGATGGAAGAGATAATAGATATTTCCAACAAGTGTACAAAAAATTTAATGTTTCATACAGTGGGAATTTTTGCTGATCTAAACTTTGTGGTATTGCCCAAAATTTTCACAAATGGCTGGATAAATTGAAATTAAGCTTATAGCAAAATTGTAAAATGTGTTGGAAATTTATGCAAAATTTTTTTGTATTAGAAGTTCATGATTGAACTACAGAACTGTAAAAATTTAACCCACTATACAAGAGCCTTCAATACAATTAGCTTGTATATATTTTATCACAAAACAAAGATGTCACTGCTCCTTTCAGAGAACCCACCAAGAAGATGTCGGCGTATCCTGCTAAAGAGTCCACTCCTTCCTGGATCCTAGCTCCCCCCGAGTCGTTGAGTCCAATCACTGGTGCTCCCACGTCACTGGCCTTGTCCATTATCTTACAGATCTTACGAGCATGCATGCTAGAGAGACTGCCACCAAACACTGTGAAATCCTAACACACACACACACTCAGGAAGTGAACTTGGATATACAAGTACAAAAGTTCAAACTGTTTAAAATTTATATGGCTGCTATACAGTATTGCACACTAAACCATAACATTGGAGTGCTATGAACTGTGAAATATATATGTACTCACCTGACTGAAAACAAATGCTAGACGTCCGTTAATCAGCCCGTGTCCTGTAATAACACCATCTCCAGGGAACTACAATATAAGCACACCACACACATGAATGCACTAGGCCAATGTGTACGATATAAAATTTGTATACCTTGTTCTTTGGCGAATCCATGCCAAAATCTGTACAAGCATGTTCAACAAACATATCGTATTCCCGAAATGAACCGGGATCCAACAGCAGCTCTATACGCTCCCTAGCAGTTAGTTTACCCTGTACAAAATGTCACACACACACACACAGCGGCAAAATTACCATCCAATTTCATTGTGCATAATTTCCATATTCATGCAAAAAATAACATATGAGCTATCCTACTTTAGGTTTGGTTACATACATTCTTATGTTGCTTATCAATCCTAGCCTGCCCACCACCCAACATGGCCTTCTTTCTCTTCTCAGCCAAACTATCAGCAGTCTTGGTAGAGTAGTATCTACTAGCACACACCGAGACACTGCCAAAGAGACGAGACGCTGAGAGGCCTGTCCATTGAGCTGCTTGCAACAGCAACGGGCCTCTCAGAGATAGTGCTCTGCTAACCATTTGAGCCGAGAACAGAAGAATCAGAATTTCCCTTCGGGGTCAGTTCAATGTCAAAGTTCAAAGGTCAAACAAAGGTGGGCATTAAATGGGGAAATGTTTTGCCACTAAAAAGCCGCTGTGAACTACTTTGCTTTGTTTCTGGAGAAGCGATGAACGTGAGTGTAGTTTCATTAACCTATTGTGAACGTTTCACACTCTTTTTCATTTCAGAATCGACATCTCTTCCCGTCATTGTAAACGGCCTAAATTTTTTTGAAGACAAACCATGCCATTCCCAAAGTCTTCAAGCATAGCTGCAAGAGCAACTGAAGTCTACTCTGAAACGTGGGGTGCCGTTTTACACAAGTGTTGGAACGCACCACTATCTCGCGAAGACGACCTTGCGGACTTGTTCCAACTCCTACCTTACCTCCGCCAACTGCTCACATGCTGTGCTTGTGCTGGTCTCCTCGAAAATGCAATGATCTCTATCACGTGTGGGCACTGCTACTGCTACGAGTGTCAGTTTCGTCCACCTCTCCTCAAAATCCAGTGCCGGCAATGTCGCGAACGAAGTGGTCTCGTCAATGAAAACCAACTTCGCATGATTGTGGAAGGTTACAAGCGCATGTGTTTCATTCTTGCCGAAGTGTTGAGTCACGATCCACTCATTTTGAAAGCCACTCTCTCTGAAAATAGTTCCTCTGCGGGGAACAAGATGAGCAACGAACAAAGGACCACCTCAGGTGATGCTGACAAGAAAGATAGTAAAAGTCGTAAAAGCAACAAAGGTAGTGAATCGCAACAGAAGAAAGGGAGTGAACTGAGAGTGAGCGAGACGGGCACTCAGATCGAGTTTCAAAAGGGAAAAGGGACGGTATCCGTGGATGCCAATTTCGACCCCATTGCCGAGATCATCAAGGAAGTCAAAGAAGGCGTAAAGGTGCCTCGTTCGGTGCTGGTTGTGAAACCACCTGTGAAGTATCTCAACATTAAACCACCTCCCGCCACTCCGAAGAAAGAATCACGAGAACAACCCTGCACGTCATCATCGTCAACAGCGATGAGTGCAACGGGATCTTATCCTTCCGTGTCGAATCACAGATCGACACCGGCCAAGAGATCAAAGTTGGATATCTCAAGAAAGTTTTCCGACGTGAGTACAGCAGAGGTAGAAGAAGCTCAGAAGAAAAGGGGAGCCACAAAGGATGTCCTTGTTGAGGAGAGAGGAGAAGGAGGAATGCGTGGCAAGAGAGTAAAGAGAAGAGAAAAAAGACCAAGGTCACAAGCGGAGAGGTCGGGAAGTGGAACACCGACAAAGATGAAGAGACAGCATCTCAATGACACTGATGACTGGACTAGGATCGAGAACATGGCCACCAGCTCAGATGAAGAAATCGACATTGTTGGTCTCTCAAAGTCTGCGCTCGAAGTGAACAGTGTAACGTTTGAAGATTTGACAAGAGCTAAATTTCTCCTTGAAGATCTCCAGCCGAGTGATTTAGAAGTTGGCGAAGGTTGCTTAGATCGAGAGTACATTAACGTGACCCCTGGTCGTTTAACCCTTCAAGATCAAGTTCCCAACGAATCTGGCGAATTTGATCGATTTTTGATTGATTCTGATTGCATTCTTAACAGTGCTGACAATTCTGAGACATCACCACCAGGATTCTATTTAATGCACACCAGGTTCAAGCAAGCCAGTGACGGAGACCGTCAGAGAATGTGGGACCCTCTCTGTCCCAAAGTCGTCGTCAAGAGAAGCAGAACAGCCATCGACAAGATGATACTCCTTCAAACAAAGTCTGCAAAAGGACGGTTGAGAGCTAAAGAAAGAAATCGATCGACACAACCAAGAAAAAAGAAGAAGAGTAAAGAAAAAGTGGTCAAGCCATCATCGCCAAAACCTGCTCCTACCCCTGCTCCTGCACCCACTCCAGCCACTGCTACTAATACTCCTGAAAAGAAAGCTTCTTCGGATTCCTTACCTCCTCCTCAACCCCTCCTTCCTGACAATGGACCCACCACGTTGGACGAGGATGACCCTGTAATGAGCCTGGAGGATATCTTTCCCGATTTCCCTCTCGAGTATTTGAAAACGCTTGAAGAGGAGCTTCCTGATTTGGGGGATTTCCCTCCTATTCACCCACAATTTCCACCAATGATGTCATTTCCTCCACTACCCCCCCAAGGCCCCCCTCGTTATGTATTACCGCATCATCAGCATCATCATCACCCTCCCCCTCATCCAATGCCACACCCACCTCACAGTCCAATGGCCCCTCCCCCTCCTTTCATGTTGACTCCGCCTCCTTCACATCCATTTCATCACCCTCGTGCCCCTCCAATTATCATCCACACTAAGCCGAATAAAGCTGCACAAGTGGGAGGTTCTACTAGTCAACCAGTTATGAAAAAAATTAACATTAAACCACCAAAGCACCACCTCTCACCTTCTTCCAGCGGATCCGGAGGAGGGGGTGGGGGAGGGGGCGGAGCTATGAAGAAACGCAAATCCCCCGGATACTCAGAGAGCGGTTGGAGATGTCGGTGCGGCACAAACAGTGTGATGTTTCCGGAGAAGGTGTGTGCCAAGGGAAAGTGTCCTTGTTTCTCGAAGGGTATTCCTTGCAAGAATTGTCTCTGTAGGATGTGTCACAACCCTTTCAACACAGAGTCACCGTTGACAAAGACCCCGCTTGCTGTCCCTGTGCCCGCAGGAGATCCTAAGCCAACTAGTACTCCAACCAACGAAAAGGAAGCCACCAGTACTCCGCCACCTTCAACTCACACACATGCCAAGCTGGCTGTTGTTAAGGAGAGTGGCACTTTTGCAGCCGGTGCTCTTGTTCAACAAGACACTATTTAAGTTCGTTTGTTTGTGTTTTTTTGTTTTTTGAATCTATAATCATATGATAGAGTTCTTCTATTTTTTCCCCATTTCACTAAACTAGTTTGATGTGTGTGCACTGGATCAGTCTATTGAATGTGTATATATCTATATAGTTAGTATGTGTGTGTCTTTATTGATTTCATTTTCAAGTTTGCATAATACAATAATTATTTTAATTTTACTTGCATTGACAAATAGCAAATACGAGTACATAAGAGATAGGTTGAATAAAAGGTCAAGTATATTTGACTCAATATAATGTATTATAGATTATACAGGTTATAATGTGACTTGCAGCAAGCGTAACAAATACAGTATTAATGTCATATAAGATTAGTATACTAGCTGTGATGTAATTCAACCTACAGTATTCCACTTTGAAAAAGTTTATGTCATCCCTTTATTTTCAAAATGAGCCAGTCGGTTCCTTAATTTATAATTAGAGTGGATGGCATAATTTTATTGTACGTACGTGTAATAATAGTAGTCATACCTTCTCAGCTGGTCAAGGTCAACTTCAGCTTGGGCTCTTTTCTTTTCATCTAATCTCCTTGCCTGTGAATAAATTTGTAAAACTTTAACATTAAGTAGACATATGACATGTACAGTCTCGTATCCAGGCCCCTGCCTCCTGGGTGAAAGGTCAAAGGAGAGAGCCTGGGTACGAGGCTATGACATGTACATGTACATGTATGTACTACTATATACAGTTACCTTTTCTCTCTGTGTTTCTCTCATCCTCTGTATCTCTTCCTCCTCTCTTCTTCTTGTCTCCTGGCGATACTCCTCACTCTTTTGCTGAGATAAAGGAGAAAACACACACAAACAATAGATCTACTATTAACACTATTTGCAAGCCCAACACATGACCACATCATTGTGAGCAATTGAACAATACCTTTCTTCGTATGACTGCAAATTTCGCATCCATCATTTGCTTTCTTTCCTGTTCTCTTCTTCTCTCAGCTAATTCCTCTCTGGAGAAGGACACTCCACCTTTGAATGTGATTAGCATGAAGAGAGCTTTGTAAATATGGTAGTGGTTGACCACCATCTAAATGGGTGTGCCATACAAGTTGTACATCATTCTCTTACCAACAGCTGTTGGTCTATGTTCGCTCAAACTTTGAGCTATTCTGCCTCTCTCTTCCTCCTTGTGTTGCTCCCACATTTCCCTCTCTTTCTCTGCAGCTGTGATCAACGAACAGTGATTCCTTGACTATACCTGACAAACTTAGAGATGCTGATTCATTGAGGAATAAATAAATAATAGCTTACTTTGTTTAAGTTTAGCATGCTTTGAAGGATCTGGGTTCATCGCATAATGAGTACCACGACTGAAAAACAATACAAAAATTACATATAAATATTATTTATTACCTATTTTGCGAAGAAAAATAAATACACTGAATGTATATTAAACAATTTCTCCCCTTTTCCTTCAATACCTCTTCAGAGACCTCTCTTCATCCTGGCTTCCATATCTCCGTCTCCTCACTCCATCATCACCATTCCAACCCGAACCACCAACTGCACCCTTCTCTCCATCATCACTGCTGCTGCTGCTGCTGCTGCTGCTATGATGATGATTGAACTCTGAGTCACCACCACCAGTTTTTCTCCTGCTGTGGCGGACAGCGCCAGGTTGGTGATGGTCTCGCGGTCGATTGATAGGTCGTGGGTTGTAGGTCGAGCCTCCCTGGGCTCCACCACGCTGTCTTTGCGTCCTACTAGTGCGAGGATATTGGACTCTCGAGTAACTCATCTTCTCTGATCAAAGCTAACTCAGCACAGTGTAAGGGGATTCCCCACTTTCATCCAAAACAATGGATCACGTGCGCGCATTAAAAATTTGTTGCCGGAAAAGAGTCGAGCAAGCTGGTGTTTCTTGACTTCACAGTGGATAAAAGCGCACACAGGAACCACTTGAGATAACACTCTAGCAGTTTTCTGAAAGCTATAGGTGAGTATCATCACGGGACGCGCCTAAGGAAGTCGCACAGTCCAAGTGAAATGAGTTTTGCTAGCGAACCTGACCGTTGGTACCACGGGAAAATCACACGAGAAAATGCCGCCCATCTCATTAGTGGCAGTACGGGAGGAAGACGCGAGGGACTCTTTCTCGTCCGGGAGAGCCTTCGAATGCCTGGTAGCTTTGTGCTCACCATGTGGGCCAGAAGCCAAGTACACCATTTCCAGATAGTTGGCCACGGAGATGGCTGGTTTTCAGTGGACAATGGTCCTCTGTTTCAAGGCCTCGACGAACTGGTGCACCACTATCAGTGTAGAGCGGACGGCCTACCTGCTCAACTTCATGACTACATTGTGGGCAACCACCCCCCGCTCTCTGCCCGCCGAAGGCAAGAGACGGACCTCCATAGAGCTGTTATCAGTAGAGACCCGGGCATGGTTAGACGACTGGTGTCACAGCATCCGAACACTTCGGCTGGTACCGTTGATTCTCAAAATGGTGAAGGATCGACGCCGGTTCACGAGGCAGCAAAGAAGGGATATTGTGAAATTCTCGATTTGTTAATGGACAAGAAGCCAGACTTGACGATAAGAGATTCAAAAGGATCAACTGCATTGCAGGTTAGGTTTGTGTATATTATGTGTGTGTGTGTGTGTGTGTGTGTGTGTGTGTCCACATACGTTGTGTGTACATAACTTGACATGGCACACAGTTTCCATCATTTCCTCTGTTTGTGCCACATCCAATCTCCATTCACTGCTACTATCAATACTGTGATTCCAAATTAGGGAAAGGATCACACACACACACACACACACACACACACACACACACACACACACACACACACACACACACACACACACACACACACACTCAAACATCAAAATGTTCCCTCTCACTAACACCCACAGACCCACACACACTAGCCCAACATATACTTCCCACTTCCTGAAGTGAGTGAGTGAGTGTCAGTGTGTGTGTATGTAGACCACATTGTGGAGAAACCATCAGACTATTAGGTGCCTAGGGATGGGGCCTGAGGTATTGTAGACACACATTGTGTGATGCCATATGAAGTACACTGAATGTATGTACATGTATGTATGTATGTATGTAGGTGGGTGCATACATTCATGACCTGACATGAGCACACACAGAGGTATATATATCTCTGATATGAGATAAGATCAACCTTAAGGTGTGCATGTATGTTTGCATGTTCCCAGGGTAACACCCAGCATCACACACACACACACACACACACACACAGACACACAGACACACACACACACACACACACACACACACACACACACACACACACACACACACACATGTATGCAAGCAATTTTCGTGGATTTCGTGAATTTGGGGCCTGGATGATCCTTGAAAATACGAATTAGTACTATCACAATGGCAAGCAAGACAACCTGTGCAAATTAAATCTTTGAAAAATTATTGTTAGCAAATCTACAAAATTTATTTCCCCGACGGAAAAAAAAAGGCTTACCATTATTATAG
>CAXIPT010000005.1:5142142-5207483 GCA_964030475.1 Tethya wilhelma | reverse complement strand
CACACACACACACACACACACACACACACACACACACACACACACACACACACACACACACACACACACACACAGTTAGCAGCAAGAAATGGACATGCAGATGCCATCAAGCTGTTGGTAGAGAAAGGAGGAGCAGACGTACAAGAGAGAAATGCCACTACTGGTTGGGTGGCGCTACATGAGGCAGCATTCAGGGGACACGTGGACTGTGTCAAGGTGTGTTTTTACTCCATAACTTCCATTTTTGTTCTTGTAGTTTGATATTTTATTTCCGTATCGAATTGATAAGTGGGGAAAGCATAAACTGAGGCAATGTTTTAGATACACTTGTGTTCTTTTATCCAAACAAACACAAAACTACTGTTTATCTGTTGAAATACTAACACTGCATGCTCATCTGGTTCCATTTTTCACCATGTTTAGAAATTTCAGTTGTACTGTTTTTAGATCAGATTTTCCCCTCACATGGTTTTGTTTTTTTCTGTGTGGAAGGACCTGTGCTGTTTAATGTTTAATGTGTTCCAATGTATTCATGTGATGTCACTAGTTGTAGTGAACACCAAAATGGACATCATGTCATCATACACGTGTACTGTACCTTGAGGGGCTGTTTGTTCCTCTCTCTCTCTCTCTCTCTCTCTCTCTCTCTCTCTCTATCTATCTCTCCCTCTCTCTCTCTCTCTCTCTCTCTCTCTCTCTCCCTCCCTCCCTCTCTCTCTGTGCGTTTGTGTCTGTGTTTTGCTGTTGTTCGATGAGTGCTTATGGTTAATTGTCTGATTGCTTGTCTTGCTACAAGTACATGGTGGTAATGCCTGTTGGGGCTGTAGTTTGTCACAAGACGTGTGTTTTGATCGACTTCACAAGAATAGCAGAGCGAAGCAAGATGTGTCTAATGATTTGTTTTTAAAGCTAATGGAACAGAAACGTCTGTAGCAGTAGCACACACACACACACAGACAAATAATATATATATATGTATACAGGCATACATCTGCCTCTGTATGTGAAGTACAATATGTTTCTTGTACTGTGTGTGCTGCACGTGCTTTTTGTTCGCATGTGCAGTATTGGAGACAGCAGAGTGAAAAAATTGACATACCAAAGTTAATTATTTTAGTCATTTCGGCTGATGTTATATTTGGCATATATGACTCTATGCAATGTTAGGTATTGTACAATTAAGTGGACAGGACCATTTTGGCAAATTGCTTCCAATAATTACCAATCTTAGCTATAATATTATTATAGTGTGCTCTGTCACACACACACACACACACACACACACACACACACACACACACACACACACACACACACACACACCAGGTTCTCCTTCAACTGAACGCTCCTCTTCGTCCCAGAACTCCCGATGAGGACACACCAAAGGAGCTAGCCGGGAGATACAAGCAGAAAGAGGTGATGGACCTCTTGGACTGGGCCATTGCCAACTACCCTAAACCAAGGACTGTCACAACAGAGTGGCTTCACAAGGCCATCGACAGAAACGTAAGAATATTATTCTATTATTATAAAGTACATTGTGCAGCCTTAAGTTGCATTCCCAGTTCCATACGACCTTCCTAGAGCCCAGAATGTATGTTAAGCTACAAACAGAAAAACTAAGATATCCATCACACAAACTGAGTTAGTACATGTACTGTATATATTGTATTGGTTAAATGCCAGGGGAATGATGCTTATTAGATTAGAATCATTTTGTTTGTTTGTGGAAGGAAGAGGTTGAAATGTATCGCTGCTGTAGTTGTGCGTTTGTCTTCTCTGAAGCTTTCAAAATGAGCCACTGTATTAGTAGTAGACACAATGGAAATAGAAACTGACTCTCTATGCAGGTGCTGGGATGGAATTAGTTTTTGAAAGTGTTTTTGTTCTGGTTGTGATGAAGTCATAAGCTTGGGGGGTACATATTTGGAGTGACTGCAATAGCTGTGTGGCTTTATTGTGAAATTACACAGTTTTGTGTATGTATGCTTATGCACAATGTACATGTATGTGTACCAGTGTAGTAAGATTTCTCACCAGTGGTGTATGGTGATGCCTTGTTTTTGTAGTGTGTGAACACACTATAGGATAACACTCCTCTATTCCATTTGAATAAGGATAAGAATAGATATCGACAGGGAGTCTGTCAGTTTTTTGTGTTCACACACACACACACACACACACACACACCTTCTCTCTCGCTCATGCAGAAAGCTGTAGCTCTCCTCCAGAAGAAAGGCAAAGCTGATGGCAGCTACATTGTGAGGCCCAACTCCAGAAAGCCTGGCTACTATGCTCTCACTCTCGTCTACAATGGAATGCCTTACCACTACGAGATAGTGTGTGAGGTGAGTCAAATACAGTGTGTGAACATTGGTCCTTTTTCCAAGGGTAACAATTTGAGGATTTTGCCAATTTTGGGGACTATCCTCCAAAGCATACAAATGTGAATTGCATGCTCAAGATCTCTGGCCACACTGAGAAAGAAAATCTGTATAATGTTAAAATCCATAAAGGTTTCATTTTAAACAAATTTCAGTTTTGTTTACCTCAAAAAACATTTTGATGAGTATAGTCATGTAGTGTGTCATAGCAAAGGGAATCTTGTATGGACGAATCCCAAATTTGATCATCAAATGTCCTGCCACATCCTCTTAATTAAGTCTGTATTTTGAGACATTAGCCTCCATTCAGAGGTTGGATTGGACAGCTAGTCTATCTCTTTTCAAAATGTGTGCTAATTGATCGTTCTCCCAAAGGACAGTAACTGGCTTTCTGTCCATTATCGCTTATTGTTCTGTGGTTTGGATGCAGAATTTGATTCGTGTATAAGTTCCTGCATTTGAAGTGGAGTGTAAAATACTTGGAGTGTAATTCACAGTCATTAATAATTAATGTGCTGTTTCCTGTGTGTGCTTTGTAATTGCTATAGGATTTAATGGTTGAGGGATTTCGTGGAATGCTATTTGATTTCTTTACAAATTACGTTGCTTTGCATTGCTCATACTATGCTCCTAGTGTAACATACTGTATAGTGGGAAAGTTTTGCAGTGTCTACCTTTTCGCAGATGTCTCTGATCAAAGATTTTTACGTTTTTACTTTCGAAAATGAGCTGTGTGATGCCCATACATATGTACATTATGAAGAATTTCGCGGATGGCTTCAACTATCCATGTTCCAACTATCCAAACAATCCATGTTTTCTCTCTCTCTCTCTCTCTCTCAGTCTGACAGGTGGTACTTCATTGACGATGGTCCACTCTTTGACTCACTCCCGGCAGTCATTGATCACTACATGCTCTTTCCAGATGGCCTACCTACACTTCTTCGATATCCCATTCCTCCTTCCGGCAGCAGAGTACCACTTCCCACCAACAGACCTGTGAGTGGATTCTTCATGAGATTTTTATTTACTTACCCTCTTATCTCAGACAAAATATAGATACTAATCATGTCAGTAACACACACCTTCTCTCTCGCTCATGCAGAAAGCTGTAGCTCTCCTCCAGAAGAAAGGCAAAGCTGATGGCAGCTACATTGTGAGGCCCAACTCCAGAAAGCCTGGCTACTATGCTCTCACTCTCGTCTACAATGGAATGCCTTACCACTACGAGATAGTGTGTGAGGTGAGTCAAATACAGTGTGTGAACATTGGTCCTTTTTCCAAGGGTAACAATTTGAGGATTTTGCCAATTTTGGGGACTATCCTCCAAAGCATACAAATGTGAATTGCATGCTCAAGATCTCTGGCCACACTGAGAAAGAAAATCTGTATAATGTTAAAATCCATAAAGGTTTCATTTTAAACAAATTTCAGTTTTGTTTACCTCAAAAAACATTTTGATGAGTATAGTCATGTAGTGTGTCATAGCAAAGGGAATCTTGTATGGACGAATCCCAAATTTGATCATCAAATGTCCTGCCACATCCTCTTAATTAAGTCTGTATTTTGAGACATTAGCCTCCATTCAGAGGTTGGATTGGACAGCTAGTCTATCTCTTTTCAAAATGTGTGCTAATTGATCGTTCTCCCAAAGGACAGTAACTGGCTTTCTGTCCATTATCGCTTATTGTTCTGTGGTTTGGATGCAGAATTTGATTCGTGTATAAGTTCCTGCATTTGAAGTGGAGTGTAAAATACTTGGAGTGTAATTCACAGTCATTAATAATTAATGTGCTGTTTCCTGTGTGTGCTTTGTAATTGCTATAGGATTTAATGGTTGAGGGATTTCGTGGAATGCTATTTGATTTCTTTACAAATTACGTTGCTTTGCATTGCTCATACTATGCTCCTAGTGTAACATACTGTATAGTGGGAAAGTTTTGCAGTGTCTACCTTTTCGCAGATGTCTCTGATCAAAGATTTTTACGTTTTTACTTTCGAAAATGAGCTGTGTGATGCCCATACATATGTACATTATGAAGAATTTCGCGGATGGCTTCAACTATCCATGTTCCAACTATCCAAACAATCCATGTTTTCTCTCTCTCTCTCTCTCTCTCAGTCTGACAGGTGGTACTTCATTGACGATGGTCCACTCTTTGACTCACTCCCGGCAGTCATTGATCACTACATGCTCTTTCCAGATGGCCTACCTACACTTCTTCGATATCCCATTCCTCCTTCCGGCAGCAGAGTACCACTTCCCACCAACAGACCTGTGAGTGGATTCTTCATGAGATTTTTATTTACTTACCCTCTTATCTCAGACAAAATATAGATACTAATCATGTCAGTAACCTCTCTCTCTCTCTCTCTCTCTCTCTCTCTCTCTCTCTCTCTCTCTCAGCCTCCCCCTGGCCAATTGCTCTTCTCAAAGCTCCAAGTGCACCAACCTCCCTCACGTCCCCCCAAACATTTTGTCTCACCCCCTCCCTCGGCCCACACCCCTCCCACAGCTCACACCCCTCCCATACCCCGAAGAGACGGCAGTGGATTTGCACCAAACAATGGAGCAATGAATGGAGCTGCCAGGTAAGGGAGTGAGCGATGAGCTCAGTCAAGTGTGCTCTGTGTGTGTGTGGGTGGGTTCCAGTCAGTGAATTCCAAAATTGCATGTAGATCTGTAGCTTTGTTAAGCCAAGAATTCTGAAACCTCTAAATATGAACCATATAATATTAGTTGTTGCTATAGCTTTCTATGTGAGTGCATGCAACATTTTGATGTCCTTGGAATCTCGTGCATCACTAAGCATCGATCCCTTGAGCACCAATAGTTTGCCTCAGCCTGTGATGCATATTTTTTTTACCTGATTGTCCTGAATATAGTAGTTCTTGATTCTTGTCTTTGAATGTTTTATCTTCAGATTCTGTTACGGTACACATTCAAACAGCCATATTCCATCTTGTTTGCTTTCTTTTTTGCGATTTATAGCCATTATTGTGTCCTAACACACTTTATCATTATGTACCTCCTGTGGCTCGTTATCTCCAGATATCCCCCACCCCCTCCGTTACAAAAGCCTAAAGAGAAGGACCCCTATCAGATGGTGAGCATCAAGGAAGAGCTGCTCACCCTAGGGGCAGAGCTGGGTCAGGGAGAGTTTGGCTCTGTGCTGAGGGGACTCTACAAGGGGCCCGATGGAAAAACGGTAAAGGATAGTTATACAAATAGGCTCAATATTGAAGTAAATGATGGCCAGATCATCCATGGCCTTGCCCGATTTTCTAACTCAATATACCTGCAATGTGTACTAAAATCATATTGACTCATCAATATCAATGTCAATATCAATATTAATATCAGTATCAGTATCAGTATCATCTAGCATCAGTATCTTGTACTGACTCCATTTGACAGATTGATGTGGCGGTGAAGACTCTGAGAGTGGATGCCATGGGTCACGGTGAACAGGAGTTCATGAGAGAAGCTAGAATCATGATCACCCTCAACCATCCTTGCATAGTCCGTCTCATCGGAGTCACCAGGGGCAAACCAATGATGCTGGTACAGTGATACATACACATAATATAGGCACAGTACAATGATGATACATATAATAAATACAGCCACATGCACAGTAGTGTTTGTAGAATTGTTTGTACTTAAGTGATTTCTTTTGCGTGGAATTGACCATGCACTGAAGCAAGTACAGTGTCTGCTTGAATCGTACCCTCTATTAAAACTACAGTACATGCCAGTCATGTAGCTCCATTCCCCAGCATAATAGGTAGTTACCCTGCTTTCTTTGCAAAATGAAAAAGGCACAGTAGTTTCTTGATAGGAATAAAATCTTTGTGATTATTTATACTTATTATTAAAATTAATAACACCATATAGCACAAAAATTTGGCAGATTTTAATATTGGTGGATTGGTAGTATAAGGATTGCAAGTATTAAATCCGCAAATCAGTCATTTTTGCGCACCACATACGGAATGTGTATAGCTGTGTGCGCTACTGCCAATCATGGAAATTTTTGACAATTCACCTATTAAATTTTATTTCTGCCAATATTTTGTGCTATCCATTAATAACCCTCCCCTATTGGTCCTAACCCTCAGGTCCAGGAGTTGGTTGCCCTCGGAGCTCTGATAGACTACCTCTACGATGGCAAGTACCCTCGCCCCACCATCACCACTCT
Source organism: Tethya wilhelma (assembly GCA_964030475.1). Taxonomy (NCBI): domain Eukaryota; kingdom Metazoa; phylum Porifera; class Demospongiae; order Tethyida; family Tethyidae; genus Tethya; species Tethya wilhelma. The sequence goes on along the minus strand of CAXIPT010000005.1, from coordinate 5,200,897 downwards.
CAAGCTATGGGCGGCAGAGATAGCCTCGGGTATGATGTACTTGGAGAAGAAGAGGTTCGTTCATCGTGATCTAGCAGCCAGGAACATCTTGGTGGCCTCCGAGAAGAGAGTGAGTTTATCGTCCCATGTACACCTAGGCTTTTACTCCCATGCACTAGAAATTGCTTCCTTAGCCATGCAGCTGGGAATGAGGTTAGNTTTTGTTTGTTTTTTTTTTTTTTTTTTTTTTTTTTTTTTTTTTTTTTTTTCAAGACCAAAGAACTGTCTGCAAGAGTTTCAATTAAGGATATAGCTGTACATTCCTACGTTTATGTACCTGTTGTATTATTAGGTGAAGATCAGTGATTTTGGACTCTCCAGAGCGGTTGGTGCTAACAGTGACTACTACAAGGCATCACAAGGAGGAAGATGGCCAGTGAAATGGTACAGGAGAGACAGAGATACACACTCAATATCGATCACGTCATGATTTGACCATATTTCCTGCATGCTATATTGTGATCCATACAATGTCATACATTGTGCTTACATCACACTTGATTGTGTGTACATGTGTCCATTCACTCATGCCTGCCTGCCTATGCCCACAGGTATGCTCCTGAGTCCATCAACTATGGAACATTCTCCCATTCCAGTGATGTGTGGAGCTATGGCATCACCCTCTGGGAGATGTTCTCCTATGGTGAACCTCCCTATGGGGAAATGACTGGAGCAGAGGTATACGTTTGTACTACGTGGGTCGTATGGTGCATTCTACCTGAAGCATAATATTATAAGCACAGTTACTATCGTATTGAGTGAATTTGATAACCGACTGAGAAAATGCTATAATACTGTCTTTTGGGCATCTCAAAATAATATTAAATTTGGTAGAAGTGTAAATCTGCATCAACACTGTTTAAGATTGATGCCAGTTTTGCAACACCTACTCTTGTGTACACTATCCTTGCAGGTATTGGATTTAATCGAGAACCAGAATTACCGGTTGGACCAGCCCCCCGGCTGTCCTGACAGTATCTATCAGTTAATGTTGTCCTGTTGGTCCCTTGAACCCTTGTTGAGACCAACGTTTGTCCACTTGCATCAAGCCTTCAGCGATAATCCTGAACACAAAGACATTATTTCTCATAAAGACCTCTATCAGAACCCTGGTGACTTGTTCGATTATCAACAATAGCACGTATGATAATTGTAGCAAGCAATGTTTCTGTTAGTGTGTTGGTTTGGTGACTGTGATTGTAATGGTGCGTGGACACCATATTGCTGTGCTCGTTTGTTTTAATGTCCTTGCAGTGTTGTAATTGTCCATGTGTAAGTTGATTTTATTTTACATGTGTACTGTTTTTGAGTTTTAGAAACAATAGCTCATACATTCATTGCTGGTTCGAATTCATGCTGTTTAATTGTAGAATTTCATTCATTAATAATTATTTGTATATTATACCTTGAACTGAACTCGTCTTACTGTAAGTATTACGAAAGTATACACGAAGAGCATAAGCCAAAGTATATTGCTATTCTCCTATCTTATATATCACCTAGTAGACGGCAAATTAGTGCTTCTGTGCTAGCTTTTGGACAAATTTTTTGACATGTTTGAAGTTAACACAAACACACAAACAAATGCAGTAGTACAATACACAATCATACAATTCAAACTGTCCTCTCCTGGTCTGTAGTGAAGCTAGTCAGGTCTCTCTTCTTGAGAGCAGCTCTACAGCGAGGTGAACACACAGAGAAAACAAACGGTAAATTCTTCACTTTGAACTTTTCGTGACCCACAGCTCGAATCACTCTCAGACCGGCTCCATAAGACACACCCCTACACTGGTCACATGACCCATGAGAGTGGCTGTGGGGGGGGGGGATCAAAACAAAAACAACAACAAAGAAAAGATATAATATTAGACAAGAAGAAGCCAAAATATAGCACACCTATAAATAAATACCTCTGCAGTGTGGTCTGCACTTGGGATGGCAGCCTGGGATCGTCTGTTCTCTCCACACTCCTGGACACCACCACACAGCAGAGATCCACCAATGCCTAATACAAAGCATACAATAGAGTAAACTAGTAGTACACCGATCGAGTGCAGGAAATTGCCTTGTGCAGATTTATGAGCATTCAAAAACAGTATTGGTAGCACTGCAGCTACAGCTAGCTAGCCTCGTACCCAGGCCACTCCCTCCTTTTAGTGTTTCGTGCTGGGTACGAGGCTAACAGCTAGCTAGAATCAATCTGACTGTGATTGTGGTATGTTCATTGATTTGCAAGCGTAGCTGATTGCTGGTAATCATGATCATTCTACAATACAGCAAGCAGGCTAGTAACTCTCACTTCTTCTGGTGTTAGCTAGATAATGCAACCAGTTAACACTCGGTGGCTAGACTGAGTTCTCTTTAGCACTTGCATGCATGCACATGTTCAGTGACAGCAATCCATAAAACCTAAAGGTCATCATATTCAAATGTATAACCAGAAAATTGCCAAATTGGCACTATTGTCATCCAGTGTCATGACGCTCTAATTGGCTGCTACTTCTACAATTTTTGGCCCGTACGATTTCATGCCTATAGTTCCTAGTCTGGTGCCCAGACCATTTTTTTCTTTCCCTCCACCTATTCCTCATCCGCCTAAAACCCAGCAAGAAAGGGTCTGGGCACCAGACTAGGTACGAGGCTAGACAATTACAGAAGATATTGGTAGCTAGAGTGAAGAAGAAATGGATATGCAGTACAACATACATGCTGACAATAGCTTTATCAACAGTCATATGTTCTGTGTGTTTATCATAATCTTTGATGGGTAAAAAAAAAGGACAATAGAACTCTTGAAAACAGCTTGCTTGTAAAGGGGATGAAGAAGAAGGAAAAAAAAAAGGAAAAAAAAATGCCAGCTGGAAGCCACTGAAAGGAAAAGAAAAGACGTAAAAAAAAAAAAAAAAAAACAACTCCCCAGCACAGAGGAAGCCACTGAAAGGATAACAACAAAAAAAAAAAAAAAAAAAAGAGGAAAAAAAGGGGCCAGCACAGAGGAAGCCACTCAGCCTCGTGTGTGCATGTCTGTGCGTGTGCCCTCTTTCACGTCTTAGACTGTGTGTGTGTACTGTGTGCCATGCCACAAGGCATGTAGGCTGAGTTGAGTCAACCTGCAGGATGACTCGAACCAGGAAACCTGGTTACTCTGGGCACTTTTGGTTTAACCACTGAGCTACATGTGCTGGCCGTCAATGGAGAGGCTTCTTTCACTTTTATACTTATTGCATGAAGAGTGGAAGGAAAACATTTCCTAAGTAAGAATCCCCGACCTAGGACCAGCAGATTGAAAAGTCCTCACGCAGACTACTGTCCTAGAGTGCTCACTGCCTACAAAACATTAATATTAGCTTTTTTATAACTTAACGTATTTCTAAATGCGCTGCCGCGCAGGTTTGATGAAGAGCCTTTACTATATCTTCAAGTTTGTATTGTGATAATAATGCAAATACAAATTATACCGTCCGTCTATGGCTCAGCCGCTGAGTGCAGGGAAATTGCCTTGCGCAGATTTGTGCACAATTAAAAGCAGTATTGGAAGCAGCTAAGCTAGCTGGAATGACTTATTGATTTGTGTAGCAGATTGCTGGTAATCATTAATCGTGGTCATTGTGCAATACAGCAAGCAGGCTAGTAATTCTCACCTCTTCTGGTATAAGCCAGACAATGCAACCAGTGAGAATTCTCTTTAGCACTTACATGCACGTGTTCAGTGATATCGATAGGTCATCAAATTCAAATGTATATATATAACCAGATCAATTATTGCCAAATTGGCACCATTTTCATCTAATTGGCTGCTACTTCCACAATTTTTGGCCCTGCACGATTAGATGCCATGCAGCAATACTTAAACAAGGGTACATATATAGCCAGAAAAAAAATCTGGGGAAGGCCTGGAAATATTGTGAAGAGGTTGGTAAAGGTTACCAACATATAGCTACATGTAGTGTGAGTTTTAGCAACAGTAACTACCCAGGATGGAAATAAGGCTATTATCGTAAGTCAAATATCATTGCACTACAGTAGCGCATGCACCTGAGGTTGGTTTCTTGTGTTCTCCCTCCAGAGCATGGGGTGCATGAGGTTGTCCCCAGCTAGGAGATGAGAGAGGGGCAGGGAGACTGCAGTCGATGGAAGACCCACCAACTGGTTCCCTTCAACATTCAACTTGTGAAGATTTCTAAAATGGAGAAATTGAGAGAAGAGCAAAAATTAACAGTAAATTCAAAAAAGAATATGTAGCATATTAATTATGGTACACGAAAAACAAACAGTATAGCTAAGGTCTATTATGCAAATCTCTTTGACAGTGTACCTTAGCTTTATGATGTCTCTTGAGAGCAAATGTAAGGAATTATAGGACACATCAAGATCCTCCAGTGAGGAGAGGCTAAAAAGACTAAAAAGAAACCAAGAATAGACGGTAACAACTGTTAGTATGTAAAACTAGCTGTACAAATACAATACTGAGGAGGTGTTCATTAGGTCTCACCCTGGAGGGAGGTCTGAGAGGAGGTTGAAGGAAAGACAGAGGAATTTCAATCTGCTGAGACTTGCTATACCTGTGCAGAGATGCAATGCACAACACACTATCATTCTGTGCAATGCTACATGTATGCACATGTGTGGACATTGTATGCTAATGCGAGTTGGAATGTGTGTGTGTTGCGTCTGGCCTACCATTGGGTATCTCCTTGAGGGGATTGTTCCTCATCTTCAGACAAACAAGTCCACGAAGCTCAAAAACATCCAATGGAAATGCCTAGCAATCATGTACAGTGCACATAAAGATGCTACAATGAATGAGTATTAAAGTCAACATTGCCAACATTTGCACATGCCCAATTATTGATACTTTGGCAGCAAGAGCATGCAAAGTGTGCATGTGCATGTGTGTGTGTTTGTGTGTGCTTATGTGTGTGTGTGTTTTGTGTGTTTATGCGCGTGCACATGTGTGTGTGTGTGTGTGTGTGTGTGCCAATTACTTTGAAATTGTTGAAGGAGAGGTTGAGATATGTGAGTGTTTGAGTCAGAGGAGAGAGAAGAGGGAGCTCCTTGATGAAGTGAGCCTTCAGTGAGAGTCGACTGCCTCCAGCCATCATGCATTCCAAGATGGCCACCTCAGAGGGAGAGATGAGGGGCTGATTGCTAGAATCTACAAATAATCATTTTATCCCAATAAATTTTTAACTTTATGCCAATAATTATAACAAAAATATACTATTCGTATAATATAATTTATTATGCACGTTATTATTAAAATCACGATTCACACAATTCTATATCAAACAGCAAGGAATTTAATTTTAGGCGGGTCATTGTCTTTTTGCATTGCAAGATTTACGACTGTATGATACATGTGTAGCTATATATTGTGATTTACTATAATGACAGGAATCTACTCACCAAATGGGCTATCGGTTCTTCCTTCACCACAAAAGTATCGAGCAGTGGAACTCTTGAAAATGATGTCATCAGGAGTGGGCGTTGGCCAGCGAGGCAGGCCTTCCTCCTCGCTCAAAGTAGTTGCTGAGTCAGCACTAGGACGGGACATTTCCAGTGCTTCATTCACCATTGCACGTAGCTCTGTAGCACAACATTGACAATGAGCATGAGAACATATCATGCCTAAAAATTTATGTACAGAGATAAAATGTATTCACTGCTAAATACGACTTTCTACAATGGTTTCCTAACTTGGTTTCAAGGCCTACCCTTCTTTTAAAACATCCTATGAAACAAACTGAAAGGCAAGTGGAAACCTGAGAATGAGGTTACACAGTGGATCCCCCCCTCCAGTGCTTGACACTCAAGGTCCACCGAGATATCATTAGCAATATAGCTAGGTAGTGAACCCACCACATACAGTCCCATGACAGTCTAACCTATTAAAGCTTGGTGCTGAGGCTTGCGCGGACCAGAGGCACTGGCTTCCACTTCAATGTCGACGGTGTTCAACTTCTCCTGTGTGGGTACATTGTTGGCAAACCATCCAGTCAGTTTGAGATAGTTCTCCCTCGACATCATTACTCCTGGTGAGTCTCGAGTGGTTTGCAGCAAACGTCGTGGCGAAAGATCGTTTGAAAGTTGAAAATCATTTAGTGTAAACCGTCGTTCAAAACTATCACTGATAGTATCAATATAATCACCACACACTCGTTCCTTTGGTGACACATCTTGAGCTTCGGTAGCATTTTCAGTTTTCTGAAAGAATTCGTAAAGAGGAGGATAACTCGACTTGAAAATTTTTCCCGGTGGAAAGAAGCAAGGTCCACGTGGATGGGTATCGTGAATGATGAACCCACTTCTGCTGTAGTGGTCTTCGTCAACGTCAGCATCGTGCATGTGTTCTTCTTCAATGCAAGGATTGGTGGTGTTGTACTGTCTGTGGTGATGGTGGTGCTCTCTAAATGGAGTGTAAGGGGTTGGACGAGGGGTTATGGGTATGCTTGTGGTGCCTGCTGGCATTGATCTTAGAGGATTTCTGGTGCTCTCTTTGGAATATAGAGATCTTACTGAAGGTGTGTCTGTTGTGACTGTTGAATCAACAGACACTGGTTTGGGTGGTCTTGGTTTTCTTAGTAGAGGAACGGCAGCCTGTTGGTGCGCTTTAATTGGAGTTGCACGGGACATTTTCGGCTCCTCCGTTTTCTGGCTCGTACACTAGTCTTGCTGCACACAAATTCGGTTCAATTACTACCAGAAGAGCTTCATGTTATAGATCTTTATGTAATCTTCAAAGGCATTATGTCTGTGGAGCTTTTCTTTGACATCTGCAGCAGCAACAATGTTAGCTGTTGCTATGGTGATAATCGGTGCGCATCATTTAGACACACCATGATCACATGATGCACTTTGCATAGCTAATTTGTGCACGTACACACACCTAGTACCTAGATTATTGGATAGCTCGACTGCAACCAAGGCTACTACCTAGGCTTATTGCAACTACTCCACGCTCGCTCGTACGGCCATGGACCAAGAAGGCTCTGGGGGTATGATGGAAGGCAACTTGAGCAACGAAAGCAGCACGTGCTCGTCCTACACACTCCTCTATGTGGCCCCTGAAGAGAGTGCTGAGGTTGGTGGGAACTTGTTCAGCAATCACTACACACCCGAGAACATTTCAGAGGCTGTGTTCGAATTGGGCAATAGTTCGAGAAGCTCAGTCTATTCCTTTCCCTCAGTGCTACAGGATGATTCTGATGAGCGATCAGAAAGAGTACATTATCTGGACAGTGTTTCACTGTTGCTCATCATGGCTCTGCTCTTTCTAACCATCATCACGATATGGGTGTTTAAAGTGAGACGGTTTAGAGTGCTGCACGAGACTGGTTTGGCTATTATTTATGGTAAGATGGATACATATATCCCTATGTAGTCAAATTAAACAGATAAAATTTGGGGAAATTAAGATAGACATGCTCATAATTTGTATTATTCATACATTCACATGTTGGAACCATAGATATGTATACTTTGAAGTATATGGTTGGATAGGCTTTCCTGTGGGCATGCTCTGTGTGTGTGTGTGTGTGTGTGTTTTCACCAGCTGATAACAAGCCTACATGGGTGTTCCACTTTGTTATGATTTTGTCCTTGTATAATTATGCTAGCACATTGGTTGACAGTGTGTGTGTGTGTATGTGTGTGTGTGTGTGTGTGTGTGTGTGGTGTTACATTTTGTATGTAGCTATACCTTAATTCATAGTGCAAAAAAGAATGTTGTGTGTATTGGTACATTTTCATTTGATCACTGAGCATATTGAACGTCGCTGCTATTTAGCATGATTAGCAACATTACTTACATTAGTTCATATTTTCACACATTTACTAAACTTACCCCTTGTCCATTTACTACAATCCTCTTTGCTTTTAAATTTTATTTTTCCCAATTCAGGTATCCTTGTTGGTGTACTGGTACGATTTGGTTTACGCTCTAATACATACGAAGAGTTCATTCTGGCGACACCTTTCAACTCCTCTGGTGAGCAGTGTTCAGACACCCGGTTTGAGCAGGGACAGATCATCCAGTTGAACACCAACCGGAGTGGAGGGGACGTGTTCTTGTGTGCTGTCACTGGGAAGGTGTTTCAAGATCAGAAAGGAAACTTTTTGAGAGAGGAGGTGTGTGCTGATGAGAGAGAGAGAGAGAGAGAGAGAGAGAGAGGCAGGCCTAGTATATAATGCACCATATTTTTTCCCTCTCTTTCTCTTCAGTTACAATTTGATCCAGAAATTTTCTTCTTTGCTCTTCTACCTCCCATCATTTTCTACGCTGGATACAGCCTCAAGAAAGTAAGACACATCACTCACTGCATAGCTGCAATTCCTGTATGTTCTGCTGTGGAACCACTCACACACCTTGTCTGTCAATAATGATCCTACAGTGTGAGGATATCGTATCATTTGTCTTCTCTTTGTCCACACACAGAGACACTTTTTTAGAAATCTCGGCTCCCTCTTGCTCTATGCCTTTTCTGGGACCACTGTATCTTGCTTTATCATTGGGTAAGAAAGTACTAGAAGGCTTGTATGTACGAGCATTATAACTGTATGTAGATGTTTAGAGAATGGTATATGGGATTTACAATAATACCCAAGTGTTGATATTGTTTTTATTTTGCAAACACACATGCCACTATTCAGTGGTTTAATGTATGGCTATGCAGTCAGCGGTGCTGAAAGTGAAGGCTCAACGTTTGCCAATCTCACGGGCAGACCTGTCCCCCAAGACTTTGAAGAGAGTATCATTCCATCTCTGCTCTTTGGCTCCCTCATATCAGCCACCGACCCAGGTATAGTGTGCTAACAACGCTCAAAAAAAATAGCCAGCGCATCTTAAAATTGTGAGGTGCCATCAAACTGTTATTGAGCTTTTAGACTAGTAGAAACCATGCCACATAGCTGATACAGCAAATGTAGAAAGGCAGGAGAATATGTAACCCTCTCAAATATTATCCTGTGTGTCAGGATATGAGCTTGAGTTAGCCTTGTTCCCAGACCCCTTTCTGTGAGTTCACACCTACTGGAAATTACGTGCAAGAGAAGGCTTCTTACCTCATTTCCAATGAGGAAGTGAGCCTGGGAATGAGACTAAGCTTGAGCCACAAAACGCTTGATACTTTTAAGCTGTGTGGTATGGCATTGTGATGATATTATGTTGTGTTGTTACAGTAACGGTGCTGGCCATCTTCCACGACTTGCATGTGGATCATGATGTGTTTTCTCTCGTGTTTGGAGAGAGTGTGATGAATGACGCAGTAGCCATTGTCCTCTTCAGGTAGTTACCTCACACACACACACACACACACACACACACACACACACCTTGCTGCTCACCTAATCCTCTCCTTCGTCGCTACCTACTTTCTCCGGCTCCTCTGAGCTCTGCTTCTCAGAGCTGTCTCCCTTCTTGTCTTCGTCTGAACTGTCTTCCTTCTTCTTGTCTTCATCTGAACTGTCTTCCTTCTTCTTGTCTTCGTCTGAACTGCTACTGGAAGAAGAGCTGGAGCTGCTAGAAGTGGAACTCTTCCGACTTCGTTCCCAAATCTCTTCCACGTCTTTTTTGGTAGAATCTACAATTTCATCGTCATGTTTGTTCTCCTCTTGTTCGACTACTTTAATAGCTGCAGCTACGATGGCCGATTCTTCTGCCGTGAGTTCTTCGGCTGGTGGTGGTGATGGTGATGGTTGCTTCTCCTCTTCCTTGGGTTGCTCTTCTTCTTCTCCTGGTGCTGAAGGTTCATCGGTTTCTTGCGGTTCAGATTCAACAACTGGTTCATCAACTTGTTCAACAACTTCTTGTACGATGTCATCCGAAGGTTTTGTGTCACTTTCTTCTACTTTTTCCTCTTCTTTTTCCGTATCTTGGTGTTCTTCAGTCTCTTCTGCATCGTCAGTTTCCTTTGCTAGACCACCATCATCTTCTTCACCCTCTTTTGGTGAACTCCCCTCTTCTTGCTCTGATACGACAGGAGCTGGTGGTTCTGTTTGAACGACAGATGTGTCTTCGACTTTGACTTCTTCTTGTGAAACTTCCGCCTCTTCTTGCACATCTTGTTCTTTTTCTTGTGTCTTCTCTTCAGTAACTGGTTCGACTGCTTCCGCTTCTTCAGGTTGGGGTTCCTCAACCACTATTGGTTCTGGTTCTGGCTCTTTGTGCTCTTCAGGCTCTGGAACAGCAGGTTCCTCCTCAACTTGCTTTACTGGTGGTTCTACGACTGGCTCACTGACTGGTTCAACCTCTTCAACAGCNAAAAAAAAAAAAAAAAAAAAAAAAAAAAAAAAAAAAAAAAAAAAAAAAAAAAAAAAAAAAAAAAAAAAAAAAAAAAAAAAAAAAAAAAAAAAAAGAATTATTATTTCACACAAAGCTTATAAGGAAACACAAAATATACACAGATAAGGTTTAAAATGACTAACTATCAATGCACTAGTACATGTGTACATGATAGGAATGAATCACTGTACAGTTTGCATTAGGTTTCCTTATGTTTCTACAACAGTTTACTCTTCAGAGAAATGAGCACAGTAACATAATGTTATATCAGAGTAATTCATGGCAACTCACCAGAGCCGTGAGCAGTCCCATGGCACAGCCTAGCAGGAATGAACCAAGGAAGATCCCGATGAATGAACCGATGGATTTGAGAAGAGCAGTCCACTCAAAGCCAGCCTCGTCATTTTCGCCACCTGAGCTAGGAGCGTATTCATCTATCGATCTAGTGTGTGTGTGTGTGTGTGTGTGTGTGTATGTGTGTGTGTGTGTGGTACATGGTTTTACATTCTATGTATTGTTTTACACAATTTTTCAGCACAAGGCGTGATCAGTATGTAATTTTCTCTGCCAAATACAGGAGTACACTCATTCAAAAAATGTGACCGCAACCCACAACAACCAATTACCAACACAAATGCATTTCGAGGGGAGAAAAAGCATCCTCTTTTGACACTATACAATTGATAATAGACTCACACCACCACCTACCTACTGCAGTCACATATACACCAATATTAATTTTATAAGTTATGTGCCACTGTAATTGAAACTATTAGTGAAGCAACCATAAACGAAAGTGGCCTATTTGGCGCAGAGATTTGACCGAATAACTCCCCACAAAACTAGGTGTACAACCAGCACAGAGGGAAAGGCACACATAATGGTACAATGAAGTCAAATATGACTAAATTCACACACATTATAGCTCATTTGGAAATCACCTCATTGATAATGAAACATAGTGCAAAATTTAATATTACCATACAGTGTGTGTGTGTGTGTGTGTGTGTGTGTGTGTGTGTGGCACTAGGGAAGGAGTAAATACCAGCATGTTGGCTTGTAAAGCAATCTAAAATCTATATATAACTCTTTGTGATTCTACACACTCAGGGTTGGTGTAGAAGATGATACTGGAGGTCTTGAGGAGGAGGTAAGAAAGAAAGAAAAAAAGAAACACCGATGCAATTGCTTACAACATTAAGCTCATAATTATGTGTGCATCAAGAATCTTCACTCAAGAGTATGTGTCTTTCCCTATAAATAGGGTAAAGTCATTGAATATGACAAGAAGAAAGGCAACTGGCTCATCTCCAAGTTCACTCTCTTCGACAAGAACTACCTCCTGCCTATCTTCACTCACCATGGCCGACCGGTCACCGAGTTCTGCAAGCACTGTCCTCACTGGTGCATACCTTTCTGCAATAAGTGCAGACCCCAAGATGAACTGGTATGTTAAAGAGAGTAGAGGTATATATTACAACAGTGGAGCACCTTTGCTGACTCAGCACAGATCAAATCCCAATGCAAATTAAGTATTGCATGCGGTCATGTGATTGAAATGTAATAATGAGCCTTGCCAGCTCAGCAAGAATGCTCAAGTGTTATACCTCCTCTGAGTATGTTAACCTTCATCCCTAGCCCCTCCCTACAGCTATTCTTCTATCAATATTCACTATAATTAGAGACATGCATGTATTATATGAAAGCAGACATTAATGGTACATTCTTTTTGTTTAGCTTCTCGAGGAGGAGAGTGAGCCCTCATCAGAGGGTGACTCCCTGAGCTCAGAAGAGCCCGATGAAGATCAGGTCCTGTCCTTCCGTCGGTCCAACGATTTTGATGACGAAGACGACATTGAGGAGACTGAAGAGGTAGCTTATATTCTAATTAATGCCCACCCCACTGGTGGTGATTGGTTGTCTCTGTTCGTCCCATTCAGGGTGACATTGGACTTGGCTCTGATGTAGCTGCTGATGGAAATAGAGTGTATCGTCCATTGTTACCACAATCGGAAGAATCCGCACTTTAGTAGTATATTATGTACACTGTATTTGTTGAGAAATATGTACTCAAGCATTCATATATGCACAATATAGTTTCGTTGGCTTTTTAAAGTGATCGGTGTTCTTTTTTTGTATAATTTTCCAATTGTTAATAGTATGTACTGTACCAAGTCTTGTACGGTATTGTGTTGTTTTTCTTTGACTATGTATTATACAAAATTTTTAGCTAATACAGTATTACTAGGGGCGCAAATTACTCCCTCACTAAACCAAATTAATTGGGGCAAATATTCTAGCAACAAAATTTAATATTAGTATTATATAATCTTAGCCTCGTCCCCAGGCCCTCTTTTTTGGGGGCCTGGGAACGAGGCTAATATATATCTGTACAGTCTACACTAAGACCCGGGTATCGACCGTGATCGAAATCATGTACTTTGGCCACTCCTACAAACATAAATTACATAACATTTTAACTGCACGTGATCACTATACGTAAGAAAGTTGTTAAAAAATAACTGAAAATGAGAAGTCTCGTTCACATATACGCCAAAGAAAGTCAAAAGTCAAATATTTGCAATGTAGTTGACAATTTAAGTTCTTTTGAAGAGTCTGATGAAACAATCCCGACTTCTTTACCACGAAATACGAAGGACAACTGCGCGGTTACTAAGAACACGCGCTTATTATTAACTAAAACCTTAACCACACCCATTTATGACGTCACGCAGGTAATTTGAGCTGCCAAAAATGAACTTTTCCAAGAGTTTGTAAGTGAATAACATGACTCAAATGGAAGACTATTCTAGCAACCGTTGGAATTCTGAGAGTTCAATATGTAATTAATCTATGATTCAAAACTTATCTTGCTGTGAGTTTTCGCATCAAGTTGTCCAGTGAACTGAACATTGAAGGGACAGGACTGTGGCTCAGAGTACATGTGAGAATTGGACTGTCATCCAGTACATAAAGAATATCAAGACTTCTCAATAGTTTTATTGAGCTTTTCTAAGTTAAATTTATTCTATATAGGAGTATTTCTGAGTGTAGCTGTTCAACTGCCAAGAAACAATCACCTGAAATAGCTAAAATTTCATGATTTTCAGTGGTTGCTTATTCAGTATGATCTTGGGTAGGTTACTAATTTTTTATATTAAAATGTAGCAATGGTTGTGTAGTATAATCACTAGAAATATGAAGACTGGAGCATGTTTCGCATCAAGTTGTCCGGTGACCTCTAGTTGGCTCATTCTGAAACTTTCAGCTGAAATNTGTATTCGATAATTCCCTTTGTATCAACATCATTGTCCTTAGGTTTCGTCCATTGGCAGTGAAAGAGATAATTCGTAGAGTGCTCAAAGAGGCACTCTTTGAAAAGCAGTACAGTGATGAGGGGGCCAAGCAATGGAGCAAAGAAATCAGCGATACAATCCAGGAAAAAATTAAAGGTACAGTACTCATGGCAAGTGCATGTGCATGTAAAAGGATTGTACTGTAGATCGGGTAATTTTTGCTGATAAAAATCTTTCCCCCCACCACCACTATCATGATTGGCAAAATGGCAATCAAAAAGATTTGTGGAAATTCAACAGTTCAAAATTAAATTTGACAGTGAAAATTTCCTGGTCTATATAATAGTAGTTTAGCTTTGTACATGGTAGTGAAATCACTATTTTTGTATTTAACTTCATATCAAATTTTTGTATTTGCATCTCTAGTAGAGCTCTGCTCTTGTAGTGCATAGTTGCACACTTCCTTGTTTCTTATAACTTAGTTAACTCCTCCATTAATTCCTTCTCCATTTTGTGCTTCTTTATTATTTTTTTTTTTTTTTTGATCTATGTGCATATGCAGCATTGGTTTGTGTGTGTGTTCCGTGAATAACTGGCAGTATAAATGTCAAAAAAACTGTCTGGAATTTGATTTTTTTTTATCCGGTCATGTCTCACAGTAGAGACATTTGCTTTACTTAGTGGAGCACTCTGAACATGTATACATGCCAATAAACATGCATGGCTTAGACCTATATATGATATATAGAATGGTACGCGTATTATATTATGACACATGATGACAACTAGGTGTCAGTGCATGTCTTTTCGGATCTATTCGTTGTGGTATTGGATCATAATAATGTTAGTAGTGATAATATGATATATAAGAGCCATCTCAAGTGATTGCATATTGAACTCACGTACACTGACTGCCCAGGTTTGAATCCACTCAAGAGTTTTTCCACCATGCCACATTGCTAGTCTAATTTTGTTTACTTTCTTTGCATCTGAATAGTGATGTGTGACCTAATAAGATAATTGCTGTATTGATCATGTACAGTTGTTATATAGCTGCTGTGCAAATATTTTTTGTACAATGCAGTAGAAAAAATACTACCTTAATTTACGTTGCATGCATGTACATCAAATGTCAAAATTGCGTAAAATTTGAAAGCTAAAATAAAAGATTCCACCCTAGAGAGACTGTATTTTATTGAAATATCTTCCAAAAATGATTACTCGGCCTCCTCGACAGGTAACGTTTGACCACTGATTTGCAAAATGGCCCCATAGCAATTGCATGGTCAAACATTCTCACCAAAATTATGTATTGCTTTGTGTACTTGCATGTGCATACAAATGGTGTTTAATGTCTGCTCATGCATGCAGAAAACTACACAAATTTTTGCGGCAAAGTTTTGAGTATATGGTGCAAATTACTAATCTGTCTGCTTTGTTGCCGCATATTCCGCATTCTTATGACATTAATATGTTTCCTTTCAGTCTGAGTGTCAAGTCTCTCCCATGCATGTGGGTTGGCCTCATGGGACTATAAATTCATTGCATATTACTGTACAAATCTGCTTCAAGTCTTTGTGTATAGCTCACTATCTAAGAAGTGACAAAACAGGGCTCTCATAGTCATGTATATTGTACAGCTGTCTCTTGTTACTATCTCCATTCTACTGCCAGTAGTCTCATCTCAACAGCAAACCCTTCCCCTCTCTCTCCCTCCATCAGTGATCCCACGAACTGATGATGGAAGAATCTGTCCTGCTGACCTTGAAAGAGAAATGGTTCTAAACAATCTCCGAACCTCTGTGCAAGAGCTCTTACCAACTGTGCTGCTTGTATCAGAGTCTATATCTCTTCCTGCATGTGGAGATGGGTTGTGGTATCGTGTTGGTTTTCTCAATATGAGTGATGATACAATGCAGTGTCCTACCAACTGGAGAGAGTATACGAGTGCAAGTGGTGATGTGCGAGTATGTGGCCGACCAAATTCTAACTCTGGAGGCTGTGCATCGACTCTCTATTCTACGCCACCTGATATGCAATATAGCAAAGTCTGTGGACGAATCATTGGCTATCAGTTTGATACACCTGATGAATTTGCAGGTGGAACAATTGATGATGCTTATGCAGACGGTGTTTCTGTGACATACGGAAGTCCTGGAAATCGTTCTCACATTTGGACTCTTGTCGGTGCAAATGCTGCCTGTGGTGATTGTCCCACTGCATTCAGTCCTTCATTTGTTGGAAGTAACTACTTCTGTGAAACTGCTAGAGATGTCACTCCTGGAATAGATTCATCTCTTCTCTACCCCAATGACCCACTCTGGGATGGTCAAGGGTGTTCCAGCGAAAACTGTTGTGGGTTCAACTCTCCTCCCTGGTTCTCTGTTGCACTCAATCAGCCAACATCTGATGATATTGAAGTTCGAATATGTGGAAATGAAGATACAATAAATGAGGACACCCCGATTAACATGCTTGAGCTATATGTTCAGCTTTAAGGATTTATAAATTTAGTTTTCTGCTTTGTGTATAATTATATGCAAATACTATAGTTGTTGAACGTGAGTATTACAGTTTTTCCCCGTAGTTTATGAGTCATGCAGACTCATTGAATAGAAATGCTCTCATCTGTCTGTTATTATTGCCTAATATATAGCTGATTTACTTATGTGGGTAAGTCCACAATATAATATGACTGTTATCTTGTATAAACTGATTCTCTCTACAGTAACAAGTCGATCATGCATGCATGCCTATGTAGACACAAATTACATTGTTTCTATGCAGTGCATGGCAGCAAAAAAAAAAAACATTGCAATTGTGGAACAAGGAATGAGAACAAGGAAATGTGATAATTAAATAGGTTGATCACGGCAGTCACGTAGCCTCGATAATTCCCAGGCTCTCCCCCGATGCATGTTTGTGCATGTCAGACATAATCCATGCAATGTCATAGTTATGTACAATATCAAATTAAAGCAGTGCTGTACGTTTAATATTATCATTATAATTATAGTAATACTATAATTATAGTATTACGTACAATGTCACGTCTATATGTTTTTGTATTAATTACTACAAGAATTTGTGTTAACAATAATATTAATTTTCTGCATGCATGATGCCTTTATACAGAACTTGATTTGGATCGGTACAAGTACATTGTTCAGGTGGTGATAGGAGAACAGAGAGGAGAAGGAGTAAAGTACGTCATTTTGAAGTGTGCAATTTGTGGGGTTATCATGTTCATACAGAAGTCAAGAGATGCAGGCCTGCATGCAGGGCCCTGCACTATATAATACTATACATACACAAGTTGATATTCCTCTTACTTGGCCATTTCCAGGATGGGGTGTAGGTGCTTTTGGGACTCGGACACTGACAATTATGCACAGGATATTTACATGACAGTAAGTGGTATGATATATACAAAGTGTGTTAATCTATGATGTTTAACCTCATGTGTAATTTAAATCACAACCCTATGATTATGTATGTATGTATGTATGTATGTATGTATGTATGTATGTAGGATACACTGTTTTGTGTGGCTGCTGCCTATGGTGTCTACTACTACTGAGTGATGCTCATGATAGTGCTTTGATCTGGTTATACCATAGCTTACAGAACTATATACTGACACATAACGTATTATTCATGCATGTTTTTTTCTTCTTCTTTTTTTTCTCTCCACTAGTTATACAAGCTATAAATTATGATGGCACTGTATCACTTTTCATAATAATTTTTAAAAATAAATCTGAGCATTATGTAACTTATGTTGCATGCTATAGTAATTATTATACATTCAACTTATAAATTGACATGCATGACTGAGTCTTATAGTGAATTACTATCATAGAACTCTCCCTCGATAGTTTTATAAACTTTGAGCTTTGCCTCAAGCTTCAAGTTAGTTGACAGCAATAAATAACAGTCATATGCTATGCACACATGTACATGTACCTTCAAAATGACAATCTTTGTAGTGTCACATTATCGTGTGCATACAAATAATAAATTGGTTAACCTAATAGAATGACGGCTCCTAATAACAGTATGTACACATATAATATACACAATTTCTGGTAGTCAGGGTTTATGCTACTTGAGATGTGAGAATAAGTTCTTGGATACCTATAAAAAACAGAAACAGAATCTGATGAGATCCAACATGTCACTTAGCACTACTGCTACTGTTAAAAAAGAAGAAAAACCCAAACAAAAAACACTCAGTGCTTCACTAGTACCAACTTACACAATGATCCACACAGTGCACAAAATCCATTATCTCCTGAGTACAAGTTTCCGTCGTGCTAGTCTTGGAGTTGACTCTCGACTCACACTCATCAAAGACCTCCTTTAGTTTGGTACAGCTAGCTGTCTCTGAGCATTTCTCTTGGAGTACTTCCTGAGGGTCGTCTTCTTCCTCCTCCTCTTCAACCTATCAAAAACAAACCATTTCATTGACATGATGGGTGTACACATGGAAAAAAGTAGTTTCCGCTAATTCTTGACAGCCTGAACATATGTTGTTTCACATTAAGTAAGCACACATGAAAGTTTATTGATTGAAATACTATACTCTATGCAAAACTCACCTCGTCTTCAGTAGCAGGCGCATCTACAAACTGTTCAGCCTCCGCCATTTTTTAAGCAGTATATCGACCTTTGACCTTACAGTTTGCAGACCCGCGCACGTGGTCATTTTACGTCATCCCTGGTGCGCTATATTTGGAATTGGGACGACTATTATGGCTGATGGAAATGTTTATAAACTGTTTGAGGAGCTCCTCAGACCTGTAAACTATGCCTTGGAGGGACTCTTCTATACTGGAGTGCTTTACGGAGCTACGAGAGTGGCAGGTGTGATTCTGAACTGCTTTAGTGGAGTTAGAACGTACGTTCTTCCGTGGGGAAACTACAGCACCTGTGATCTGAAGCAGAAGTTCGGAAAGTGGGTGGTCATAACGGGTGGTACGTCAGGCATAGGATTGGCATATGCCCACGAAGTTAGTTCTTGGTGGACCTAGATCTGCACTAGATGTTTATCCTGATTGTATCTTAATGCAGTTTGCTAGAAGAAAGCTGAACGTGATCATTATTAGCAGAAGCTATGAAGATCTGGTTAACATTATCAGTGATTTGCGTAAGTGACTCTTTAATTCTCTAATGGTGTGTGTCAACAGGTCCATTAGCTCAGTCGGTAGAGTGTCGTGCTGATAACGCGAAGGTCGTGAGTTCGAGACTCACATGGACCATGTTTTTTTTTCTTTTTTCCCCCTAAATCTGAAACTGGTCATAATTTCCTACTTTCCTTGAATGTAGAATCAAGATACAGTGTTCAAGCCTATGGCATCCACGCTGACTTCTCTCTTGGTCCCCGAGTGTTTCATGAGATCGAAGAAGCCATGATGGGATGTGAAATTGGAATACTAGGTAACCACACTCACTAAAGTCTGTCTGGTTTGAGAATGCCGCCAGAAGTGAAATAATGAGATTCATGCAATACTTTTCTTATGGGACAAAATAGCTAACTTTTGACTGGTATGGTTGGAAAAGCAATCAAAAGAACTGGGAGAACGAGCGCTTTCCAATAAATCGTGCTTGAAATGTTGAAATCGGTTGGATATTTTTCAATTTTTTTCTACGGGTATTCTCAAACCAGATAAACTTACATAGTTAACAAGATCAAAATATCCATTTAAGGTTTTTGGTTTTTGTTGTTTTTTTGTTTGTTTGTTTTTTCCTCCAGTTAATAATGTTGCCGTTAGATACGACCATCCTCAATACTTTGCTCTGTTGCCACACCAGAGACTGTGGCAGCTCATTGATGAGAACGTAGCTGCTCCTACGGCCATGGTTCACATGCTCTTACCACAGATGGTGCAGAGGAGGAAAGGTGTTATCATCAACGTGTGCTCCATTGCCAGCTGCACGTCTCCCATCCCACTCCTCACCAACTACACAGCCACCATGGTCAGTTGAATGGAAACACGTGTTGAGGAACTTAGTATGGTGTCACTGGCCTTGTTCCCAGGCTCCTCCTCTGCTAATACTGAGCTTGGGAGCAAGACTATAGTTTTTCTAGCCTCATTCCCAGCAAGAGTACGTAATTAAAAGGGGTGCAGCTCATATTTAAGTGGTTTCTTTGTATCAAGGGTATTATAAAAAGATAAGGGAAGTGTGACAAACCGTCGTATACTGTATAGCGGGAAATTTTTGTTGGTGTAAAATTTCGTATAAATGCGCCAGAAAAATTTTTCGTAGTTTTAATTTCGTATACGCAGCACGCGCTCGTATAAAGTAAATGCGGAAGTTAAATTTTCGCAGTTTTAATTTTCGTATATTCGAAAGGCATTCGAAAAATATGAAAATTTCCCGCTATACAGTAGTAGAAAGAAAACTGTTTCTCCACTTTTAGTTTAATACTTTTGTTCCCAGGCCCCCTCCATCCTCATAAAGGGAGAATCATGCTTGTTACTAATTGCTAGGGGGCTGGAATCAAGACCATCTCTGTTCAAACACATAATCTTGTTAATTCTTTCTCTGTTAGGCCTACATGGACATGTTTTCTCAGACACTTGACTACGAGAATCGGCACAGGGGTGTCATTGTTCAGGTGAATGAGGCAACAACAGTAGGATGTGTATCACAATGCAGTTTGTTTAGTAGCCATGCAACAATTGTAGCATCAAGAGTATATTATTTGAGCATTAAAGGAACTGTGTCACCATATAAGCACTGTTTTGTTACCAAAAATAAAATGCGTGATGTTTTTATTGACAAACGTGTAATACACACACGTACACATAGTCAGTATCCGGACGTGGTACCCAGATTGCGCTAAAAACAAAACAAAAAATGTCATAAAACTTCACACATTTTATTTTTAGTAACAAAACAGCGCTTATACTATAGTGACACAGTTCCTTTAATTCATTTTACTGCTTCATTTCCCCCCTCTTCAGACTCTCTTTCCTGGCTATGTGACCAAGGAGAAAATGTCCCCAACTCTCTTCATTCCTTCTCCCATCACCTACGTCAGACATGCTCTCACAACTCTCGGTGTAACAAACAGGACGTGTGGTTACTGGCCACATGCACTACAGGTAAGGATTTACCCTATGACTAAACAGGCGGGGGGAAACTAACCTTGTTGACCTACTTTTTATTCGATTTTAGAGTTGGTTGTGTACGTGCTTTCCCCGTTGGTTGTGGACTCGTCTCATGATCTATTTCAACAGTCAAACGAGGATAAAGAGTCTCGAGGAATCACGAGGGAGGAGAAATGTTAAAGTGTTCACTCGAAAGAAATTCAACGATTACATCCCAAGGGGGCGAGGATCTTCCATGTCCAGCAACCGATACTCCGACCTCTTTCTTAGACGTACCCCCAGTCCTCATCGTAGAATACCATCCACCGAGCAACTCAAAAAAGCTACCCTCGATCCGTCTTCGGCTTCTGCATTTCAACCTCCTGCCCTGCGAAGGGTGAGTCGCGAAGAAAGTGGCATGGGTCTCACTCCCAATCGGAGTTCGACTGGTGGTACTAGTAGTTCCCACGGCAGTTTCAACACATCAATACCTGAGCACCCTTCACCCACCACTTCAACTCCCCTGTCGGCACCTCCACCAGAGCCTGGCTCAACGGACGTGTTTAGGTTTTCTTCAGTTGGCGATAGTTTAACGATTCCACAAAGATCGGCAACTGCTGACTCAGCAGGTAGTCTAGGCAGACCGCAGACTCCGACTTTTTTAAGGAAATACTCTCGAGTGATGGTAACGCCCAGTGTAGCACGAGTGTCGTTTCACTCAGAGAACCAACGGGAAAACCGTGACTCTGATTAGGTTCAGTTTTTTTTTTTTTTGGTTGTTTATTTGTTAATTAATTTTTTGTTTATGACACATATAATACCATGCCAATGTATTATTTATGAGATTATATTAGTGGTTTAATTTAATTAATTATTCAAAATTATAGTTTTCATGTAGTTATTTATTCAGTACTTGAAGTAGCTGTTCGCATTCTCTTGAAATCACATGACTACTGTTCAAATCGACAACTGCAATGGCTCTTAGTTGCAGTCGAGGAAGAGCCAATGTGCTGTATTGTCTCAGAGTTTGCCTTTTTTGTCCTATGACACACTCCTTCAGCTCCGCTTGACTCACAAATGGCTGGCAGAAAAGTTTGACTGTTCGATGAAACGATGGTAATGAAACAAATCTAGAAATCTTATCTTGAGCTTTGTGTACTAGGGAAAATCTGTTGCCAGGCTCATGTTCAGCAGATTGAAGCTGTATAAAGATGTGACTTAAATATAAAATAGTCTGCTAAGAGTTAGCTAACTCAATCATGATCAAAGTCTTACCTTGTCAAAACTTGATCTTCCGCTGTACACCACTTGTCCTATCTGTTCAACAATGTCACACAGCTCTCCCCACTCTGATGCTGACACTCCAATGGTCTCTCTGAGAACACCATCATTAACATACACGTGACCTTCTCCACTTCCATCTTCAATGATGACCCTAAAAACACACATGCAGAGAAGAAAAATTGGGCAAAATTTTTAAGCAACTGACAAATCAAATTAGAATTTCTTTCTTCTCTATGTCAAACTTTTTTAATTCAGATTTTGAGAATGCCACAAATCTTGCCAACATCCCACAACAGTTTAACCTACATTATAATAACATTATTATTATAAACATACTGTTTTTACCTTCCTTCTGATTTGAGGACGTGTTTTCTCTTCAAGCAGGAGGTCATGCAGCTGCCATTGACAACGGTGCTCTGACACCCCAAACACTTGTACTGGACACTCAAACGAAGCACTTGCACAAACTTGCCCACGATGCAAACAACACTTCCTGGTAAACTCCCTCTCACAAGATTCTCCATCATCGAACCAAGATGGGTCGTGGGAAGATTCAACATTTCATGAGTAACCAAAGATGAGTCTGCTGGACTCGAAATGCTAGAGAAAGCCTCCACACCATNAAAATCATAGAGTATATTATCTATGATAAAATACAGCCTCTCGAGGGTGGAATCTTTTATTTTAGCTTTCAAATTTTACACAATTTTGATATTTGATGTGCATGCATGCAATGTAAATTAAGGTAGTTTCATATTAATTTTTTTCTGCTGCATTGTACAAAAAATATTTTCACAGCAGCTATATAACAATTGTACATGATCAATACAGCAATTATCTTATTAGGTCACGCATCACTATTATAATCAATTTAGATGCAAAGAAAGTAAAACAAAATTAGACTAGCATGCTGGATTCAAACCTGGGCAGTCAGTGTACGTGAGTTCAATATGCAATCACTTGAGATGGCTCTTATATATCATAAATCACTACTAACATTAATATGATCCAAATGAATAGATCCGAAAAGACATGCACTGACACCTAGTTGTCATCATGTGTCATAATATAATACGCGTACCATTCTACATATCATATATGCATGTTTATTGACATGTATACATGTTCAGAGTGCTCCACTAAGTAAAGCAAATGTCTCTACTGTGAGACATGACCATTCAAAAGGGTAAAAAAAATCAAATTCTAGACAGTTTATTTTGACATTTATACTGCCAGTTCAGTCTACACGAACGCATCCTTAATTAATTTCCACCCGGAAGTTAAACAAAATGGTGGCCAAGCACATGGAAGTGATGACAACACAAGAGAAACAGCCAGAAAAGAAGTACCTATAGTTCTTAGAGCTATATTTGTTATAAGAATGTAATTTTTAACAGGAATACAGAGTCTAAATTGTCTTCAAGTTGAATTTCTACCGTGTAGCGATAAAATGGACCAGACGACTTTGATTTTTTGGGCAGCATGGTGCAAAAGTACTGAGGGCATCCATACTCTACCAGTTTGTAACTTACATCTAGCAGTATAATATACTGTAGTAGTATTCCAGTAACTAAAACTATATAGCTAAAATTACTAGTCAAAAACCGCTAGAAATGCGGTACTTTACTGATCTACTGAACACGCTTACCTCGAGCTATTGACATCAGACAAGCACCACGCTGCTTGTAAAACACTGTACTTTTAGCAGAACTTATTCTGTGCCCATACTCTAGTCTTATCTGGAGATACACAAATTTTATCTGAGTGATGTTCAGTGAACTTTCTTGATGCGGTAACTTGGAATTTTTGGGCAACCATGTGCAAAGTCTTTCTAGCTCATAAGACTTGCTGTGCATGCACATTCCATCCTGAACCACAAGTATTCCAAGTGAGAAGCATGCAGGTAAAACTACGGAGGAGATATACCGTTGCAAAATCCTGAAAAGGTCCTATTATCTTCCAAGTGCCTTCCTTTTGACGTCATCAGTCAACGTAGTTTGCAATGATGTAATATGAATAATTTAGCATGCGCGCGTTTAGTACTACGTGACGTAATAAGCTCTGTGCAAAATTTTACGTGACGTGAAGGGCAGCAAAAATTGACACACCCACAATTACGATGCGTTCGTGTAGACTGGTTGNAGGCTTTTTACAAACCATCTTTGCCACGAAAATTTGTAGCTATACAGTATTTCATGGTGCTTGGAATACTCATTTGCTGATGTTTGTTTCATCCCAGATCTTGGAATGGGTTTGAAACTGACCAAGAATGGTACGATGTCGACCGGTAACAGCAGCGGAGGAGATGATGAAGGGGAGGAGGCCGAGACCAATGGGACACACATTGTGAGAGCTCTGTACGCTTTTAGTGGCACCAATGATGATGAGGTGAGAGGCACACACCATCACACTGTCACACNTCTCTCTCTCTCTCTCTCTCTCTCTCTCTCTCTCTCTCTCTCCCTCTCTCTCTCTCTCTTTCCCTTCCAGCTTCAATTTGAAAAGGGAGACCTGGTAACAGTCACTAAGATCGTAGATGGGGGATGGTGGGAAGGAGTCTGCAACGACAAAGTTGGCTGGTTCCCAGGAAACTATGTGGAAGAATTTTCAGGAGGTACAGTATATGCAATTGTCTTCAGAAATTTTAAGATTTATGTTCTCTGTGCATTAAATTTGCTCAGATCCGAACAACCCAGCAGCAGACCAAGAAGGCGGTGAGCACCATTATTATAAGCTGGTGGTGAAGGACATCTTGGACTCAGAGAGAACATACGTTCAAGACTTGCATGTTAGTTCCTACGTGTGTGTGTGATGTGTTTGTGTACCTTCCATGTTGTCAACATGGTCACAGCTGCAGCTATAGTCACTATAGTCAGTATTTCTATCCCATTACAAGTATGTATACATACAGCATGATCTCGGTCCCTATTGTACCATGTACATTAGTGTGGATTCTGTTTTGGAAGTTGCATAACTTCAGTAGTCCAGTTTAGGCCATTAGAGGCATACAAACATTGTTAATTGCTCAGTGTGTGTGTGTGAGGGAGACAGAGAAGAGTATAAGAGAGTTAAGTGTGTTGATGTTTTGTAAGAGCTCTCTTTAATGGAGCTCCATCGTGTGTGTGTTGTGTACACACACTCCAGTACTAATGGTTGGTGTAGTTTGCTTTAAATTTGCCTACTGAAAGAAACAGCTGTCCAGTTGTATGGGTTTCCAAGGCATTGTATTCACGTGATACCCATGTACCTCTGTATGAAACAGTAAAGCTACCAGTATGTTTTTGTTGCATAGGTTATGTAAGCTGTGTAACTTCAAACACACCATTCCACAGTAATCACCCCATTCATCATAACATGCATGTACTGCATGGCCTCCCACTGAAGCGCACCCTCTAGTTCACTTTGTTGTTCAAAGTTAGACAATTTATTGTAAGCCATCGATTGTGGTTACCCTTGTTAATATGATAATGTTCTTGTAATATTTTCTGGGAGATATTAGGAAAGTGGCTCATTAGACTGTTATGAGTGTGTGAGTATAAGCACTCTTCTTTGTTGTTCAATGCCATCTTTGTTTCTCTCTCTCTTCCAGACTCTTCTGTCAGTCTACCTTGTACCCTTAAAGACAGCAAACATGTAAGTTAGATTTCTGCCACTGTTTTGTTGTTTGGTTTGAGAATTTGTGATTTCCAGAAATGAAAATTAATCACTGTAGTACATTATTGTATTCAGTGGTGATTCCTTGTATGGTGTACGTGTGTGTACGTGTGTGTGTGTCCCCTTCCTTACTAGTGAGAGACTGTAATACTAGCTATCCATTCTATCTTACATGTATAATATTATTCCTTTCTAGTACTCTACTACCTTCCTTTTTCAACTGTACATGTACAAAATAATGACAACAAATGTTACGTAGATAAATCCCTTTCTACACACCAGTGAATGTACTGTGTGCTAATGATAGTGTGCACTCTGGTAGTAGTAAGATTGCTGTTGAATTTAAGCTATGTTATAGTGCTCTACTCTACGTCAGCTACATGCTGATAGGGCTCATCTTAGACTTGGTGTCTGCGCTGCGTGCAGTAGCACTGGGTGTGGCTATAGTCTACACTGCATTGCTTTGTTTAATTCAATATGAATAGGCCCAATTTATTCAGTGCTTTTCAGACTGTAAAAATGTACCCTTTCAGTACCAGTGACTTCTGTTTAGCAACATTTTGTTCATTGCTCAATTACCTCCTGGTGACCTGACCCAGGTCAATCTCATTGAGTGTCCTGACCCTTTAAGTGGTGTTCAGTTGACCTGACCACTTAATCCTTAGAGTATATTTTCTTCATATTGGTTATTTCCATCCCCACTGATTCATCCTTGTGGTGTTCTTCAGATTGTCATCCAAGGATGTGGATCATCTCATTGGCAACTTACCTGAGGTGAACAGATGGCAGCAGACCTTCTTCAGGTCCCTGGAGGATTGCTCCAGGTGAGTAGGTCTAGTCTCTGAATGCTTGGAAAATGGGAGCTGAAATAAATCCTTTTATGTTTTTGCTTTGTGTGTTTGTGTGGTTTAATTTCTCCTCTGCTCAAAGATTTCCTGTACCTCAGCAAAACATGGGTACACTGTTTCTGAAGGCTTCACAAGAAGTAAGTCATCAAAGCCAGGGTAGTTGGCTACAGATAGATGAAGCACTTGTGTATATTATGCCTTGATCCATATATTGTACCTGCCATATGTGTGTGTGTGTGTGTGTGTGTGTCTGTGTCTAGATGGAGGTCCTCTACAGTGTCTATTGTGCCAACCATCCCAAAGCTGTGGCCGTACTCACTGAAAACTCGTAAGCTACATGCACGATGTCATTATGATCTCATAGCATCTTATTCAATAGAGTATGACTGTCATTATTGTGTGTGGTGCATAGTGGTAGCTAGACTATATGACATCATTATGATGTAATTTCACGTGCAGAGACAAGCTATCGGCATTTATGGAATCAAAAGGAGCAGCAAGCCCAGGCATGCTGACTCTCACCTCCAATTTGAGCAAGGTCAGTGCATGTAGCATCAAACACAGCTGTTTGAATATGACTACGTGTGTACTCAATCGGCTTTGATGGTTTCTAATGAATACCCACCTACAGCCGTTTAGAAGATTAGAAAAGTATCCAGCTCTGTTGTTGGAGCTGCAGAGACACCTGACTGTGAGTGTAGTCTTCATTACATCACCACGACATCATAGTTAATGACATTATTAATAATTATTAATTTCAGGAAGGGCATGCTGATACTGAGAATGTCACGCACTCACTGGAAGCTTACACTGCCATATCTGTACGTTTGCATCTATTAATAGCCTAGCTATTGTGTAACTATATATAGTCTATGGCATTACATCATCACTTTCGTTGGGCAATCCATTATTACAGGGTCGTACCCAAGAGATTCGTAAGAAGAAAGACATGGAACATGAAATGCTCTCCAATCCGGTCAAAGGTTTTAATGGCAGTGTAAGTCCTCGTACATGTTCAGCTTGTTCAGTCTGTTTGTTATGTAACACATGCATGCTTTTGGTGTTGAATTTGTGCTGATATGTTATACACTATGTTTATTTTATTGTGCCTCAATTTGCAGTGTTTGAACGATCTTGGAGAGTGTGCGTGTGTGATTTCAGCCAACCAAGCAGTCAGTGCTGAGGTATGTATTTTGACTATTAATATATGTGTACGTGACTATCAAGTGAGTGTCGTGTGATTTGTTGTTCAGGAAGTTGAGGAGGTGTTTTACTTGGTGTTCCCATCTGGATCATTCATCATCCTGGCTGTTGGGTCCAGCTTGAGCGGCTATGAAATAAAGGTATGTACTGTACCAAATTTTTCTTTGTACCTTAGAGAATACCTTTAGCTTNTCTCTCTCTCTCTCTCTCTCTCTCTCTCTCTCTCTCCCTCCCTCCCTCTCTCTCTCTCCAACTGTAGAGTAACTTTCCTCTCAGTTCAGTTTCAATCAAGAAAGGACAACATTCTGAGCACTGGCCTTGGCCTGTGGAGGTTCTTCATCGCCAGGAGACCATCCATGCTTCTTTGTCCTCCGACAAGGACCAGCAGACCCTCATAGCTTCTGTCGGGAGGCTGGAAGGAGTTGCAACACCCACTACTCCCTCTAGGGTACATACAACCCCACATGAACATACTGTATTTAGAGCTATATGAAGGGAATATATGTACAAGCTTATGAAAACGTAGCTTAAAATACGAATTTGTTGGGCACTAAAGTGTGGTTAGATAAGTACTACATATACTACTAGCAAAGATAATATCTTCTTTATAATATCACTCTCTAAAATCAATCCTTGGCTTGAACTGAAAGTCTTCTTACAGCTAAATGTCAAAAAGACATTCCATAGCCAGTCTATTGAGCTAGCCCCATTTCCCCCTTTGACGACCTGGAGCTAAAGCTTGATAGACTACTCTATAGCCCGTATCTAGTATTATTATGATTGTAATACTTAATTTGTATAGAAACACACACTCATATTCATACATACATACATACATACATATGCGTACATATGCAGTCTTCACATAGAATAAGCTCTTCTAGTGGAGCACTCACAAAAGCTGACTCAGCAATGCTCTTCCACACCAACTACAGTCAACGAGCAATGAGACGAACCTCCGTTCCGATTCAGCGAGCACACCACTGGGGGTTCAAGTCCCTTCGTCCGGTCCCCCCACTCTCCACTCAGCAAATGATTGCTCTGAGAGAGGTAGGGATGTACCTACATAGTATGAATATACATTGGAATTGATGATAGTATCATAATTTGACTAATATTCACATTGGAGAAATTTTTTAAGCGTCACTGTGTGCAAAAATTTAATCACTCGAAATTTTGACAACCCATTACCAACAGTATTGTGTTGCTCTTGTAAGTACAAAAAGTAAACATGCGAAATTAGCATACAAAACGTTTTCAATGTGAAATTATAGTGCTTGCTGTTGCAATAATAGTTCAGGTTTGACAAGTTTCTTTTACCTATTCAATTCCATCTATAGAAGGACAAAAGTCCAAAATCTGCCAAGAAGTTTATCTATCCTGCTGTGAGCAAGGGAAAGAACAAGAGTATGTGATAAAAAAATATTTCTCGATTTCGTCCTTTTGTATCTCTTGTTGAAGTTCCCTTTGCTTTATGTTTCAGAACGAGGCTCCAAACATGTTGATGAGCTTCTGTCAGCTGCATCCAATATCAAGTTCCCTGTTGATAATCGTCCTGGCGACAATGCCCTCCTCAAAGTCATTGAGTCCTACTGTGCTGGAGGGAGGAGAATAGCTACATGTAAGTTGACGTGTGGATTGGATTGGTCTGTGTGTACGAGGGAGAGAGTGAGCGAGCTTTGGCTTACAAGAGCTAATTTCCAAGAGTCTTGATGTGTAGATACATAGATAGCACCCACTGCTGTGTATATGTACGTGTGGTTGTATTAAATTTTGGAGATGTGTGGATTTGATTGTCAATGATGTTTTCAAGGACTGTTTGTGCTGTTTGTTTGCAGCGAGCAAAAATTCATTGCCTTTTTTGAGACGTTTTGTGCGTTTGTTCGTTTGTTTTTTTTCGTCGTAAGTGGTTGTTTTTTTGGCCAGCTTTTAAAAAAAATTTTCATACTTTGGAAAGGTAAGATTGTCTTTCTGTGTGTCTATAAGTTCTAGAGTGTAAATTAGCCTCTTAAATGTAGCATTTCTGTTAATTGTTATGCAAACAGATGTTCACTCTCTCTCTTTCTCATTTCTGTCTCACAGACACAGATCAACCCATCACCTACCTCAACCCAGCCACCCGCTCTAATTCACACAGTCACTCCCGATCCTCCAAACATCCACCATCTTCCTACCGCCCCCAGCATCACTCGGCCATCATAGAGGGCTATCCCGACCTGCACAGACAGGAGCAGCCGAAATCAAAGAGCTCCACGTTACCTGTAGGTCACTCAAAACCTCCCTCATCCCCGTCTCATCTGACCGGACAGAAACTGGCCCTGCCCGGGTTTCCTTATCGACCACCATCCCCGATACTCCTGTCTGACTACCATTCTGAGGCATCACACGGAGGAAGTGGGTTGGGAGTGGGTGGAGTTTCGAGCCAAGCGAGTGGAGGGGGAGGAAGTGGGAAGAGCGCTAGTTCAAAGAGATCGTTGTTTCGGAGAAGAGCTGAAAGTGTAGACACTTACAAACAGCACAAGGTTAAGCATTCCTGAGGTTGGCTTTGTGGCGAAGAGACATCTTTTTCTTTTTTTTTCTTTTTGTTTTTACTAGCTGGCTGTTTTGAAGAATTGATATCATTTCCACCATTTTCCTTGCAAATTTCCTATAATTAGAAGTTGCCGTATTATATTATTTAACCCTTTTAAGCTTAAGTTCAGAGAGCACCGTCATTGAAGGGTTATGTTACAAATTCCTTGCTATGACGTAATATATTATATTCTTGTTTGTCATGTGGTCTAATGTGTTTGTGTCACTTTTGAGAGAGCAATCTGCTGTTCACTTTACTCGTTGCTAGCCGTCACTTTCCAACTAAAGCACACCATTTATTATACAGTTTGTACATAAAAATTAAAAAAGCTGCACTAAAAAATTTTTGTCAAGATATTTTTGTTTGTATAAAATTTCTGTACATAATTCTGAGTATATAAATTATATACACCTACATGCATAAGAATAATTTGCTATATTAACTGATGATATTGTACTGATATTATTTGTATATAAGAAACATAACTCATTGCTACAGCCCAAATTACTGATATCAATTTGTGCTTGCTTGTCAAGTAGCATGCATGCTTTTAGCTCTGTGGTGTGTGTGTGTGTGTGTGTGTGTGTGTGTGTGTGTGTGTGTGTGTATATGCATCTATGTAACGTTTGTGTTTGAATATTCAAGATGTAATTTGTTTATTCATTATGTTTCAGCTGCTTCTGGCTCAATGAGTGGTGATAATGATTTGAGGTCAAAGGTCACTATCCTCGAAGGTCAAGTACTTTCACTGGCTGCAGTAAGTACGTTGCAAATACTCTAATTAATAGTATAACGTAATTACTAATTATGACGTAATAATAATAAAATTATAGTAATAGTCTATATTATTATACTATGTGCATGGCATTTCTTATATATTTATCCTCAGAAGACCTCCCACATTCAAGAGGCCATAGAAGGAGAAACTATGGCCAGGCAAAATCTTGAGTCACGTTTCAAGAATTTCTCTCAAAAGTTTGATTCTCATGTCATCCGTAACAAGTAGTGGTATGTGTGTGTGTATTTTTAACCTACAGTTGGGATTCAATTTCATTTTGATGTACATAGCTTTAGTATGATTAATTATATGTTTGTGTGGAATGGAATATTATTTTTTTAAACCTTCAGGTAAAGTAATATTAATATTACCGGTAATTTTAATAATGCACGATGACATATGTGCATAAAATTTTAGAACTAACTGGTGTTGTCTGACAGTTAATAATTATTATAATCATTGTATAGTGCAGTTCAATTATAAATTGCTTTTTTTTAAGTTTTACGACATTGTGAATTCATCATTATAATTTTAATATTAATTATTTTTAGCACATCAGAGGGAAATAATAATAATAATTAAGTGCAAGCATAATTATGCCAAGCAATAAATAATAATTCATACCCAGAAAATCATCCATGTAGTTAAAAAACCAAGGTATAAAAATAAGTTATTATGAGCATGATTTATTCTATCGTGCTTCTCTCAGCCACAGACCACTGTTGTCTTATGTAGGGTCATCATCATCGTCAAGGCTGTGATAGAGAAATTTCTTTCCTTCCTTAAATGCCGAGCTCATCCCACTGCTACTGTTCAACCTCCTTTCTAAGGAAAATGACCTCAGTTTCAAATCACCCAACGAGGTTTTTCTAGCACTTCCATCTTGTTCCTGCTTTGAGCTACGTCTTTTTGTACCGGTAGAAGCACTTCCATTGCTGGCTGTCTCTAAGAGACCATCTGTTTCTTTACTTGAAGTAGCGTAGAAAGGTTTCCTTCTTGGCTCGGGAGTGAGAGAGATGAAGGCCTTTTTTGCTGCTGAGTTTGAGTTACTATTCTGAACTTCGCTGGTTGTTTCTCCTTTGCTAGAGTGTGAGGCAAGAAGTGGATGTAATGATGAAGCACTCTCGTTCAATTCATCTCTGTCCACTTGCAAATGCTCTGGCGATTCTTTCAAAATTTCCTCCTTCAAGTTGCCACCTTGAGAAGAAGGTTCATCTGTGTCGTGGACTTCCACGGAAACAGTCATCTTAATTCCGGTTGGTTCTTCTTCTTCATCTACTTCATCCAACTCATGATGAACCACAGGGCTTGTGGCCGATATACGAGCTATCTCAGGTGTACTGTTCTTCACAAAAGTCACACGGTTGCCAGAAATCTTTACAGGAACACCTGCAACTGATTCTGGTGAGAAAATATCTTCAGAATCTTCAACATCGGCGTGACATTCCGAGCTGCCAGCTCTTCCTAGCACACCGAGCTTTGGTGCCCGGGTAATAGTGGGTGATTTCTTGCGAGCGGAGCGAAGGGAATCTTCAATCAGCGGAGAGTGTGAGAGGTGCTGCTGCTTCGGAGATCTTCGAGGACTGGGAGATCTGCGTTTCTTTTGCGAGGTTACTTCGAGCTGAGAAGAAGGGGACGCAGGAGAAGTGTCAATGTCTATTCTTACTTTCTTCTTAGCAGTAGCTGCCCCTCTCGGAGGAGAAGGAGTGGTACCACCGCCTCTGCCTGTGAACCTAAGTGATGTGGGCCGATATGTGGAGCTGGTCTTTCCTTTGCCAGCGTGTCGAGGAAGGGTAGCAGATAACGACGACTGTGGTTCACTATCGGTGGCTTCTTCTCCAATTTTGGTGAGAGCGTGTGTAACACCGGCCAAGGACAAGCTCGCACGTCGTTTCTTCAACAAGAGCTTCGGACGTCCTGTACCTCGATCGACCGTGGTTTGTGACCGGTTGAGTGTCGAGCGTCCGCTTACTGGTGTGAGGTATTTGAGTTCGTACTGAATATCGAGGAGAATCTCTTGTCTGCTCTTGGTCGGTGGAATGTTGAAGTTGGGACTGAGAAGATGTTGACAACGATCAATGCAATCCATTATCCGGTCTAGCTGAGCTGGGTTGTTTGATTTGACAGATTGCAAGGCTACTTGCAGCTGTGGAAATAGTGCAGTACACATTCAGTGGTAAAATGGGTAATGGAAAAAAGTAACAGTGTGCAGCTGGAGAATACAACTTACATTTGGTCCCAGCTGCCTCAGAATAGGCCACAGCATCGAGAAGAGAGGTATTCTTTGGACAACAAGAAACGATTCAAAGAACTCTAAGAGGCAGCTGTGGAAATTGATGTAACTTTCCAGAGCATTCTGCTTGTTGGAACCTGTTCATGACAACACATACACACACACACAGTTTAAAGTACGTGCAGCAATACATAATTACACAATTAAGGCTCACTTGAAGCACCAGAGATTGATGAAAGACGAGCAGTCCTTCCTACAGGGGCTTCTCCCTCGCTGCTGCTAATGGAAGTGGTGGACAGCTTCTTTGTGTTTGGTAAGTTAAAGTTTCTGTGTGTGAGAAGAAGGACCCACTGGGCAATATTGTGCCAGTCCTTGAGAGTGAACACGTCACCAAACGAACAGCAAATCACTCTGAGGGCTGTATACATAATAGTGTACAGGTGGTAAGTATTTGCACACTATGGTATTTGAATAGTATCCATGACAACATTATATTTGAACAGCTACTATACTATACACTCATAGCTCCTAGCTGACCTCTAAACCAAGGCTCAGGGGAGATTCTTTGACTGGAGAATCTTAATACGAATTCAACTTTGCTCTCGACAAACTTCAAAAGAAAGTCCTTGTCTTGGGTGGACGGAGATGATATGTCTACGGACCATTGATTGGATGATTGAACCACATAAAAAGTAGTGATGATGATTTTCTAATTAATGCCCACCAAACCTTTTAGTCCTAGTTGTACACAGAGAGGCAGCAACACTTTGTTTACCAGAATTTCTTCGTGTTCTTTGGTTGCTTTCAAAGACAGCAGATCTGATATACCGTACCTTCAAACAGATATATGAGCAAAATGACTAAGTCAATCATGTCAGGATCATGCCTAGCTCATATGCAGCTTTACAAGGATTCAACAAAATCACCTTAATCTAGGCTGTGTTGCACCAGTGGTAGCTACAATGAGCTCTGCAGCCAAGTGTACTACTGCATCGATGAAAGAGGCCGGTGCACTCGTCAAGAGAGGAACTTGAATGCTTTTAAATCTCCTCTGAACGGCACCGAGTTGACCCGTGTTTGAACTTTGCATGTTGACAATGGTTTCAAGTAGCGACTGCATGTGTGCGTGTGTGTACATGTACATAAGGATTGGTGTGAGTGAATGAGTGCTTATGGACATCACAGAGAAACTTTTAAGTCAGCTGTACATACCTTTAGTTTGGAGAGATGCTGTTCTTGCCCTTGTACAAGCTGGGGGTACCTTTGGATACACTTGGTGATACCTGCACATGTACAATGGTGCATATGTTACTCCATAGACCATGGAGTAATATCAATGCAAATGAAATAGTGAACATACTTGAAACAAATGAAGTAAGGTTCTCGTAGACCATTATAGCTTTCTGAAATTAAAACAAAAATTGGGGGATAAGTATTATAATGGACAGTTTATCAATCATGTATATACTGTATGTGTATATCTTACGTTGGAATCTTTCTGAAGGTATTTAAAGAGCTTGAGTAGCCTGGCCAAGATGTTCTGGAAGGAGCTAAAGTAGGCATCTGTCCAGGTGATGTTAGGGAGGCAGTGAGTCATGAAGCTGTTCAGACCTTTCCCCTGGAGCGCAGCCTCGTTGACAGCTCCTTGTTTGAGCAGCAGGACTGTCAGGGAAGCAAGCACCTATATATATATATGGACAAGAAGTCATCTTCTAAACCAGGCATTGTTTTCCCCGTAGCAACAAGAAAAACGAGGATAGTCTAGCCTCATAAATCAGGCCTTCCCCAAAACCACTTTGATATACAGTCCAATTGTGAAATAATTAACCTATTATAATTATAGTGACCTGTCTCGGGCATGCATTGGGGGGGGGGAGTACCTATTATCTACTTTCCATTGTTAGTTATTATTGACATCCTAACATCTTAATAATTTTTATTATATTGAAGAGTGATTTGTACAATGGAAGGTGACTTGGAACTTGTGCAAAGCAATCATGAATATTGACAAAAAATTGAAGGGGTAAGAGTGAGTTCCCCCTTCCCCTTATGTAGGGGGAACAAACTGACAGCAAAAGAGCCTTCCTTGTGAGTGACCGACGTATACAGAACTTACCAGTACAGACTGTGGATCTAGGGCAGGCTTAACCCTTTCCTGTTTGCTAGTGGACAGGTTTCTCCCGCCTGGTCCACCACTCATCTTCCGAGGCTTCACACCACCTCCTTCATGATAGTAGTGACACACAAACTGAGAGGCGATTGAGAGAAGGGACTCTCTCGAAAGACGGAGGACTCTTTGTTGGGCATCTTGGATACGACGAAGCCTATCATCCCAATGAAATTCATTACGGTTACCAGATAAATATCTTTAGACACATACACACACTTACTTGAACTCCTTGGAGAGTGTAGTATGATCGAGAGGCTGCTCCTGAAGGTCCAGCGGTGCAAGTGGTAGAGAAGCCTTCTTCTGTTTCCCTTGAGGAAGACGCACACTCCCTTCGGCAAGGTTCAATCGGCCACTTGTCATCTCCTTCTTGTTCGGATTGATCAACAGCCGTCGAACCATCTGTGCGACGGACGTCTTTCGCCCAGCTTGAGCTCCAGCACCTGTTAGCGGTGCCGTACTCTCTTCGGGTCGGAAAGGCTTGGAAGGACCATCATAGACATCTTCAGCAGTATTGGGACCCGGAGTCTGAGGGGGAGCCCCTTTTGTTCCAGCTTTACGGGTTGAGAGAATGTCACCACGCCAGTTTTGTGGCCTATAAATAGATTGTACACAAAAACTGAACACCTATTTATAGCAACCAATGATGGGTGCTCATATCATTGTAGGTGTAATATTCATAGCAAATAAAGGCAGCTCATGAATATTAAACACTCTTAGTAAGGCTTCTTCCTAATGAATATTACACATTCATAATACGATCAAACAAAGGCTCCTCATAAATACTACTCTACGAACAAAAGAAGGTTACTAATGAATATTAAAAACACTCGTATATAATAAAGACAATGGTAACAGAGGTCAGTGACCAAACAAAGCAGCTTCATTCCCTGGCTTTCTCCAGTGCATATTTAAGAATTACAAAGTCAAAGCCTTTCCCATCTTTCTCTTGCGTATTCTATTGGGGAAGGCATGAGTAAAACGTTATAAAATAAAGTGGACCGGTTTCCTCTCAACCATCAGTACAATCCTCCGTGCAATCTCACAGGAAAGGGGGTCGATGTGCACGTCCTTGAGCACCACTTACTTCACAATGTTACTGCATCCCTTTATCAGGTACTCCATGGCCGAACAGATGCTGAACCTGTAGCCACCTCTGTCCCACGACTCCAGGAACAGAGGCATGAGGTGGTCAATGAACACGAGCACTTGCATCCCTCTCAGAGCCTCTGGGTTCCAACGTGCCAGAGAGATGCAGAGGAAGGCTACATTGATGAGCGGCATCCTCTGCCAGTTCTCAGAGCTGAGCTTCTGGTAGAGTTCTGGTTCAAGATGGGATTGGCAGCATTGCTGTGTGTGTGCGTGTAGGAGCATATGTGTGTGTGTGCGAAACTAAATAAACACATGATTGTAAGCCATCTACATCTCTCAGGTAAACAAAATTTCCAGTCATGCTGCAACTATTTGTGTACGCCCGCTAACCATGACTTCCAGATTATCCAATGGGACATTCTCCGAATCCAGTGCCTCAGTGAGCTCAAAAACAGCCTTGGTGTAAAGCTTCCCGGCTTCCTCAGCCTCCATGTTCACCGACCCGGCAGACAGAGCAGCTGCGATGTTGGAATTGACACTGTTTGAGAGAGAAGCTGTCTCCTCTGAGAGCAAGGTAGCAGCAGCTGCAGTCACTTGAAGAAAGAACACGTTGGTGTCAAGGAGATAAAACTGGGTCCAGAGAAACTTCAAGGCACCGGTGATGAGCTTGTTTCGCATGTGGAGAGCATAGACTTGAATCAAGGTGGGTATGATCATCAGGTAGCCATCCCTCTTGAAGATGGTGGTGAATTTTGTTGCAGCGACAAGAAGCGTTGCAATCGAGTACTGGAGAATGGAGTGGTCTTCACTGTGCAAGAGGAGCGAACCGTTTACCACGTTTAGAAACAGGATCATGCTGTTTGACCAGTCGTAATCCGGTTTGACGGATTTGAAAAGTTGCAGCACGAATCGTACCCATATCCCCTTGAGCATGACGTCAGAAGCTCGCAACTGGACATGCTGATGGATGCTTGGGCCAGCTTCGTAGAGGATGCTGGTGAGGGCCTTACGAGGGAAGGAGTTGAGTTCCACAAGCTCATTGTGGATGAAACGATAGTTGGGTTGAGCATACTATGCATGTGTGTGTACGTGTGTGAGAGTGATGGACAACATTGAGTGTGTGATGTGTACATAATATTATTATACTGATAATGTTACATCATATTTCATGCCGCACTTAAAAGAATCAAACTATCTTTTTCAGTGACAACACAAACAAGCACACAGTCATTTGAGTGTAATATACTGAGCCAATCCATGTATATACCTCGGAGTAAGTGAATCCCTTCTCGACCTCAGGTCCCGTCTGAAGCAGCTGCAATGTCAATAGCACTCTCGTGACCTCGCTCATCTTATAGACAAACAGCTGGTCCATCTGTCTCTGCCACACGTTGTCCTGTTGGCCCATTCTCTTTTGGAGGGAGAAGATAGGGTAATGGCCGTCAAGAGGAGCACTGTGATGATCCTGTATCACCAGACTGCTCAGTACAGGCAGCTCTGGAAAGGTCAAAGGTCAAAAGGATACCATGACAACTATTGGGTACAATACACTAGGTAACTTGGACATAATTGTGAGCAACTTGTTCTAGCTTCAAACAAAGCATCAAAACGTTGCCAAGTTACATGTTGTCTAGTGTGTGTGATAGCTACAGCCTTGATACGCCAACTTTATCAAACTAGCCATCTAAGCCACGCCCTACCTTTGTTCTCATCGATGAGATACCATTTGCTCAAGAGTTCAAAGGAGAGATGGTCAGACTGGCAGGCAGCTGCTATGAGATCTCCAAATGTCATATCATCCCTGACCTTATACGGACGTTGGTCAACTTGATGGTGGTCCGATACAACACGTACTTTCTCTACGCCTCTGATCCTGGCAGTGTTCATGATGGCCGTGTAACAGCTCTCCTTCTTCAAGATCCCTTTGAGGACTTTGACATCGAGACCTTGGACACTTGGTGCGACCTTGATCGTGTGTATGAGTGTGTGTTGATCAATAGTAAAACGCTGTATACATACATCCATATATACACACATAACTACATAATTCAATCAGAATCATTGTACACAAACAATAATTGAAAAAACAAACCCTTGAAAAATGCTACAAGCACTTGGTGATGTAGTGGCTTGCTTACAAATTACCCCATTAAGATGGGACATGATTGTAAGTGGATCTACAAGGATATCGGCAAACACCATTAGTCTCCTCCCCTCTAAATCACTCCCTCAGGATCCTTATACAATAGGCTCTATAAGACAGGAATTCAGGACCCCAATTACTATATCCTTTGTTCTGTCTACACACGTCAGACGCTGCTCTTCAAAAACAGCATCATTCGTAGCCCCTCAACCCCACCAATCTCTTACAACAACAAACAACAACAACAACAACAACAACAACAACAACAACAACAACAACAACAACAACAACAACAACAACAACAACAAAAGCATTATTTTTCCGAACAAAAAGGATCAAGACACTGCAAGTATAAACACCAAAAAGAGAGACAAAGATGGTGGATGATGGACAATACACTTACCATCTGTATCATCGTGAGCACACCCTGAACAATCTTGTTGGAGTGGATATAAGGCTGGTCCGTGTGTCTCATCACCACGCCGATGAAGTTGTTGAAGAGCACATGTGCCGCGTTTGGAGGTAGAGTGTGAAAGGCATTCAACAGGACGTGAAATGGCTGCACTGTGTCCATCTGTGTAATGTAGAGTATGCAATTGACTTTGAAATTTGAATAGTTTACAACGGCGAATTGTGAAATTGAATAAGTAAACAAAATAGAGAGAAAGTTCACTTCAAAATAATCACGAATATGATTGTTTATAGTAGTGAACACTATGCTCCAGCTACCAATAAGCCCAAGTAGCTCAGTGATTATGGTGTTTGGCTCTGACTCAAAACAACACCGGTTCAAATCCCAAACAAACCACAAGTTCTTTTTCTCTTTCATTCAAATACATTACTATGAGGCTTCTGCCTCGCATTTAATCTCTCTCTCCTTATTTTCGAAGAAAATATACGTGAGGGAGAAGCTTGGAAATGAGGCTAGAAGTGTATTGTTTCTTACTTACCAGTAGTTTATCAACTTGAGAAGTTTTACAATTCTTGTCTGTGATAAGCTTGTAAAGCCGGTTAAACTGGTTTAGCAATGGTCGAAAAAATAGCCGGGCATCTTCAACCATGCATGTCCACACAATGTTTCGGGCAAGTTCAACAATGTCCGAGCTTGTGCACTCTTCTGCATCCTCCTGGGTGTGAGGCTGTGAGGGTGTGGAGGATGAGTAGTGAGGACTGAGGGACATGATCACAAAACGGATGAGAGGTAGCAGAGACCGAGGGAAGAGAGTAGGTTCAGCAGCTTCCCATTCTATGTTCCCTGTAGGAGATCAATGAATATATTGGGCATAGCATGGTCATTGGTGAATGAGAACAAATGTTCCACACCCACACACCCAAATTATAGTTTCTTTAAGTGGGGGGCACTCGATGCATGGTCAATACAACTAATTTGATTGCCATCGACCACACACACACACACACACACACACACACACACACACACACACACACACACACACACACACACACACACACACACACACACACCTTGAGAGTCATCACTCTCCACTCCATAGTACACATTGGCAGCTGGCTTTGTGCTGGCCTCCTGGGCCACACTCACACCAGACACACTGAAATGGTTCACTTGCTGAGAAACCTCCTCTGTGTGGACCAACGGTGCCAGCTGTGTCGAACGGTAGCACTTCTCAGGATTCACATCACATGACTTGCATGTGCACACGGAGGCAGGCTCCCAAGGAGAAAGAGGCAAGTCTGTACCTGAGTGACCCAGAGGGTTGGCAGGGAGAGAGTAACCTATGGTCTGCTGTGCCTGAAGGAGAGAGACAGTGAGATAAAAATAACTTTGAGTAAGTCTTGTAGATCATCGCAGATCTAAAACTTGGCCTACAATTTACTTTTTTAAAGTTGAATGTACATACCACATGTACATAATTGGTAGCTAGTTGGTTACTAACTAACAATAACAACAAAAAAAGAGTTAATTTTACGTCCTCTGGAGAGACACCCATGCTAAAATCAAACAAGAATTGTTGGGAGGGCTGTGATCCTTGTAGAAGGCTAACCTTAAAGGAATGCTTTGAAAAGCTAACACTCAAGTATATTTGTGAATAAGAAATCATAATCTTGCAGATGTGGTGTACAAACAGCACCCAGCAGCAGATGTTCAAACCAAGCTGACTAAGCATTCTCAACAAACATGTTTTTGTGCACCATACGTAGTACCAAAACAATAAGTATTTTGATAGTGAACCATGTAAGTGGATATTCCATTAGTGCACCATATTACTCACTCACTCGTGCACACACACACACACACACACACACTCACACACACACACACACACACACATACGTCTCTGCTGTCTTCCTTTTCGCTGTACATGTTGAGCTTCTTCTGTGCTCTCTCTTCCATTCGTCGCCAGACATGATACCGTGTATCCCACAACACCTTGAATCTTAGTATAGCTTCTTTGTGAACTTGAGCACCTTTCTTGTGGATGTTCTCCGACACAAACCCCTTCACGATCCGGTCACTCTCCTTCGAGCAGGCAAGAAGAAAGAATGCTCCTGTATCATTAGTAAAAAGGGGGGGAATCTCAAAAAGGTCTTCCTTTATATACATTATACATATATATTATGGGTAACTTAATATCCCTTAGGCCCATACTACACGGTCACTGGTAGCTGAAAAGAGACCTCCACTTTTGGTCCGTTTTCTCAAAGTATTATATCGGACACAACACAGACATAGAAATGTACCTGCAGTCTGAGACACCTCCAGGTCCACATCCAGCAACATCCTCCAGGCTATTCCTTTCAAACTCGTGAACGTGCTATGATGCAATATTGGACCAGCGTGCACCAAGATGGAGAAAGGAGTGTGCATCATTCCCAGGTACTCCGTTTTGATGTACTCCCTTCTCTGTTTGTCAAGCTCAGCCATCAAGCAAGGCTTTGAAAAGGCAGACTCCTCTTCAAGAAAGAGCTCAATGCTGCCTTCTTCACCACCAGTAGCTCCAAGAAAGGTGCTGGTGAACTTGGCATAGTTGAAATTTGCAAACGTGATGCTATAAGCTGTTTCTTTCTTTTGTAGTACATTTGTGGAAACAGCTGGTAAAGAAGTTGCTCGGTTGGTGGTCACTCTTTGTTGGGTTCTCCTTCGAGCCGGCAGTCCCATGCTAGCACTTCGACTATATGCTGGAATTGTTTGTCCTTTAGTAGCAGTGGATGTGGCAGTCTCCAAGGAGGCACTGTTTCTGCTAACTTGAGAGAGCTGGTGAGAAAATATCGTGCTCAGACTTCTTGTCATGGTGAGACTGTTGTTACCCGTATTGTTTTCTCCATCCTTTGCTTTGTTATCAGTTCCTCCAACCGGTTCATCTTGTTTATCAAACGAGTTTGAATACACGAAATTTAAAGCAGAAATGAGTGCCTGACAAGATCGCCTGCGTTCAATGCTCATATCAAGACTCGAAGCATCGGCAATGATCAAATGTTCCACAATATCCAGCCAAGGATAGTGCTTCCGGCTGTCTTCGTGCGGTAGCATAGTAGGCGAAACTCCTCCAGGAGTGGCAAAGCTTCCCGTGCTACTCAAACGAGGGTACCTACTACGGTGACTAGGAGCAGGACTACTACTCGGGGAGACACCGCCCTCACCAGGCACTCGTCTAGGAGTAGCTGTCGGTGTCCGTGCCCGCCTGAACGCTCTTTGAGCGGACCTCTTCAGTTTGGTGAGACCAATGTTGAGGGAAGTGCCAAGAGAGCCGCCTGCAGCAGTCTTGTTCGGAGATGCCGACAACAAATGCTGCTGTGAATGCTGTTGAAGTGGGTCGTAACTGTGAGCCTCCCGGGAAGAGTCTTTGGGAGTGAGGTAAGCTCCCATAGACTTGCGGCGGAGTTGGGCTGCTCCCTGTGTGGTAGCGGAAATGGATATCGGGTGGCTGCTGCCGGAGACAGAGGGTCGACGACCTCCTCTAGCTCCACCATAAAACGACATGTGGAGACCTGTAGCGGCGGAAGAAGCGACACTCTTGCGGTGGATGTTTGGGGAGGATGCTTGTCCA
Source organism: Tethya wilhelma (assembly GCA_964030475.1). Classification (NCBI taxonomy): domain Eukaryota; kingdom Metazoa; phylum Porifera; class Demospongiae; order Tethyida; family Tethyidae; genus Tethya; species Tethya wilhelma. Next base: position 5,158,184 of record CAXIPT010000005.1, on the reverse strand, counting down.
ACCCGGAGCTCACCCGGCGAATCGATAACACGGACAAATTTCGGATGCTTTCTTGTTGAAGTCTTTCGCGTAATTCCAGCAGATGGCCCACTGCTGTTGACACGAAGATAGACTGACACTTTCTTCTTTCTCGGGCTAGGAGGAATATTTTCATCAAAAGAAGAGACTTTTCGGAGACGATCTATCGGGTCGGGCTCTTCGACTGAAAGACTGCTTCCAAAATGATGCCCACCTGTGACTGATGGCATCTGAAACACACTGCCTGTCCCGGGGTCTCCACTTTCAGAGATGGTACTGGTTGTCGAGAACTTGCGATCCATTTGTCCCACACTGACTCGAGGGGTACTCAACTGTGAAATTGAAGGGGGTGGAGAGAAATGAGCTGGGGGGTCACGGAGAAACCGAGTTATCTCCAGCAACAGTGTACATGCTGACATCTTAATGGCATAGGAAACAGCCTGTAGTGTTTCTTGGTCTTCAGTCTCGATTCGGTCAACAGGAAAAACGGGTTCTTCTGGTAAACTGAGTTTTTCCTTTGCACTGGAGTCCAACGATCCTTTCTTCAACCGAGAAAGCATGTCACGTTCTTTCATCTCAACCAGGCGTAACTTCTCACCAATGGCTTCGGCCCACTTTAAAAGATTGAAGCTGACATGATGCATTCGGGGGCTGTCCCTGTTGTGATGTACCCAGACAGTGGGGTAATTTTGGTTGCTACGGAGTTTGTTGACAAATAGAGCACACTCTAAGAAGACCATGGATCTGGCTACGACTGTCTCACCATCATTCTGAGAATAGGAGCAAGAAACGAGAGAGATTTTTTAAAAAAAAAGCACATAGCAACAAGGACAGATAAAAGAGAAGAAAAATTAGGAGAATGCATAATTATCACAATATCACTATTCAAATTAAGCCATTACAATGATGTCATTCTTACATCATCACTTACCAGATCAATGAGTGAAGCGAGCATGTTTGACTCGGGTACTGATCCTGGCTCAGAGGTATTCATCAGCACAATCAACCTTTGGATCCTACTACGTAGCACATCCAAATTCAGTCCTCTCCACTCCCTCACACCATCACCAGTCACACCATCACCAGCATCACCACCATCACGGCTCTCACTCCCCTCGGAGTCTGTCTTCTTCAAGGTACTTACACTCCTTTGCTTCAAAAAGGGGCTACGCTTCTTTGCCTCTGATGGGAGGTTGAGTGATCCACTTCTTCTCCGTTTTAGAGGCGAAGACACGGAGCTAACGCCAGTTGCCTGTTTGATGAGTCGCTTGTGGATGGAAGACTTCGAAGCAGCTAAGCTTTCTTCCTCTTTTCGTTTATCATCGAGGCCAGTATCAGTGGACTTTGTGTGAGTGAGAGAGTAGTGCCTGGATTTCATTTCAGACTCTTCTTCGATGGTTGTGATACTGGAGGGGGGGTCTCTGGGGGGCTTGATTGGGGGTCGAATGGGGAGCACAACTGAGAGAGCAATACGCTGAACGTACATGTGCAAGTGCTTGAAGTCTTTGGTACGAGCGACAAAATCTTGTGAAAATAGGTGTTGGGCATATTGAAAGAAGCTACACGCTTCACTGACTACACTCTGTAAGGGGAAAAGCACAAAGGGATATCAAAACAAATTGAAAGTGATTATATCATAAGAGAAATCTTTGATAATTTATAAAAACATATTATGAGATGAATCGATCTTTATCCTCGTAAACCAGGCCCTTCCTGCACACTTCATATTGAGCTTAGCAATAATATTATGAATAGTGGGGAAGGCATACTCAGCAATAAGAATAGAAGGCCTGGTTTACGAGGCTAGTGAATCTTAATGTGCCATGGATCTTCATGAGTTGTTATTACATTCCTTGGCTTATGAATACTCATACCATAAGGGTACAAGAGTATGTCTCAAATTACTACAGTACATGTGCTGATTCACAAAGTCAAAACACAATCTACACTCAAGCATAATTATGTGTGTATGACGCATACACATGTATTAGGCCACCTGCATCTAATCAAGAGTGCATGAACAGAATTCACAAATGTACACTCACATTCTGAATGGAACTCTCAGTAATGTCCAGCTGCACCAATCTATCAACAGTTAGTCTCAATACAGCTACCACGATGGCCATCAGTAGCGCATTGAGGTGGACATCTTGTCCAGTGACGCAGTACTGCAACATGGCGTGAAGAAAGTGGAACAGTTTTCTACAAGAAGAGTCAGTGGGCTTAGCAAAGTTTGTTAGCGCCTGTCGGAAGTTTGTTGGTGAGTGAGTGTGAATTCTTCGAAACATGTGAAGGAGTTTATCGTGTATGGACTGGCTTGGGTTGTGCAACTGGATGTGGGCCAGTTTGCAAACAGCATTGTCGTTGGTGCAACCTGTTATCATACTTGTGGCACACTGGATCAAGGCCTTCACTGAATACTCTATGATTGCATTACTGTACACAATATGAGGCTTCTGCTTCACCAGAGTTGGCGACTTGGCTTCGACGGGATCTTGTTTCTGAAACTTCTTGCGTCGATCGTTTGCAGTTGTCCGATCCGACATGCCTTGTCCACTTCCGGGAGGAAGTCCGAGATTCATGCAAAGCTGGATAAGCGAGAAACACTTCTGACCGACCTTGTCGGTCCACAGTTGCTCAGTCTGTGGGAGATTGGCTATAGCATTGAGTATCGCAATCAAGCTTATTCGACCTTCAGCGTTCATGAGCGTATCCAGCTCCTTTTGTTCATCAAACTCCAAAGGTTTTTTCAACTCTGAAAGTCTTGACACAATTGTAGTTGGTTTGGAGCGTACATCCTCTTCATCACTAACAGAAGGAAAACGATTTCCTTCTGGTCTTGCTTCGCTGCTGCCACTAGCACTAGTGCAGCTGCCATCAACATCATCCGTGTCATTCTCGACCTCTTCAATGCTGCCGAGTCGAACAGGTGTCAGACTTTTGTCTCTCTTGTCCTTCTTGGCTCGTTGAGAAAATGCGAGCTGTGACGACGATCTGGTAGGAGAACCGAAGAATCCTGTATCTTTGTTTTCTTCATAGCCACCACTTTGTTCAAATGATTCCATCATGAATATTCTCTCTCGGTTGGCACTCCCTTCCTCGGGGATGCTGCCCATTGAGCTCAAACTAGCCCCACCCACTTGTTTCGGAGGACTGAAGGCACGTAGTCCGACCGGATCTAAACTGTGGTGCTCCTGCCTACTTGTCCTTCGTTGCCTAGTAGGAGGAGTGGCTGTGTCATTACCAGTGTAATGTCTGAAACGGCTCCCCAATTCTCGTGGTGCTGGTTCCACATCGACGCTCACCACTTGGGTTCTGTGGGCAGCTGAAGCTTGGAGAGCAGTATTCCGAGGTAGTTGTCTGTCAGGGGGTGTGGATGGAGGCTGTTGGAGTTGAATGGCATGGGAATTGTGACCAGGTGAGGAGGATATCGACAGAGGACTACGTTGGCCCGTTTCTGGATCCAGTTCCGGTGTGAGATCACGATCTGGTGTTAGCATTGGACTACTAGGAGGCGTTCCCACGACAACCACAGGCATCGGAGGAATGGCTGAGTGGCTCATGCGGTGCATACTCATGGCAGTTCCCTTGCGGATTCTCATTGGTGGAGCTCCATACCAGCCAAACGAGTTTAACGAGTTGAGCGAGGCTATCAATGAGCTAACTAACTGATGGAGGTACTCCAAAGCCCAGTAAACAGCTCGAGTACTCGTACGCTCAGTCACAGAGCTAAGAAAACGAAGGACTGCAAGATCACAAAATCGAGCTAATTGGTTGATGGGAATATTTCGGCATATACCAGCATTCTCAGACTCAGGATTCTCGCTGGCTATCATATTGGGGTCAATACAGACCCTGCGAAAGATTGGCAAGGTGGGACAAACCTTGGCTGCAAGAGCACTGATAATCTCATGTCTATCCTGCTCTTCCCCAATGCCACTGTTGAAGCTCATGAACTTGGACTGGACGTAGAGAGCGATGAAAGAGTTTACCGTGTCTTGATAACTCTCTACGGAGATTGGGCTGAGAGTGGAGTGAACTGAATCATCAAAAGCGCTTTCACCTTCACGGATATCCTCCTCAAGGGAGTAAGTTCTCATCGGTCCCTGCTGAGCTTCGAGCAGAGTGCTCAATTCGGAGTCCTTTCGGTCGAGATCTCGTAACAACAAAACCAGCTGGTCGAGCTCGGCAAAACAACGATGAAAGTGAACATGATCTGCCGAATATTGTGGTGATTCCAGACTAAATGTTCGATTCTCCGAAGGGGCTCTACTCGTAGCTTGAAGGACACGCTTAAGAATAGGCCACTTGGACTTTCGTGGAGAATTGGGAGAGGATGATTCATAAGCTGTGGCTTGGGGTATTTCTAGTTTATTTGATTTTCTGGTTGTCATGGTGATAGGCAGAGTATTACTGTGTGTGTGTGTGTGTGTGTGTGTTATAGAAGGAAAAAGGAATATGGCATACACTACTAGTTGACATTACAGATTATTACACACACACTCAAAATATTCAAAACGTTATCAAAAACGACAGACAGTTTCCCCCAAAAAACATGCCACTGTACAAAAACACTCCCCACCTCCACACACTACCACTTTCAACAATACTTGGACAAATTATGCATCCCAAAGATCAAATATAGCTAATATGCCCTGAAACAACACTGCACACACACACACACACACACACACACACAGATACACACACACACATTATATCACACAAAAGCAAATCCTATAATTCAAACAAAGACCAAAAGACAAAGGACAAGTACAAGCCTTTGAGGCATGCATGCATCATTAGTTCAAGTCAGCCTGTCTGCAATGATCATAAAGACATGTATAAACTATACACACACAGTGACAACACAAAGGCTGTTCATGACTGACCATTTGCAAAAACTAACTTGGTAGCAAAATAAAATTAATTTATAGTAAGTTTTCAAGTTGATATACTGATAGCATGATGGATAATTCATTATCACTGTAATAGTGCATCATATACTTGAATGCTCTGCCCATCAGTGGACAGTCCATTAGCCTGGTTAACACTATTACATATTCTGGTGACCAAGAAGGTTTTATGTAGTCTATAAACACAGCTTGCACAAATTGAAAGGTCAAATTTTAAAACAAAAGTTATAAATGTATTTATTCATGCATAATTTAGATTTAGAGGTTCAGTGGGTTTTAGTGATTAGACCTTTATACACAGAGACAAAAAAGCGTGCCAATAAACGCAGCCATATACCACTCCTCACCTCTTCAATTGTCATGTCCTTGTTTTCAACTCAACAATCAAACTCTTGTTTGGACACACGTTTCAATGTGCTTGGTCCTGCCCATCATTCAACAATATGCGCATAATTAATTTTCTCCAATTAACTGAATATGAGGTTTCCCCCCAAAAGAAAATTTTAAATTTGATACAAACTTTGGTGTTGATATAAAGAGTAGATGTTCTCTCGCGAGTTTAGACCGTTGAAACGACCCAAACTGGGCGTCCCGGACTACTATCCTCAAGAGAACAAACAGAGTGAGGTATGTGAAGGCCATTTTCAACTGAATGAATCATATTCAAGTTTGTAGTTATCAAACTTTGTCATGTATATAAAATATGTATATAATTTCTATAAGGATGAGCTGTCATATCAAACAGTGAACTTTGGCTACCTGAAACAACCACTTGTGAACAGTTCTGATGAAGTATGTTGTCAAACTCTACTTATTCTATCTTGTGTGTGTTGTGTTTCATCCCAGTAACTCTTTATATGTCTACAGTTTGGTTCTGCTCTCAAAGATTTCAACCAGCACTCACTGAATGCAAAAGAGGTAGTGGTATATCGTACAAACGTAGATATAATCTAATGCACTCACACTAACCATTTGTCATAATGTAGTACTCGCATCGCGTCAACCAAGTTCTTGATGAGAAGAAACGAAGAAAATGGGTGTCAGACAGCGAAAAGAGAAAGCTTCAAGTTTCCAAGGACAATTTCTATCCTGTTCCACTTGGACGGAACAGGAAAGAGATTGCAGCACAGTGGTTTCAAGATCTGGCTGGTAGCAAGCCACTCTCTTACTTAGCTAAGAAGGTATACCTGTATATCTGTGTCTGCCTGTTTGGGACTGTATTTTCAAACCAGTTGAGGTTGTGTGATGGTGGGATTCGTACCATCACAGTCAGCGTGAAGGTAGCTTTCAAACAATATCTGTTTTTTTGGATTTGTGTTGGATGCTAAAATAGTCAAATTTCCCTGACTATAGTCCACACTTCTTGGTCAAAATCAAACCTATGTTGAAACAGATCTATCGTTTGAAGGCTCTCTTCACACTGATTGCAATGGTGGATGTCACCCATCAGTGCTAGATGGAGTGAGTAAGTTAGTTGGCTATCCATACACGCACAATGTCATGCTTGTGTGTTCTGGCTTGCTTCCTTAAAGGTACCAGTGTTCAACAAGAAAGAAGAAATCTTTGATAATCTTTGTGAGAAAGATGTGCCCATTTCCAGAGCGGCGTGGTATATCAAGGTACCCTGTTTGCACTGTACACACTTATACATACTAGTGCTATCATGTGTGTGCATGAATAACATCTGTGTGCTATACACTTTGAACAGATGACTGCTGCTTACAATAGTACAATGACAGACAAAATGAACAAGAAAAAGCACTCAACCGATCCCTCATTTGGTAAGTGGTCGTCAATTTTATATGAGCAAAATCAATTCGGGTATGGGGTGGTGTGATGTTTTGGCTTGCCAGAGAATTGTTATTGTTGCCTACTATGTGTGAATTATGGGTTTACTTTGCAGCCATTGTTTGATTGTCTATTATGTTATCATCATCATAATAATAATAATAATAATAATGGTTGTGTACTGTATATTTTACCAAACTGAAAATGAATGTGTAACTTGATGTGAATGTAGTTGTGTAATAGTGCAGGTAAGTGTGTATAATTTTTTTTGTCTACCATACTAAGCCTTATATACTGTGTTAATCTGTAAAGCTAACAGGTTCAGTTTCATTTGAGTGTTATTTTTCTTCAAAAAGTTGTGTAAACTGATTGCTCTGTACAAATTCATCATCACTATCATCACGACTTGTATTGTCTGTGTGAGGTGGCAATTGAAATGCACTTGAATCAGGAAGTTCGTCTGTACTGACAGCTACCCCTTTATCTTCCTCTAAAGTATCACCATCACTGACGGTATTTCTTTGCGGTTTTATCTCTCTTCGCTTCATTTCTTTCTCAGTCAGCTTGAGATTGCTAGGATGGAGTTTAAAAAGAATCCACTTATTTGGCGGTTTTTCATGGCTTTCTATAGATGTCAGTAGTGTAGTGCGGACACACTTCACACTGTATTGGTCAGTTTGGCTCTGACATCTCTCCATAGCAATGTATTTGTTTCCTGTTGTGCGTTTGAAGTAGAACAGACCACCAGTTGTGAACTTGTGAATGTCAACTGGTGCTTCCCTGTCATGTTTGTGTAGCGTCAGATGCTTGTGTTTTGGTTTCACTACGATATCCTTTGCTTTGAGTGGACAGTTTTTACTTGTCACTTTAACACATTTGGAATTGAGATCTTTAGTAGTTGATATCCAAAATATACTGTCCCCTCCGTAAGTAGCTGAATCGTTGCTCGCAACAAAGTAGAACTGGCTAGAATCTTTCATGTTTGTTGTCCCCACCAGTCTGTTTTCCTCGTTTACCCTCCAGTACACTTCACTCCTACTGCAAGAGATGTGAAATGGGCCTTCCTTCTTATTTTCACCTATGTGTAAGTATACAAAATCAATCAAGCTGGTTCGTTTAACATTTGTAATTTATTACTTACTGTCTTCCTGTTTTCTCTGGACCATGTATTCTTTGATGGCACTCTCCATTGCTTGTCGGATATAGAAATGTCGTCCTATTAGTGTATGCAGTGGCTTTAGGTGAACAGTAAGGACTCCCTCTTGGATGACATTTGTTACTCGGCCATCCTCTAACTCCATCATTCCGATTGTAACACTTCTTTCTTCACGTTTCTCAGTTCTGTTCGATGCTCCCCCAGTAAATGATAGAGCAGTAAATATCCGCTTAATCCTGGTCTGTGCTCCCACGTTTACATCAGCATTGCGTCTTGTTTCATTTGTGACTTGGCACCTGTATGCTCCCAACTCAAGCTTATGAACATAATGTGTGGCTTGAGTTTGATCTATGAAAAATCTGCATGCTTTCTCAATTTCACTTGATTCTTGACTGAGACTTTGGAGGTAGTTTCCAAGCTTTTTAGCTGGATCATTGCCCTCAAGGTCTTGAATTGGTTTGTCATTTCGTGCTTTTCTACCTTGTCTGTCATGCTTTTGCCTATACTCAATGTAAGAAAGAATAACTTGGTAGAGTTTATCTTCAATGGAACCTGTGTTCTCACTGATTGACAGTGGCACGTGTTCAGTGGGTGTTACTGTGGTTTCATCTTGTGGTGTCCAAATAAAATCATCTTTGAAAGCAATACTTCTGGTTTGTACCTTGTACACTTCAATTTTTGCATCTTTACTCTTGCTGCTAACATTTTCAGCAAAGACTCCCAACTGAATGGTCGCATGAGGATCTTCTGCTGATGCCATCACTTTTTCGTGGTGCATTTTCTCACTGCAAATTTCTTCTGTGCTGTGCACAATCTTTGCCTTCTCTCTTGTAACCACAATATTGTCAGTGGTGACATCTCGCATTTGTTGGGGAGTAATATTGTGCCATGGTGTGAGACTAGTGGCATCCACGCCCCTTCCTAGACCAAGCTGCTGAAAGTTTTCAATATCAGAGAAGTTTAGTGAAGCTTCGCTGAGTCGATTTCTAGTGAGTTGTGGTGTGGTTTCACGATTTACTGCTGATGGGTGAAGTAACCCTTTGTCCACACTTTTAGTTTCCACATCTGCCATACCATGCATGCACTGAGATAGTTAAGACTGCCTTGATTTTGATGTTGTGTCCGTGATATGCCTATGTCGTGAACTCTCACACTTCTTTTATAAGAAAAGTTATTACAAATTATTGTTTTGATAACATTAGCTCAAATTTAGTTTTTGTTTCAGAATAAACAGCTATAGTACATTATTATGATATTCATAGCACACTTTATAAGACTTGTGATAATGTAATATGCGTACAGTGTGTGGCAACTATATATTGACTAAATTGATAAACTGTCTACCTTTAATGGTTGTGTCTGCAGCAATCATGTTTAGTTTTTATGTGTTTTCTGTTTATAATTTTTGCTTCTTAAACATATAGCGATTAGACTAAGTCTGCTTTGAAAAGTTCAGAAAAATCTGGAGAGAAATCTTCTGGCAAGTAGTCATCTTCATCATCAGATTTTTCAGATTCATCTTCATCATCTTTGTTTACAATATCTTCCATGCTGGACTCTCCATCATCCACCACTTTCCTCCATGGTCTTCAGTTTCATTCTTGGTGAATTTGAAACAATATTGATTTCTTTGGTGGGCTGTGGTGGGCTTTCCTTCTCACACATTTTGTTATGATTTGTGACGAAGCCCGGCCCTTCTGCTGTTTCCATGGCTATGTATGCAGAGCCTCTGACACGTTTGAAATAATAGGAACCGATCATCAGCAAAACATCTTGGTGTATATTCACTGGCTCTTTGCTTCCATCATTTTTGTGCAAAGTGAGATACCTGTACTTTGACTTGCTGAGTATTTCGCTCACCTCTAATGGCCCTTTGTTTTTTCCGAAAGGAATCACAGCTTTGACATAATGATTTCTGTCATCAATTTTTGTAGCAATTGCAAACTTTCGCTCAGTTTCACTGCTGGTTATGAAATAAAATGAGCTTGCTTCTTCTTCATCCTTTGTCCCCACCAGCACACTTTGTGCACCCACCTTCCAGTAAACTCTTGTGCCAATTATACCAATATCCATGCAAGAGATGTGAAATGGTCCCACTTCTTTTTTATGGCCTGTATATAAATTCAAGAAATATATAATTTATATTCATTATCATAATTATATTATGTAATTGCACTATAAAGGTTTTTTTTTTGTTTTTTTTTTATAATAATTTAGCAGAACACAGTCTGCCAGGATACCATGAATAGCACCGATATAGCTAATACAAGCATGTACCCAGTACAAAACAAAACAGCTAGAATTACGTAGTGAACACAACGACAACACTAACAACAAAAAATGTAGCTATGAGCTTGAATAAATGTAATAATTATTAATTATAGTTAAATACCAGTCTCACTAGTTTGTTTCATGTGTTTTAAAAGGTTTCTTTGTGAGACTAGTGGCATCCACGCCCCTTCCTAGACCAAGCTGCTGAAAGTTTTCAATATCAGAGAAGTTTAGTGAAGCTTCGCTGAGTCGATTTCTAGTGAGTTGTGGTGTGGTTTCACGATTTACTGCTGATGGGTGAAGTAACCCTTTGTCCACACTTTTAGTTTCCACATCTGCCATACCATGCATGCACTGAGATAGTTAAGACTGCCTTGATTTTGATGTTGTGTCCGTGATATGCCTATGTCGTGAACTCTCACACTTCTTTTATAAGAAAAGTTATTACAAATTATTGTTTTGATAACATTAGCTCAAATTTAGTTTTTGTTTCAGAATAAACAGCTATAGTACATTATTATGATATTCATAGCACACTTTATAAGACTTGTGATAATGTAATATGCGTACAGTGTGTGGCAACTATATATTGACTAAATTGATAAACTGTCTACCTTTAATGGTTGTGTCTGCAGCAATCATGTTTAGTTTTTATGTGTTTTCTGTTTATAATTTTTGCTTCTTAAACATATAGCGATTAGACTAAGTCTGCTTTGAAAAGTTCAGAAAAATCTGGAGAGAAATCTTCTGGCAAGTAGTCATCTTCATCATCAGATTTTTCAGATTCATCTTCATCATCTTTGTTTACAATATCTTCCATGCTGGACTCTCCATCATCCACCACTTTCCTCCATGGTCTTCAGTTTCATTCTTGGTGAATTTGAAACAATATTGATTTCTTTGGTGGGCTGTGGTGGGCTTTCCTTCTCACACATTTTGTTATGATTTGTGACGAAGCCCGGCCCTTCTGCTGTTTCCATGGCTATGTATGCAGAGCCTCTGACACGTTTGAAATAATAGGAACCGATCATCAGCAAAACATCTTGGTGTATATTCACTGGCTCTTTGCTTCCATCATTTTTGTGCAAAGTGAGATACCTGTACTTTGACTTGCTGAGTATTTCGCTCACCTCTAATGGCCCTTTGTTTTTTCCGAAAGGAATCACAGCTTTGACATAATGATTTCTGTCATCAATTTTTGTAGCAATTGCAAACTTTCGCTCAGTTTCACTGCTGGTTATGAAATAAAATGAGCTTGCTTCTTCTTCATCCTTTGTCCCCACCAGCACACTTTGTGCACCCACCTTCCAGTAAACTCTTGTGCCAATTATACCAATATCCATGCAAGAGATGTGAAATGGTCCCACTTCTTTTTTATGGCCTGTATATAAATTCAAGAAATATATAATTTATATTCATTATCATAATTATATTATGTAATTGCACTATAAAGGTTTTTTTTTTGTTTTTTTTTTATAATAATTTAGCAGAACACAGTCTGCCAGGATACCATGAATAGCACCGATATAGCTAATACAAGCATGTACCCAGTACAAAACAAAACAGCTAGAATTACGTAGTGAACACAACGACAACACTAACAACAAAAAATGTAGCTATGAGCTTGAATAAATGTAATAATTATTAATTATAGTTAAATACCAGTCTCACTAGTTTGTTTCATGTGTTTTAAAAGGTTTCTTTTAAAATGTTCAATGTTGGTTGACATGACGACCTCTTCAGGTAGCGAATTCCACATCTTAGGTATTGAACAAAAGTAGGAGTTCAAATGTGCTGACGTCTTGGCTGATGGAACTGCTAGCTGCAATTGGTGTGAGGATCTAGTATTGTAGTTGCTGGCTGACCTTAACTCAATGGGGAAGGGTTCTGGGAAACTGTATGCCCCTGATAAGATGTTATATAAGAAACACAAATTTAGATACACCCTCCTCTGTTCTAAGGATGGTAAACCAAACCTCCTCAGTAAACCTTGGTAGCTAGCATTCCAATGTTTAGAGCACACCCTTAGTGCAAACTTCTGGACTGACTCGATTGAGTTAATGTGTACCTTCTGATGAGGACACCACACTTGGATAGCATACTCTAGATCCGGGCGAATACAGGTAGTGTAGATCTGGATCATTGCTTCAGAAGATGCATGTTGGTAGTATTGGCGGTAAAGGGCTCCAACTTTCTTTCTGGCCTTGGAGCAAATATAGTCAATGTGCTTTGTCCAACTCAAACTAGCTGTTAGCCAGATACCAAGGTACTTATATTCACTGACATTTTCAAGGCTCACATTATTAACATTAAGACTGGAACTCTGTTGCCTTTTTCTTGATATAACCATGCATGTATTTGCACTTGGTAGCGTTGAACTCTAAAAGGTTGTTAGCAGAGCATACACATATATTATCATCCAATGTCTGTTTGAAGTAGTTCGAAATCCTCGGTACTACGAATTGGACGATAAAGCATAATATCATCAGCATAGATACTTAGACTTCCATCTGACAAAGTGATTTGTGTGACATCATTAATGTAGATGATAAACAGAATTGGGCCTAGTACAGAACCCTGTGGAACACCAGATAGCACATTGAGCATTTCAGAACTACATCCATTTACACACACATATTGTTTTCTGTCACATAGGTAGTCATGAAGCCACTTGAGAATATGCATGTTTACTCCAATTCTTTTAAGCTTCTGAAGCAGCAAAGAATGAGGAACACTGTCGAATGCTTTACGGTAGTCAAAGAAAACAGTACAAATTTCGCCACCCTCATCCAGAATGGTGTGCCAAGAGTCCAGAGCAGATACAAGTGCACTGTTTGTTGATTTACCCTGTGTAAAACCCCATTGATGTGAACTTATTAGAGAACTATGTTGGTCTAGTATTAAGTTTGCAATGTGTCTTTCTAAGATTTTGCTTAAAATGGATAGAAGGGATATTGGTCTGTAATTTGATGGGTCATTTTTAGCGCCTTGTTTTGGTATTGGAGAAACTCTAGCAATTTAATTTGAATTTAATTTGAATTTAATTATCTTAAGAAAACTGGCTGTGCTCCTGAGTTAAATATTCAGTTTCAGTGCCCAGTTTAATAGAGATGTTGAATAGCTCAGTGATAAAAGGAGTAATACTGAGAGCCGTTGATCTTAGCATGGTTGCAGATATATCATCGTGACCACTTGACTTATTTGTATCAAGGTTGCATAAAAGACCATAAACTTCCTCTTCTGTACATAGTAAGCAGTCAGGGCAATCATAAGGAATGCATGTTGGGAGATCCAGTGAAACTTCAACTGGCTTGTCATTTCGCGATTTGTTTGCTTGTTTGTCATGCAGTTGGCGTTGGGTGATGCACTGAAGAATTGCTTTGTAGAATTTGTCTTCTGAGTTGCTATAGTCTATCAGTGGTGAATAGTCAAATGAACGGAAGAGATTTCTTCTAGGCAATAATCTGATTTTGATCCATCGACACCTTTTCCGAGACCTAATTCCTTGAATTTTTGAACATCAGAGCCTCTCACTATTGTTTCTGTTGGACTAAGTACTCCTTCACTTGAGTTATCGATACTCTCCATTTGTAGCTTCTAGCTTACTCTTTCTCTGTCTTGCCGTGAATGATATGACTATTTCTGCAGCTTGATTCTTTTATGTGTACTAGCTGCCACCCACATGCATGTATGCATTATCACAGTAAATGTATCCATTGCATGCATGTATGCATGCAGAGTTGATTATCTTAAGAAAACTGGCTGTGTTCCTGAGTTAAATATTCAGTTTCAGTGTGCATGTCTGTATGTTAAAACATGAGCTGATTGTAATGCTGCTATAGCTATATAGTACACAAACTAGCTTTGTGACAGCTACATAGAATGAGCCTGGCATGACTTAATTGTTAACTAAAAGCTCACTAGATTGATAAACTGTTAACCTGTCAAGGATAGCTTTGCAGGTACTCCCCACCATCCCTCACCATCCTCAGCCTTCCCCCACCATCCTTTTCCTTCCCCCACCATCCCCCACCATCTATAGTATGTATATAGCTACATGTTGTTGGTGGGATATTGACACCCATGCATGTATTACTATTCAGTAACTCTATTATGACATCTATAATGAAGTACACATTAGAATAATATACAATATAATGGTTTGTGTATCTAGTAACACAAATACCGGTATCACAGGAAATGCATGTAATGCAAAAGAAGTAGGGACTGACTTATTGAGTGTGAAGATATCCGTTCTTTACTATATAATTATGATGTTTTTTTTCATGTTGAGGGTGGACCTCAATATCTACACTAACTGTATTGAAAGCTTCACCTGTTGTTGCCTTTTGACTGGAATCAGAGAATGGAACTTGCAAATCATCAATACTTGTCTGTGGTTGTATCAGTTCACAATCGAGCTCGAATTCAACCTTGCGAAGAAAGTCTGGAGGAAAACTACTAATTTGTGTGTGCATGTATTCTTCCGAATCAGGTAGTTGACAAACGTCGTCTTCTAATGACAGTGTATTGGTTTGTAAACTTTCATCCATTGCAAGTGCCATGTTAGGTAGATACTTGCGATCAGGATGCTTTTGTTTCGGTGTGGAACTTAAGTGCATAAATTTGCTTTGAGGTTCAGTTGTATGGTGTATTACTTTGTTGGAGGCTGATTTGAAATTAAAGTGACAGCGCAATTTTCTACCTTTATGTTTCCTTAGATCAATGTTTGCCATTCGGACCCCTTTTTGGATCCCATTCTCTCTAGAAATTTGCAAATCGTGTACCATCTTTGGTCTTGACTGCTCACTCCAACAAAGTAATACACCATACAACTGAACCTCAAAGCAAATTTATGCACTTAAGTTCCACACCGAAACAAAAGCATCCTGATCGCAAGTATCTACCTAACATGGCACTTGCAATGGATGAAAGTTTACAAACCAATACACTGTCATTAGAAGACGACGTTTGTCAACTACCTGATTCGGAAGAATACATGCACACACAAATTAGTAGTTTTCCTCCAGACTTTCTTCGCAAGGTTGAATTCGAGCTCGATTGTGAACTGATACAACCACAGACAAGTATTGATGATTTGCAAGTTCCATTCTCTGATTCCAGTCAAAAGGCAACAACAGGTGAAGCTTTCAATACAGTTAGTGTAGATATTGAGGTCCACCCTCAACATGAAAAAAAACATCATAATTATATAGTAAAGAACGGATATCTTCACACTCAATAAGTCAGTCCCTACTTCTTTTGCATTACATGCATTTCCTGTGATACCGGTATTTGTGTGACTAGATAAACAAACCATTATATTGTATACTATTCTAATGTGTACTTCATTATAGATGTCATAATATTTAGAGTTACTGAATAGTAATACATGCATGGGTGTCAATATCCCACCAACAACATGTAGCTATATACATACTATAGATGGTGGGGGATGGCGGGGGAAGGCTGAGGATGGTGGGGGATGGTGGGGAGTACCTGCGAAGCTATCCTTGACAGGTTAACAGTTTATCAATCTAGTGAGCTTTTAGTTAACAATTAAGTCATGCCAGGCTCATTCTATGTAGCTGTCACAAAGCTAGTTTGTGTACTATATAGCTATAGCAGCATTACAATCAGCTCATATATTTTAAAAACACACTGAAACTGAATATTTAACTCAGGAACACAGCCAGTTTTCTTAAGATAATCAACTCTGCATGCATACATGCATGCAATGGATACATTTACTGTGATAATACATACATGCATGTGGGTGGCAGCTAGTACACATAAAAGAATCAAGCTGCAGAAATAGTCATATCATTCACGGCAAGACAGAGAAAGAGTAAGCTAGAAGCTAAAAATGGAGAGTATCGATAACTCAAGTGAA
>CAXIPT010000005.1:5113131-5141864 GCA_964030475.1 Tethya wilhelma | reverse complement strand
TGTGTGTGTGTGTGTGTGTGTGTGTGTGTGTGTGTGTGTGTGTGTGTGTGTGTGTGTGTGTGTGTGTGTGTGTGTGTGTGTGTGTGTGTGTGTACATGCATGTACTATAGGTATTGACTCTATTATCTATTCTTGTGGCATGTAACATCATTATTGTGTGCTAAATTTAGTTGTTTTCTTTGAGTGAATACCATACCTGTCAAATCCTGTCTCTCACTGATGTATTTACTTTCAGCTTCTTTCAACGCCTGTCGTATGTAAGGCAAGTGATTCACAAGAGTGTGCACCGGTTTAATCTCCACACCAATCACGTTCTCATCCTCTGTTCCTTTGTCAACTGTTCCATCCTTGATTTTACCAACACTTTTGCCACCAACTCTTCTCTGTTCCTGAGTTTTGGTGTGGCTGTAGTTGCCTTGCAGTTGACCTCCTGCCGCTATAGGGTGTTCTGCACTCACTTCTCCTCCCAGGTGTAGCTTAGAGTTGTACTCTTCAAGTGTTAGGATCTCGTATTCAAATGCTCCAAGCTTTAGTTGGTAGACGTAGTGTGTAATTGCATGAGTTCCACCAGCTCCTTTGCGAACAAATTGATCACAATCTTGTGATATTTTTTCAAACTCTATACTGTTGCTTTCCAAACTGTTTATGTAGTCTGAAAGCTTTGATATTGGGTTTTTTCCAGATAGAGTGTGGACTGGTTTTCCATTCAGTAGAGAGGCTGCTTCTCCTGTGAAGTTTTGTTCAGCTCGCTCCATTTCTTGGAATTGTCTGGCTTTGATTTTTTGCAGGATCCATGCACAGAGTTTTTCTTCAAAATCAAGCATACTTTCTGGATTAGTTTTCGTTTCAAGACTACCTAGATAGGCAGCATCGAAATTCTGAAGATTGCTGATTGGTAGGTTTGTGAAATCACTTCGAAATGTGATGGTCCTAGTTAGGACTCTGCTTCCGACCATCTTCTTTGACTGTTTCAAGCTTCGAGATTTTTCAGCAAAAATTCCTATGCTTGCAATCCCACTTTTTGTTGCTGAAGCAGCAATCTCAGCATGGTGGTCAACGGCACTTTTGATGTCTTCTTCAAACTTTTCCTTTTTCGCAATCCCATCCGTCACTACCACACTATCGATGGTGACTTCTCGAACCTGGAAGCTGCTAATGTGTTGCCATGGTTCTACGTCTGTAGCATCAAGACCTCTTCCCAGGCCTAGTCCTAGAATCCACTTTAGATCAGCCATTGCATACAATTTTTTGTTACTTGCTGGAGTTTAATGTGAGCTGGAGTACTGAATGCATGGTTTATGTAGAAGTTTCATTGGCTTGGAAATTCCCAGTTTTAAAATTTAGTAATTATGTGTCCTTTGATACTCATTCCCCTCAGTGGACACATGATTGTAGTACTACTTATTTGGTAGCACACACCATACACTAGTGTTAACTGAAAGTGTATTACTATGTACTTTGTGGATTACAGACTCTGTAGGTGGATTACCCTCCATAGTGAAACTATTATATAGAAATCTGACTACATAGCATTTCCTTTTTGTGTGCATGTGAGCTACGTATATTTATTACTAATTTTTATAGCCAGCTAGGCATTACATTATGTCTGAGGGTGGTTGTAATATATAGGAGACAGGAAATTGATGTGTAGCACAACTATTTTTAGACGGACACTACTATAATATCTCTGTTACTATTTATAGATTACTTTGAGGCTAAATGTCTCCAGAGTTGATTTTCTGATGATTATTCAGAGTTGCCAAGAAGATTTGAATTCTTGCATGGCAATGTCAGTTGGTTCCTTTTTGTTTTCAACTGTACTCTCATTCTTATCCTCCTCACTCACTAAAGCCGGTTTCTTGCGATACTCACTAGGTAGTAGACGAAACAGCATCCATGTTGTGACATTGTTGTGGTGGCTAACTGATGGCACAATAGCTGTTATGAATTTGAACGCCTCAGAGGGGTGATCTTTGTAATTTGGATCATAATCTGGGTTCTTTTTCATTGCCAAGTAGCCGTCAACCTTGAATCTACGTCGGGAACAATTCAGGAAGTATTCCTCCCCGGCTGTCCAGGACTCCACGCTGAATGGTGGGTTGTAAGACCCTGAAACTCGGTTTTCAAGTTTCAGTCTTGCATCTTCCTCTTGCACGTGGTTCTTTAACACCAACGGTCCAGAATTATGCCCTAAAATAGAAGCTCTTGTATCCAGAAATTTTGCTAGTGGAGCCAAATGTGTAGTTTTAGACATTGGGTCGAGGGTTCCTCTCGGCCTCTTGCGAGCATTGTCATCTTCACCATAGTACTCTATAAAGAATTCGTGAGGATGATGTGAATCGTCAGTTTGAGTGGCATAAAAGATTGAAGCAGCTGTAACATCTTCGACTCCCACCACTTCATTTGCTTGGTTGACTTTCCAGTAGATTCTTTTTTTCCCATCTCCGCTTGAAATAAGAAATGGTCCTTCTGCATGTATATGTGCATGTACAGATGTGTAAGTATTTCATGATGTATTGATACTTTGCTAGTCTCTGTTAACTCACCACTTTTGTCTGCTCGTTCACTGATGTACTTCCTCAGAGCATTTCTCATTTGTACGTGCAGAGCTCACAAGTGAACCAAAGTATGAATGGGTAGAAGTTGTATATTGATCACAGCTTCATTACCAGGTCTTCTCTCTACAGCTTTGTCTTTGTCAATCTTGCCAATTGTCCTCACATTTACTGATAGATTTCCTTTCTCCGTTTCTGATTCTGCTTCGATTGATGCCTTGGCAAACCCCATAGCTCCTAGCCTGGCTTTTGTACGGGCTTTGGAGTTGTATTCTGTCAGGGTGTATGTTTGGAATCTAACTGCACCTAGTTTGATGGCATAGACATAGTGTGTGAGGCCAAGCAAAGCGATAAATTCGTAGCAATCTTCGAAGATTTGTTGCATCTTGTAAGAATCATTTGAAGCTTTGCGAATGTAATCAGCCAACTTTTGAACTGAATTGTCTCCCTTGAGGTTCGCAACCAGAATCCCTTCCATCACATTGATGGTGATGTCAGTGTCCACTGCTTCTTCTTCTGATTTGATCTCCTCTTGTTCCTGTCTAGCTTTAATCCGATCAAGTATCCAAGCAGAAAGTTTAGATTCAAACGTTTCTTTAGCTTTGCACGCTACAGTAGCTAGGATTTCTGGAGGCTTGGGATTGGCTGATTCGGTAGTGAGGATTTCTGGAGCAGCTGATCCAGCTTTCCTCAACATGGGCATCACTGTCGGTGGCTGCAATATGCTCAGAGTACTCCTGTGAAGCCGTTCTTCTATTATATCTTTGTCGACACTGTTAATAGGCAAATCATCAAAGTCGGCTCGAAATGAAATGGTTCTTGTTGCAACCCTTTCACCAACTGCTATTCGAGTCTTACTGGTGCTGCGAGAGAACTCACCAGCTACTCCCAAGGACACACCAGAAGTGGGATCGTCAACTGACACCTTTGCTTCGATCTGTTTCTTGTCGATGCTGAAGATCTCTTCTTCAAAATACTGATGTGCTCCCCCTTCATCTGTTCCAATGATGTTGGCAAGGGTTGGCGAGATCTCTCTCACTTGAAAGGAGCTCTTGTTCCTCCATGGTTTTGGATTTGTGGCATCTACTCCTCTTCCAAGACCAAGGTCCATAAGTCTCTGGATCTCATTGACTGTTATTACCTCCTCTGGGTGATCGTCTATTGGACCAGCTACTGTAGAGTTTGTCACACTTTGTGTGTCTGTCTCCATGTTCATACTTTCCTAGTTTCACATGTACTGCACAGTAACTTAAAGGGATGTGAGTAAATTGACTGTGAACCTTCTAACCGGTATTGTTTACTGCAATTTGTATACTGACTTCAGAACACAGATTGTTTGCTTGTTCTGTTTGCTTGTTTTGTGTAACTTCCTATATTTGTAAGTTCCTCTTAAGAAACCCTCTCCATTACCTTCTGTGATGACCAATAACTTTGTAAATTGATAGTATGTAGTACACTCTATAGAAAGTGTTACTTTCCCTACAAAAATTGAATCCAGAGAGTGTAATACTTTGTATTGTATGGAAACGTTTAAATAGAAGTACAGCAATCTTCTTACAGATCATAATTCATCATAAACGACATACACAAATACAGGAGGAACAAATTATAAAGATAATCCATATAAAATTTAAAAAAGGGATAAAACAACAACATTTATTACCCAAAAAATTATTAAGAAAGGAGTCCATTTTTTTTCATTTTTATGTTCAAGTTGACTTGTTCGTATTACTATGAACGCTTGCTTCAACTTGAATATTTCCCCTATTACTGATACTACCACCGCTACCTGTAGAGGTAGTATCTCTGGCCTGGGGAGTCGGCTTTGGGGGGTTATGGTGGGTGTAATCCGGCCCAAAAATGTGCTCAAACTCCTCATCAGAATATGAGGGAACTGGTTCGGCTACAGTCAGTGGGATTTCACTCACTGTAGTTGCTGCCAATTCAGCGTGCTCCCTGTATTCACTCGGCAAGAGGCGGAACAGCATCCAGGTATCGATTCCATTGTGTCTCTTCACTGAGGGAACACATTCCGTATGAAACTGATTGTGCTGTGGTCCGACTCCCTTCATGGCTGTGTAGCCGTCCACTCTGAATCTTCGACGGGTGCAATTGATGAAGAACTCTTCTCCTTCGGTCCACAGCTCCGTGCTCACCGGCGTGCACCTATCGATGACTCGACTCTGTAAGATCAAGCGGGAATTCTCCTCGTACACGTCATGGCGTACCTCCAGCGGTCCATCGTTATACCCCCACAATGAGACTCTTGCATCAAGGTACCTAGCTACCGGTGCAATCTGACTTCTCTTGGAAAGTGGGTCTGAGACGCCTTTGGGTTTCTTGTGAGCTTGTTTCTCCTCTCCGTAATAGCCGATGAGAAACTCGTGAGGGTGTTCTGGGTCGTCGATGGGTGAGACGTAAAAGATGGATGCTTCTTTGACGTCATTTGTCCCAATGACTCGGTTGTTTCTGTTGACTTTCCAGTAGATATGATTGTCTTGAGTGCCACATGCTATTAGGAATGGTCCCTCTGTATTAGAGAGAGAAAGAGAGACGGAGAGTGAAGGTCTGTGAATAAAATATGCATCATACAGTACGTGCTATGTCTTACCACTCTTATCAGCCCTCTCTGTAATGTAGTCCTTGAGGGCTTGCTGCATTGCCAGGTGGATGTAGCGCAACTGCACCAACTTGTGGATGGGCTTGATCTCGATCGCTATCACAGCTTCGTCCCTTGTACCCCTCTGTACGGTCCCTTTGTCGATTTTCCCAATCTCCCTCACCCTGGTCGACTTGAGGACATTCTTCTTGCTGTAACTTCCACTCCCACTCAACTCAACGATTCCTTCCACCCCAAGATTGCCACCTCCTCCGAATTTCTTTTGGTACTCAGTCCACGTGTACACGCGGTACTTCACTGCTCCAAGCTCTACAGCATACACGTAGTGTGTGATGCCAAGGAGGCTTACAAAATCGAAGCAGTCTCGAGCGATATCTTGAAGCTCTGGCGAACCTTTTGGAGTGCTGCGAAGGTAGTCACTCAGCTTTGAGACAGGGGTGTCCCCACTCAGGCTCTCAATCGGTTTGTCATTCCTTGAGAATACTTTAACCTGGGTGTTACCGTCTCCTTCTTTCGCTGCGCCCTTTTGTTGCTCGTTTGCTTGATCTTGACGGGCGTAAATGCGATCGAGAATCCACTCGCAAAGCCTAATCTCAAAGGTGTTGTTTACCAAACCGTCAACTACTGGCGCTACTGGCGCTGGTGGCGTATTTGTTGGTGGTGTAGTTTTTGCAAGCAGAGTACGTGTGTTGGGTGTTTTTGGTCTCATGATGGAACCATCGTCGTCCAAGTAGTACAGAGGCAAGTCGTCAAAGTCGGCCCTGAACGAGATGGTCCTGGTCACAACCCTTTCTCCTGCAGTTTTTCTCGTTTTGCTCACGCTGCGAGATTGCTCGCCATCCATTCCTATCTTGACTTTTCCATGTGGTTCATCGACAGAAAGCTTCACATTGGCTTGTTGGCTCGTGACGCTCGAAATTTCATTCTCGTAGTACTGATGTGCTCCCCCTTCCTCTGTTCCAATGATGTTGGCAAGGGTTGGCGAGATCTCTCTCACTTGAAAGGAGCTCTTGTTACTCCATGGCGTAGGATTGGTGGCATCTATACCTCTTCCCAGACCAAGATCTATCAACCTCTGCACCTCATCCACAGTGATGACACTATCCTGGCCTGTAAGCTTCTGAGCTGAAGCTAGTGGTAGCAGAGGTGATCCTGGATGTTGGCTACTGCTGCCTGTGTTGGTGGTACTTGTGCCTGTAGCCATTTTTGCCTTAGTAGAAATTTTTCAGTCTCTCTGCACAAAATCAGTGATAAGTGGCTATCTTTTCTTGTCTTTTCTTGTCTTTCACATGTGCCTGGAGGTAAGGCCCTGAGTAGATTAAGCTCACTACTCTAGAACAGCCTTCTGTGGTTTGTAAGCCACTGACCATCTGTTGTGCACGCCTAGCAACAAAAGGTCACTATAACACTATTGATGTGGGAATATGCTGAATCGGGAATCTGTGTTTGTAGTTGTGTCATTCCTTTTATGTAGTCTCAAAAATATTCATAAAATCTATGAATATATGTAAACTGGGTGGTAATGTTGTACCATTAATGTCAAAGACAACAATAGATGATGTGTACTTTTGCTAAGTAATGGTGTGTATTAAATAGAACTTCTTTGTGTGTCATTATTTTTAGCTACATGTTGATATACAAGCATCACACGCACACTTACATACTGCGCACACAAGCATGCACACACACACACACACACACACACACACACACACACACACAGACTGGACTGTCTCTCTGACCAAGTACATGCAAGAGTGTGTGTGGAGAATCTGCAATGATAGCAACCTCTTGGGAGGAAGACATGACAGTCACTCGGGCGGCCGTCATCCCTCCTCAAGCCAAAACACAACGGAGGAAGGCCCGGTTGAACTTCACCGGTGGCAATACATGGTGTACCTCTCCAGCTGGCTTTATCAGGTACGAGTGAAAGGACTCCGTTGCCAAAGTTGAAATACTAGATGTATTGTGGTAATGAATTGACATCAGAGGAAACCTACTGATTGTTGATTGTTCATTTATGCAGGAGAATCTTCTTGATAATCACGAGTTTTTGAAGTGGCTGGTCGAAAGAGTGGAAGGTATCAAGTCATCGGACACAAAGGCTCTGCAACTTTATCTACCACTTGTGTTGAAGGTATACAATGTGTGTGGGTGTTTGATAACTTTGCTGCTAACTAATCTCTCTGATCATTGCAGCATCTTCTTGACTTGGGCAGTTGCATCTCCATAGCTCGCTCACTGGTCATTTACTGCTGCCAGCGTCTTACAGCTCTCTTTGAGATGGAGCAGAGGCTACAAAAATTTCAAATAACGCCCACCATAACGGTCAAGACTCCACATGAGCCGTCGGGCTTGGAAGATCTGAATGAGGATGACTCTGTCTTCAATGATACTCCGTCCGTGAAGCAGGAAGTGAAACAGGAACCAGGAAAGCCCAAATCGCAAGAGAGCAGCTCAGTGTCTGCAAGGAGAGGGTCTTCTAGTGTCAATGCTTCCAAGCAATCAGTAGCCGCTACACCTATAGCCACTCCCATGAATGGGGAGACCCCTTCAATTAATGCATCCGAGCAACCCTGCCCGAGTTACTTCCATTGGTGCTCGCATCATCAGACAGTGATGCTGCAACTGAGCTGCATCATCCAGACGCTGGCCATCAAATGCCCCGCTGCGTTTGTACAAGTGAGAAGCTTCACAGGAAGGGGATCGTCGGTCAAAGACAGGGTGAAGGTTACAACCCCACTCTCTATTCTTCCACTGAAGTTAGCCGAACTGCCGATTCCAAAAGCTCTACAAACAGATTTGCAAAAGAAGGTATGTACATGTAGAACATTTTTGTTTGCCACACACCAATGAATTGACTCTGTATCCCATTGTTTCCTTGCATTTGTCTCTTGCAGTTAATCCCAGCTCTGGTGGCAGCTGAACAAGAAATCCTCCAGAGAAACAAGTCAGCTGAATCAGGCTGGTCCTCCAGGACAGTGGCTGACCTGCAAACCACTTCAGAAGGTTGGCTGTGTATGCTAATGTATCATTGTCCTGATTGACCATGTACTGATACACTGGAGCTACATAATATTTAATGTACATGAATGGCCCAGCCTTCTGTCAATTTACTATAGACATACACTTGCCTGAGCAGGCATTGGGAGGGTTACTTTAAGTCTGGGATTCATACGAAGATTTATGAATTTCATTTATGCATGGATGCTTGCAATATCATCTAATTTCAGGCTCAAATGTGCAGAAGGTGCTCAAGGTGCTTGAGGTTCTGGACAGCCAATCTTTCTTCACTTCCCGTGCACACAATCCACTCACCATGCTCTACTGTTCCATCTCGTCGGTTCAAAAGTCACTAGAGGCACCTCTTTCCGATGAAATGCTGACGCTGCTCCTCTGCCAGTGGGCAGTGACCCCCCACAGAGCTGGAAGCCATAGACCACTCGTCACCGCCAGGCTGCTGTGTCAGCGCCAGAATGAGATGATGAAGGTGGGTGGGGCATGAAACGTACTACAGAAATCTGGAAATTTTTTGCTTTTTCCAAATTTTCCCAAAGTTACTAAATTTTCCAAAGTTATAATGTTATCTTGTGTGTGTGTGTGTGTGCAGGGTGAAGGATGGAAGGACAAATATGACAAAGACTCACTTGATGATAGCTGGGACGAAATGAAAGACGAACAGCCCAGCAAGATGCCTGACCATCACTTCCTGTTGCAAACCTCTTTGGTCAAGTTTCTCGACAAAAGAGCTCCCCTCCCAAGTAAGACTCCACTTTTAAATATTCATACTTAAACTGAAATAACCCCATTCTTTCTCTGTGCATTTTAACATTAACCCCTCTTTTACTGTCTCTCATAGGTGACATGGCTGCACCACTGAAGGGTTCTGATCCCTTCTTTCGTCTCATCGTGCTATTCTCTGAACTGATTCGCCTCAACGTCTTCTCCTATAGTATGTATCTCTCCACACTAATTGCCAGGGGTGAGACAAAATCCCCCATCATTCCTCATCTACCATTTGCCCGTGACAAGGAAGCTGAGGAGTCGAGAAAGAGACCCCTCGATCCGGAGCCTCTCAGCCTCTCCATCTCTCTCCCAATGATGAAGAAACCGCATCTCGAGAATGAAATGGAGTACATTGCTTCTGGTCCAACGTCTCCTAGTGTGTCATCAAACTTCGAAGAGTTTGGAGCAAGTTTTTCTCTTGATACTATCATCATGAGCTCTGGTCGTACTAATTCTCAGACTGTGACCTTCCCTCAGGATGATTCTGACGTCGACGAAGACAATCTGATGCGCGATAGAGCGCTGAAGCTTCAAATGCTTGAAACATCACAGCTCGTTTCTCCGTTGGCTTTCTCTCCCACTCATGCTAGCTCTCCGCCTCTCGATCAATCACGGGGAGACCCCTTTAATAATGTCTCTGTGTCAATGCTGCATGAAGATGAGCACACGGTCGACTTGACGATGAACAAGAATGCTTCCAGGCATCTCATCTTTGCCGCTTACTTCCCCGTCAATCGACCTCACTTCAGCACTAGCAGTTTGAACGAGAGAGCCGTGGTGCTGTGTGGCATTGGAAAGAGTAGGCAGAGGGTGGAGTCCATCGTGAACAAGGTGACTGAAGATGTGGTGCACTATTTCAGACTCATTGACATCCAGACTTGCATCCTCCCTGAATTCGAATCTAAGCTCCACGACATCATGCCGCGTTTTTGCTCTCTCCCCACTTTCGAGCAACACGTTCTGGCCACAACCTGCGAGAATATTCTTCGCAGTTCGCTGACTCAGAGCCGAACCACTCCCAGCAGAGGGGGCGGGGCTGGGACGGCCACTGCCCCACCCACTCACCACTATCCTGCCTGTGCTCAGCTCGTCTTTGTATGTGAGCTCCTCAGAATCTGTGGTAGCATCAACCAGCTGTTGGAGCTCTTGGTCGACATCATTGCCTGCAATGCTGGTATTCAGGCGGACGAAGAGAGGGAGAGATTTGACGCTCACCGAGGCCCACCGCCCCCGCCGCTACCGAATGAATTGTGCCTTCCTGTAGTCGGGCTGTTGCAGAAGTATGTGTCGTGTTTGCTGTTGTCTCAACAGAACACCGTCGTGGTGTTTGAAGGGTAGGTGAACGCACTTTGTCCCCACGTGTACCTACTGTGTTGTAGATACGTACATGAATAATAAAAATAATAATAATAATTAATAATAATAATAATAATAATAATATTATTATTATTATTATTATAATATTGTGATAGCAAAATAAGTGTAGAAAGGGCACTTGATTTATTTGCAAATTTGAGCCTTTTTTTTTTCAACCGTCTTGTGGTACATACGTGCATACACACAGGCTCTGTCATGTTCTGGACACAGAAACCATTTCTGTGAAGAAAGTTGTGTTTCTTTTTCTTCACCACTTGTATACCAACTGCTCCTACCTTCAGTCGACCTACCGCTCCCAGTTTGGCCGCTACCTGATGCAGCTGGGAGAGAAGATGATTGCCGAGAGCTACTCACCATCAAACACAGATTCTGAGTGGCAGAGGACACCTGCTTTCATGAACCTTACTAAACCTGAGTAAGTGAAGTTGCTTGAGTAGTTTCTATTTTATGCATACATATAATTGTGCTACAATTGTCAAGTTGTATGTATATACACTCATTCTCACATACACACTCACACACACACACACACACACACACACACACACACACACACACACATACACACACACACACACACACACACACACACACACACACACACACACACACACACACACACATACACACNCACACACACACACACACACACACACAGCTCAGTTCCAGGCTCATGACACTACGAGGAATACGTATCAAATGGAACAGCCACTCTGAGATATGATGACTTTATTCAGATTGCCATGGCTGTCTAAAGAGAATTGATGCTAATCTTAACTGTTGTTCTTACAAAACAATAGATTGCATGACTTGTTGTAAGTTGTTCTTAATAAATTTGTTGTTTAACAAATATAGATTTTATGATTATAAAGTTATACACAATCTATACATAACTTGAGTCTTCCATGCACAAACTATGCAGTACATGGTATAATATGTACAATGCTCACTCAGTCTGACAGATTATAAAATAAATTTGCTTGTATAATAGTGAACATTAGACATTAATAGCAAAATTGTAACAATGCCTGTTGTCTTCACATGTGTATGCACCATATTATACAGATGCTGGCAGTTTGTATATGGGTATGCAATGATAGTATGCATTGTTAATTCTGGACTACAATCATGTGAATAGTATTATACATGTACAATAATCACATGATTGATAATAGGACTCATGAATAATCTGTATTATTTGAAGGTCATTGAACACGTACGCCACTAAATAAATATAATAATAATATTATATTATAGCAAGAACTCTAATAATATATATATATATGCTCAAAAAGAGAGAAGGGGAATAACAAATTCAAAAAATTATTACAGTTACTGTTAGTAAAATTTTTAAAAGCTAAATCATGTATGTCTTGGAATATTAATTTTATAGATTTTATTGCTCTTATTTTGGAGTGCTACATATATTGTCACAATATTACAATATCCATATCTCCACCATTAATTTTAATGGTATTCAGTATAACTACACCCCCAATATGCAAATTTGGCCGGCCGTGGAATGTTATGAGTAAGGCAAATGAAATTCACTATTTATATTACCATGGCAGGCCTATGTGGAGATAATATAAATAATATTATCATGCATGTAACATTGTAGGACCACCTGCTATAGCTATAGTGAATAATAATATGCAAGATAAAGTATTACGTATGCATAAACCGGCACACGTGCGGCTCGCGCAGTTACGTTATACAGTCATAGTCTGACAGCGGATCTTATACGAAGGACCTACTGAATTATCCGACAGGTAGCCTCATTGCCATTGGACTTGGGGGGAAAAGTTTGTGCAGCGCAGCAACACTCACTGCAAATTTGTNAATAATATTATTATTATTATAATATTGTGATAGCAAAATAAGTGTAGAAGGGGCACTTGACTTATTTGCAAATTTGAGCCTTTTTTTTTTTTCAACCGTCTTGTGGTACATACGTGCATACACACAGGCTCTGTCGTGTTCTGGACACAGAAACCATTTCTGTGAAGAAAGTTGTGTTTCTTTTTCTTCATCACCTGTACACCAACTGCTCCTACCTTCAGTCGACCTACCGCTCCCAGTTTGGCCGCTACCTGATGGAGCTGGGAGAGAAGATGATTGCCGAGAGCTACTCACCATCAAACACAGATTCTGAGTGGCAGAGGACACCTGCTTTCATGAACCTTACTAAACCCGAGTATGTGAAATTGCTTGGGTAGTTTCTATTTTATGCATACATATAATTGTGCTACAATTGTCAAGTTGTATGTATGTACACTCGTTCTCACATGCACACTCACACACACACTCACACACACACACACACACACACACACATACACACATACACACACACACACACATACACACACATACACACACATACACACTGACACACACACGCACACACACACACATGTGATGCAGTGAGTGCAATATACCTTCGTTGTGTGCCTACATCCAGACCTACGTGCGTCCTCCCTTTACCAACACCATATTTCTCTTCGCAGTCGACATCTTCTCAAGTGCAACTCAAAAGAGCATCAACTGGTACACTAGCTAGCTACCATAATAGGGGGGGAGTTTTGCGGTGTCTATAACTTTTGCGGATGTCTCTCGTCAAAGATTTTTGCATTTTAACTTTCGCGGATTAGAAGTGTAACGCCTATACCATAGATAATATAGTACTATGCCCATACATGTGTATGTTACGGAGAATTTTGCAAATAAAAACTTTTACATATGGATTGTTATCTGTGAAATCCGCAAAAGTTAAACCCCCGCAAAACTTTCCCGCTATAAACATAATGTGTGTGTATTGCTCACATTGAATGAATATTTTCTTTGTTTTCTAGTCAAACGTTGTGTTTCTTGGCCCACGTATGTGCTGAGGTGTGTGGCTCATGCGGGCCCACAGTGAACAAGGAGCTGATGGGAGCATTCCGTGCGATGTGTATCCCTGGCAACATCATGAAATCCTGTCATACCGGTTTTACTCCTCTTACTCATCGAACGAATGTAAGGGAATTTTACATTGTATGACTCGATCTCAAATTGTGCAGACACTATTGGCCAGCTTTATCAAATGTATAAACAGTTACAATGGTGACTATTTTGATCGAGCATATCTCAGCCTAGGAAGGTCGTAGAAAGATGGGACAGGTACCATTTTAATCAGCTTACAAAGAGCTTTAAAATTATGTGCTTTATTTAAATTTTTTGGTTTGGTCCATTTTTGCCAAAAAATCCCACTCAACCAAAGGCTATAATCCATTGTTTTTGAAAATTTTGGTCAAAATCTAAACCTGCCATGAAACTATATCATCTGAATGCTCACAATGAGCTGATTACAATGGTACAAGTCCCAGTTCCATACGACAATCCTAGACTGAGTTAATGGTAGTTAAAATGGTTAAAGATTCACTGACTTATGCATAATTATATCATATTATTATTAAAATGCTGAAATACCGTATCACATTCAGATCCTAATGGATTCAGGCATCCATTCCAACCTGGTGACCTTCGTAGCACTTTTAATCACCAACAACTGCTTTCTCCTTCACGATATCATCACGTACATCATCCGTCCGATCCTCCGGGTCCAACTCATGAGTCCTACTGGGACCACGTCGCAACACAGCAGCCTCATCCTCGAGTTTGTCAACTCCCTCATCCTTCATCTCTTCGTGGACGATCACATCGAAGGTCAAAGTTCATCTACAGAGACGAGCTCACGTGTTTCTCTACCTCCCTTTGTACAGCACGCCCTCCAAGCGAAGTGTAAGCAGCTGGACTTGGGTTATGTGGTGATGCTGTTGAAGGATCTGTTGAGGATCAGCCAGCCTAACACTTCGCGTGGAAGTGGGTCAAAGACCTCTTTGCTACTTGTGCAGCCTAGTGTGTCTGAAAATGAGACTGTACTGGTACAGGTGAGAAAGATATGAATGCTTTGAAGATGGTTAACTTTTACGAATACTCTATATACACATACATAATATTATGTATATTGTGGGGGGTTTTTTGTTTTTTTCTAATGATTTGTGTAAGGCACGAGTCCCCAATTATACTGTGGCAAATACAACTAACTGTGATGGTACTAATCTCTCACACACAAAACACAGTACTTGTCCAGTAGTAGTAATAGGCACAGGGAGTGTACCAGATCTTTAAGATAGACTGTTTTGCTAACATTCCGATGTACCCAACGACTTTAGGTTCGCACCACTCTGGAGACGCTAGCGTCCCAGGACTGGGTGAGGGAGAAGTGTGTCCAACAAGAGTCAAAACTCCTCAACAAAGAGCACCTCGGTGACACCAGCCTCACCCCTCACCACGCTCGCTACCTCCTCTACCTTCTCAGTCCGTACACCATCTCAGGATCTGCCTCGGACTCGAGCCAGCAGGCAAAGATGGAGCCCCACACAGCCTTGGAGGACATTTTGAAGGTAAAGTATGGTTTCTACCTCTCACTATCTCACACTATATACTTACTATTGTATGAGTTGTATCAGTGGAATTGAATTTTTTTTGTAGATAATTGTAGATGAATACACACTAGTCTAGCTAAATGCATTAACATAATAATTATTAGCTAAATGCATTAACATAATAATTATTAGCTAAATGCATTAACATAATAATTATTAGCTAAATGTATTTATATAAACATAAGAAAGATCTACACAGTCGTCGTGCATATTCTTCATAGTTTTATTGTGTAGTCTATACATACAGGTCAGCTGTTTCTCTCTCTCTCTCTCTCTCTCTCTCTCTCTCTCTCTCTCTCTCTCTCTCTCTCTCTCACTCTCTCTCTCTCTCTCTACAGAATCTGGACCAGTGGACTCTCTGTAATGCACTCCTACACATCAACGTCCGAATTGACCAGGCACCAAACAATTCAAACAGGATTGCCCTGCTAGACCACCTGGCAGCTCAAGTCATACAAGTTTTCGAAGATTCTTGCGGTGATGAGTGGATTGGACAGACCATCGAGTGCTGCGTCGAGAGTGGTGATGGATCGTATAGGTAATTGGTAGTCTGCATACCTTGTATTTGAATTTTTTTCACCCACGAAAAAGTATTAAACTGTTTAATTTAAGCAATTTTGGACATTTATCAAAAAATCATATTTATTATTATAGAGTATTTTTGGAATTAGTCCATTTTAAAACAGTGATTAGAATCAATAGTAACTGAAAAAATATATATATACGTACACACTCCCATTGATTCTTAATAATACCCACTCATGGTTACACTTACACATTCACCTGAAGTCCCAGTGTGTGGTTGGTGACTCCACTCATCTCCAAGCTCGACCAGACAGTGCTGGGAAGAGTGCTCAAGAGTGCGGGCAATGTACTCGGTCAGGGACAGTGGTGGAACTTGGAGAGAAACCAGGAGACTAGGAGATCAACCCGAGCTAATAGGTAGGGGCGTACCGTAATCACAAAAGTATAGGCTAGAATTTTATTTGGCAATTATTTTAGTTTCAGTCGTTGAGTCACTCACAAACATATTGGCCATTTTAAATTTGGCAATTATGTACACTTATTGAAATAACACACAGGAGATTTTATACATATTTAATTTAGTGATTTCTGCTTTGATTGTCAATTCACCAAATTTTAATGTGCTGTCAATATTTCCACATTTATGGTATGAGATATGGAAGTTACACGCACATACACACACACACACACACACACACACACACACACACACACACTGATGACAGTGGTGCAGCTCCCACAAAGACTGGCCTTCAGTGGCAACAACCATTTCTGGAACTGGTCCTTGCTTGCATGCATGCTCAGACTACCACACATGAAGAACTTCTCGGACCACTCAAGAATCAACTGGCAACATTCTTGTCATCTTTTGACAAGGTTTGGGTGCATGCATGAAAATTAAAACAGTGTAAAAAATCTCAAACCTAAAGGAACCCTCCCAATGCCTGCTCAGGCAAGTGTCTATAGTAAATATTGTCAAAAGGCCAAGCCACTCCACAGATCAACTGAGAACTAGCGGTGGTGTATAGTTTGAAAGGCTCTTTTGTCCCACGGGAACTCTCTCCTCCCACCATATCTCCCACTAACTGAGCACATGTGTTCTAAACAACTTTTTGAATGGGTAGACACTCATATATAGCCTTGTATATTTGTGTGTTTTGTAATCAGACGAGCATTTTTGTGTTCAATATTCATGTAGTGTTGTTGCGTATGTCTTATTCCCCGAATGGATCTGTTTTTACATGAAAACATTATTTTGGGGATTCTATTGTTTATCTCAAAAGAGATGCTCTTCATTTTTTAAATTTTCGTTTCCTTTGAAGATGTTTTCAAAATAACATGGCCAATTTTTTTGTGGTTGTTTTTTCCCTGAAACAGGAGGGTATGCCTTCAGATGAACAAGGTAAATCTATGCTCTATGCTGCGCTGAAGCTTCGACTGAGTCTGGTAGGTTCGATGCTTGGCTCCATCTGCACTAGTGAGAGTACCACACTGGAGTGGGTGCCACTGCTCATGCAACTGCTGTGCTCGGGAGCAGTCGATAGACAGACAGACTCTAGGTAGGAGGATGAACTTTTTGGTATAACTTGGAAAAGAGTTGGGTTTACATATGTATACACATTGCTAATGTCACACAGTAACACAGTAAAACATGCATACATACACACACACACACACACACACACACACACACACACACATGTAGTGAACTCTTCACAAACTGCCTGGACATGCTGTGCACTCTACTTAATTCCCTACCGAGTGATTTTCACCTTGCACTAACTGTTGGTGGTGAGGATGGAATATCGAAGAAGTCCTATACCAGCTGCAGTAAGAAGCTCAAAGCTGAACTGAACAACGCCAAGTCCTCTTGCATCGGTGAGATACAGCAGCTGTTTCCTCTCTCTCAGAAGATGTACACTGTGACAACAGTCAAGACTCCACAATCTCTTGGCTTCTCTAGAGGTCAAGGTTCAGTAGAACGTATCAAGGTGTGTTTAAAAATCCATAACATTAAATTTTGCTTACCTCATTCTTTAACCTTCCTTTCTCCCACTGTATTTTTTTTTCCTTTCTTTCCTGATAAGGGAGGAATGGGCTTCAGGGTAGGAGACTTAGAAGCTTTAATAGTATAGGTTCTACAGTTTATTTGCTTTTCATTCTTGATGCATGCAGGGTCTGAGGGTTCAAGACACAAAGGACATCTCACCGTGGGATATTCTTGAGGGGGTCAAGAACTCCGGTCCCCTCATGTTGTCGTGGTTCGGTGCAATTCGGTTGAAGAGAAAACCGCTAAAGTACGAAGAGCAAAGATGGCTCGTTCGTTTCCATTCGCATCAAAACCAGTTTCAAACCATGATGTATCAGCCTCATTATGTGAGTCTGCCTGAACCAGCCGCTGCTTCAGCTGAAGTCGACATGAACATTAAACCAGAGAAGGTTGATGGAGATGTGAATCAACCATTAGTAAAGACCGGTGCAATGCCATTGGATCCTAGCAAGCCCAATCCTGTTACCGCCGTCCAGCAGAACGCAACTCCGAATGCTATTACCTCACAACCTGCAGGTACTGCTGGCCTTCATCCGCAAAATATGTCTGCAAATATGCAGTCGTCTCAGCCCTCTAATGTGCAAGTATCCGGTAATCTGCAAGGGCATATGAACATGCCACGTCCTCCCGTGGTCAACGTACAACGCGCCATGAATCCAACTTCGATGCATCAGGCACACCCAATGTACCCACAAGGACAAAACCCGACAATGGTTCGTCAGCCAGCTGCCACAGTCCATCCCGATATGAGGAGCACGCTGCGCAGAATTCAGAGCATGAATGATCCTACTCAGGTTGCCACCGGTGTCCCAACTGCGAATCAACAGCGATCAGGATTTATAATGCAGCCTCCAGGGTATCCCGGAAACCAACATTCAGGTCAGAGTCAGATGTTAGCCCTCATGCACCGTAGAAGAATGGAGGCTCATCAGCGCAACTTGGCATTTCAACAACAGCAACAACAGCAGCAAAGACAAAGAATGATGATGATAAGAATGCAACAGCAGCGTGCCATGCATGCACAAATGCAAGGAGCTACAGGGTATACTCAGTATCGGCCCGGTGTTCAACCGGGCACTCAACCAATGCAGGCTAACCCTGCAATGCCAATGCAACAAATGCCGATGCAGGGATATAATACTGCTCCAAGTGCTCCCGGACAGCAAGGCCCCCAGATGATGATGCGCCCCTCTATGGGTGCACCAACACAGCAGTATCCCCAACAGGGACCCCCTACTATGCATAGACAGCCACCCATGTACTGATCAGTCTGAGAGAAAACTAAAATAAAAATTGTTGATAGTCATTAAACTATTATAGCTGATTAATTTTGTTTATTTCTACAATGGCCTATAATTTTGTTGTTGTTATTGTTGTTATTGTTGTTGTTACTACCAAACCATAGATAATAGAAACTACGTAGTCTTTATTATCTATGACCAAACTGACCTGCATGAATGAGACTGGCTGGGAATTAAACTTTCGCGTAAAACTCGCATGCATCAAGTGATTACGTATATTATGTAGTCAACAATAATTTTTTACAACAACTTCCTAGAATATTGGAGATTGTAATAATCATATAATTGCATGCCTGCTTGATTGTGTATAAAAGGGATCATCAATCTAGCTCAGAAGAGTGCATGCCGAGCTCCTACAGTTCTCACGTCGCCCACATGCAGTATACCAGATCGACTTACCGCAATTAATAAGACTTCTCGGATCAAATTCGCTGAAAATAATATTATAAATGGCCAAGATGAGTCTCATCAAGCTCGACTTGCAATTGAGTGTAACTGCCGTGGCTGTACTCTTTTTGACCCTTTCTACACTGCGTATGACTATCGCATATGACTTCAGTGACAGAAACAATGCGGCGGTGCAAGCTGAAGGACTCCACATGCAGATTGTATCTAACGCGGAAATAGAAGGAACTTACCGTGACACTAAGGGCAGAGGAATTCATTTTTTGAGTAAAGCTAATGAGGATGGAGGTGGTCAGATATCTGTCACCACGCTACAAGGTGAGCCGATCATCCATGCTGAAAAATCCCATCGTAATTCTGGGGTCAAACTTATGTCTATTTTGGGTCATCATTTCTTGCTCAGTCGCTCAGCCACAAACAAGAATTTTGCAACAATGGAAAACACACCATTTGGTGCTGCACAAGAATACGTTGTTTCAGACCAACACCTACCAATAATTAGTTCTGCTATTCGGTTGCAAAATGAGGCCATTATTGCATCTTTGCTCAAACATTTTGACTCATTTTCAGCAAAAATGGTCCGTGAAAGAGTTGCAAATGAACTGATGAGCCGTACCGAAATTCAACTGATGTCAAAAGCTGCAAAAGCTTTGGCCAAATCCGGCATCTCTGGAGCAGATAATGATGCAGCGAGAGCATTCTACGTTTATGCAATGCGTCTTGAAAACAACCAGAGAGAGATGAGTCGTACTCAAGGAGTACTTCCTTACCAACCTCAACAGCCTAAAAGTGGGGTCATCTCGCCAATACTCAACGCCTACATAAATCGCCACCGCTACAAAAAGTCTCTGTACATGTATGCTCAAGCTGCAGCAGAAGATAAGTGCCCTCGAGCAGGGTTTGAATCCTGTGCTGCCGATAGATGTCCTACAGGAGAGTATTGTCGAGGCATGTGCGGTCTATCTTGCTGGCAGTGTTGGTCCTTCATTTGTGGAGACTGTTGTTATCATGAGGGATGTGCACAGCATGATGATTGCTGCGATGAAATGGGGTACTTCAGCTGGGCATGTTTGAGTGCTCCTATTGGATTTAAATGTGCAGGACCATATGAATGTGATAAAGTGTAAAGTGTGAAACACGTACTGCATCGTGGCAGTGTGGAATATTGACTGTGGTCGTAGTCCACAAATGATATTGTTTAGAATGTTAGTTTTTGTCTTTATAATCAGTGAAAAATTGATTCATCGCTCTGCTGTCTATTACTTACTGTCTGCGCATGCGTAAGCGCCTGTCAGTGGGCATTATTTAGAATAGTCTACAAAACTCTGAGACAGCTGAATCTGTGAGAAAACGACTCGGTATGTCTTCTTTTCCCGGGGAATCCCACTGCAACCATGCAGAAAACGCCGAGTCAGAAGAGGACTCTTCACCAGAGCACGGCTCAAGCGTCCCAATGGACATTCAAGTAGAGAAGTTGCCGCTGAGCTCTCATCACATGAAGGCTATGTGTCTACAGCACCTTGCGCACTCTCTCGACCTACCGTCAACCACCTGTCCCTCGGATGAGCTTCGAGAAATGATTGAGACCAAGTTGTTATCAATGAAACACTCGGGTCCACGCAACATCCATCTCTTTTTGCAACAGGCCTTTGCCAGTGCTATATTGCAACTGATGGATGCCTACGGTATGGTACTGGATGATGCTGGATCCTCTAATGGTGGCACCAAAGAAGAAGAAAAAGATGTCATTCACTGTGATGGTGCTTCAGATTACAGTAGGTTTTATTCACCAGTTTCGTCACCAATGGCAACACAAACACTGGACTCGTACAGACTTCAGATTCAAGAGCTAGAATATGAGAGAGATGAACTGGAGGACACAATCTTTCTTCTTAGAGAGGACATAGATAGAGAGGTAGAAAGAAATGAAGCACTTCAAGAACTGAATGACCGACAGAACACAGAGCTTGTCTACTTGAAGACTAAGATCAGTGAGTTGGAAGAAAAACTCAACCAAACTTCTCAGGTAGATCCATCTTCTTCACAAAGTAATAATATTGATGATGATAATATGGACACTAAAATTGATATTCCAACCGTCAGAAAGAGTCCACGAAGGGCTGACAAGAAAACTGAACTAGAACAAAAAACCGAATCTCCACCACCTTCCAACTCCTCTCAATTATCGCCTTCAGTGTTCTCAAAATTGAAAAATAGAAACCATTCATCTAGATCATCAGTGAAAGTGACCAGCCCACCCCCTCCAATAAAGTCAAAACCTACCCTTCGCTGTAAGGCGGGCAATGCAAAACCTTTCGTGTGTGAGTATTGTGAAAAGGCCTTTCGGGAGAAGCATCACCTGACCGTACACCGTCGACAGCACACGGGAGTAAAACCGTTCAAGTGTAAGATTTGCAGGAAGAAATTTGGAAGGAGTGATGCATTGGGTAGGCACATTCGTATAGTCCACACTTGAGTGGACGAGACCATTTTGTTAACTTCAAGCTCTAGAGAATCTTGTCAAAGAACACTTACTCATAAGACTGACTGCATTAATTATTACTCTCCATATTGACTGATTCAGCCGTTGTATTTATTGGCCGGTTGTGATTAATATGTTATCTGTTTCAGTTTTTTTAGTGCTCATTTTCAACTTGCAAAATAGATAGTTGCTAGTATAATATTGTTTATACTACAGCTAGTGATTGCCATCATTAGTATCCTCATGTTATTGTTATGCTATTGTACCAGATCAGTTAAAAACAAATGAAATTGAAAATAATTATGACTGTATATAATATATTATAATTATACATTTAAGTGAACTCTGTGGCATTACCAAGTTCATTTCTGAAGTATTCAATAGTTCTCCTAATGCCAACTTCGAGGGGCACCTAAAGACGTGAGATAGTATTGAAATTATAATGATGCAAACGCATGCACTTCAAAACTCTCAACAATAAACTTCACATTTCCCCAACCAAAACTTTCACTATAATATTATAATATTATAATCATTATCAGTAGTACTGTACAGGACTTTTTTTTTTTTTTGAGGAAACAAATTTTGTTGATTTGCCAACAATACGCTTTTGCAGATAAAATTTTCATAGATAGTCTTGCTCACCATTATGATAGTACTACATGGCAAAATTTGGAGATTATATTTTTGAGGACCGTCCCCAAATCTGTGAATTGCTTCCCACGGGAAAAAAAAACAAACAAAAACATACACTGTACTTTCCCCCGTTCTACCTACCACTGGCCTCCAACCTAGGTGTTTCTTTGCTCTGGAAATGTCTGGTTTTCTTTGATGAGGGTCGTCTTGGTTTGCAGGCCGCATCTCAATCTTCTTTCCTGCATCTGTAGAGCCACACAACCACCAGACAGTAATAACAATGATACTCTTAGCCTCGTTCCCAGGCTCCTCCTTCGCGGATATTTTCTTCGAAAGGAGCCTGGGAACGAGGCTATGATACTCTATCTATCTAGCTATCTATATCTACTCTCATGTAAATCATAGTACCATGATTTACACTACACAAGAGCATTCTATACTGTATGCATAAACATATCTTAGTACTCCTGTACCGTATGCATAAACATAAGCTTAGATACGATCATTTGCATTACAGTAATAGCTACATGACGTGGTCAAAATACATGACACCTAGACTCTAGCCTCATTAACCATGCCCTCCCTGTATACATAGCTGGGAAGGCCTGGTTTACAAAGAGGCTACCTAGACTCTTCCACATTTGCTAGCTAGGAGATGTCAAGCAATATGTACAATGTAAATAGTAAACCTTTTGCAGAGGACTCTCATCCAACATAATTGTTAAACTTTCGTGAATAAGTAGTGTGGGGTTTAAAATTGTGTATGTGTATTACTTGAACCTCATAAACCAGGTTTTCTCTGCTATCCTTATTGCATATGAAGCACGTGGGGAGGGCCTGGTTTACGAGGCTATGTATTACTTACATTATACAGATACAGCATTTTATACATGCTCTAATACTGTACAATGGGACC
Source organism: Tethya wilhelma (assembly GCA_964030475.1). Classification (NCBI taxonomy): domain Eukaryota; kingdom Metazoa; phylum Porifera; class Demospongiae; order Tethyida; family Tethyidae; genus Tethya; species Tethya wilhelma. The sequence goes on along the minus strand of CAXIPT010000005.1, from coordinate 5,118,721 downwards.
ATATACTTTACCAAGAGTATATATATATGTGTGTGTGTGTGAGAGAGTATATATACTCTTGACTTCATAATATTATACTATAATTTTTACTGTTGTTAACTTTACCAATTTCCTTTTGAATGAACTTCGCGAACTCCAGTATGGTATATTCATCAGGGTTTCCAAGGTTTATGGGTAGACTGAAGTTACCGTTCATGAGAGCAATCAAACCGTCCACTAAGTCACTAGATGTGTTTGTGTACATCAAATTATAGTAAACTACAAGTAATTTGTGTTTGAGGTAGGTTTTCTTCCTAACCTGACATACATGAATGACCTCGTCTGATTGCCAGGCGAGAACACCTGTGTGTGTGTGTGTGTGTGTGTGTGTGTGTGTGTGTGTGTATGTGTGTGTGTANGTTTTAGTTTTGTTTTTGGAGTTTTAGATCCTTTGTTTGTTGTTTGTTTTCGTGTGTTATTGTTCTTGAACATTATTGTTGTTGTTGTTTTTGTTTAGACGAAAAGACCACAATCGGCAAGTTTGTATCCTGTTATTCATCCCGTATTGGAACGGGTAAGTCATTAGGACAATTGTAACGTGTTGGAATAAGGATTGGAATATATCTGTCACACACACACACACACACACACACACGTACCATCATACATGTGCATTCGAGGGCCATAAGTGTTGAATATTCGAGCCACTCTGACTTCAACATTATCCTGAAAGCAGAAATTTATACTACTCAATTTATGACAAAGTTGCTATTTTTTGAGCGATTTTGAGATCAAGATTCATCCAAATGTTTGATGACTACCAACCTTAACGGGTTTTTACTCTGTAAATCTTTCCCACAAAAACTATACATACACACATACCTGATTAGCATATGCATACACCATAGTCTCAGCCACCCTCTTCCCCTCGTCGTAACAAGCCCGTGGTCCAATGGGGTTCACGTTCCCCCAATAATCCTCCTTCTGGGGGTGCACCGCCGGGTCCCCATAAACCTCGGAGGTGGACGCCAGGAGCATTCTTGCCTTCACACGCTTGGCAAGGCCGAGCATGTTGAGAGTGCCGAGGGTATTGGTCTTGATAGTCTTGATGGGGTTGTACATGTACTTGACAGGGGAGGCGGGCGAGGCCAGGTGGTAGATCTGGTCCACTTCCAGCATGAGGGGGTTCACGATGTCATGGTTGAAGAGTTCAAAGTTCGTGTGCCCAATCCTGTATTGTATGAGTTGCATTTTGAGAAGGTATCTCTTTGAAGGTAGCACTCAAAGACCAGTACATGTACGTGTTTGTACTGCATTATAGTAGTGTGCATGTTATACCAGTGTTCAACATTCTTTCTTCTGCCAGTAAAGAAATTATCCACCACCGTTACCTGGAGTGTGTGTGTATATGTGTGTGGATCACATGAATATCACATGACCAACTGCCATACCTCATGACCATCTCTCATCAATTTATCCACAAGATGGGAACCAACGAATCCAGCTCCTCCAGTGACCTAGGAACAAAAAAAAAAGAAAAAAAGAAAACAGTTGAATATTCTTCTTTTTTTATTTCTGATGTGAACTCTAATAACAATCTACGTACTAGAATTCTCTTTCTGTCTGCTTCTGCAAGACGTTTGACTGCTGGAAAGCTCTTTACTCTATCGGTCATCTTGGCTCTCTCCCGTGGCTTGCTTTGAGGGAGACTTCTAAACACTGCGCTGTAAAATTATCAGGTCAAAAAAGTGGATAATTCATCCTCTAAAAGAAACATGTGGCTTCAAACTACACACAGTCACTCACTCTTCCTCCAAGAATCTGATTCGTTCCTCTAGTTTCCTGTTTGCCTGTACAAACAGTCATACCATTGTGTACACACACACACAAGAACAATTCTTTCTGAGCAGTTCCTTTTGTGAGTATAGCTAGCGTATTTGCATCCAACAAATCACCAGTAAAATTCCACAGTCCATTACCTACCTGTTCAACAGCTGCCTGTATTTCGTACTGCAGTACATGCTGCTCTCTATGGTAACACATCAAACAAAGAGGAGAAATACTTTCCATAGCACAAATTAAGTTACTTGTGTGTGTGTGTGTAACGAATCATGCACAAAAGCAGCATATACGTGAAATTGTGTATAATGTGAGACAATAACCTTTCTAAAGTAGTTGTGCTTGTCCAATTCACCAAAAAAACTGTATAATAAAAACTATCACTGTTGACTTGTGCAGTTCAGAATCACAAATTTTTTTCCCACTGTATGTATATATGTATTGCTTACCAAACGTGAAGAAGAGAAAGCTGATTGCTACCACTAGCATCAGCGGACTTCTGCTAGAGAGACCAAGCAGCTTCTTAGTGTACATGTCTACGTCTTCTTCTTGTAGCTGTTTTTTTGCCAGGCGTCACGTAGCACGGTAATGGTCGTCAAGCACAATCGAAAGGTAATGGTCGTCGAACATCTATGACTGTACTTATAATTTGCAGTTGACTTTGTAGCTATTTATAGCACATGTATATACACTCCAGTGCAGAATATAACAACCATGTTTGTTAAAAAGTACTATACATCATACACATGCATACAGCACACATTTTTGAAAAGGCACACGCACACACATATATACACATACTGACACACACACACACACGAAGATAATACGTAACTGAACTGCTCTAGACAAATAAGAACCAAACAGTAATCACAATACCAATTCACATACTGTCCAAAAATAATAATAATAATAATAACAACGAACAATAATTATTATGTAGACTGAAATGCATGTTAAAAATTCAAGTAGTGAGTGAGCTCGACACTGCAGGACTGCCAGCTACTAAAGGTAAAATTCTTTCACAGAGAGTCAGTGTGTTCTGTTGCACATACGAAATAATATCCCTTTCATTGTTGTGTGTATAATAATATGGTACCAGATTGCAGGAGAACTAGTGGTGAGGTGAGAGTGCACTGTGGGGGGGAGAGGGGAAGGAAGGAAAGACAAAATTCACTAAAAAATTGAAATTTTCAATGCACGCACACACACACACACACACACACGCATACATGCACACACACACACGCACGCACGCATGCACACACACACACACACACACATACTAGCTTTCCTAGGAATGCCTATACTTCATCAATGCCTGGAAATTGGTGGAACCCAACAAAACTTTTTACTAGTAACTAATGGAAAACTAAAAACTTTTTGCTACATAAACTGGAGAACCCAAGAACATCCCAATAATTATCTGACACTCGACAAACGAACTAGGAGTTTGAAAAAAAAAGAATCATAAAAGTCTAGTTGACATCCCTACCACATGCAGTGTCCCCAACCACCAACCACCCAGCAGCCACCTACCTACCTGTGTTGCAAGCGTACAAAGAGCCGACTGAGGAGTTGGTCTCCGATTCCAGGACTGGAGACCTCCACGAGTTCAAACGCTCGTTTCAGTTCATCGATTGTTGTGAAGTCGACGGCCATTGATGTGGCAAGTGATGCAGAAGAACCTTCGTCACTACTAGAAGTGGTACCATTGGCAGCTGCCGCTTTTCTTTCAGCTTCAGGTTTGATCTTTGACTTGAGCTGGTGTGTGTGAGTGTGTGTGTGTGTGTGTGTGTGCGTGCATTGAAAATTTCAATTTTTTAGTGAATTTTGTCTTTCCTTCCTTCCCCTCTTAGCTTTCCTAGACTTCATCAATGCCTGGAAATTGGTGGAACCCAACAAAGGCTTTTTACTAGTAACTAATGGAAAACTAAAAACTTTTTGCTACATAAACTGGAGAACCCAAAAACATCCCAATAATTATCTGACACTCGACAAGCGAACTAGGAGTTTGAAAAAAAAGAATCATAAAAGTCTAGTTGACATCCCTACCACATGCAGTGTCCCCAACCACCAACCACCCAGCAGCCACCTACCTACCTGTGTTGCAAGCGTACAAAGAGCCGACTGAGGAGTTGGTCTCCGATTCCAGGACTGGAGACTTCCACGAGTTCAAACGCTCGTTTCAGTTCATCGATTGTTGTGAAGTCGATGGCCATTGATGTGGCAAGTGATGCAGAAGAACCTTCGTCACTACTGGAAGTGGTACCGTTGGCAGCTGCCGCTTTTCTTTCAGCTTCAGGTTTGATCTTTGACTTGAGCTGGTGTGTGTGTGTGTGTGTGTGTGTGTGTGTGTGTATGTGATAGATATATTCCGATCCTTATTCCAACACGTTACAAGTTGTCCTAATGACTTACCCGTTCCAATACGGGATGAATAACAGGATACAAACTTGCCGATTGTGGTCTTTTCGTCTAAACAAAAACAACAACAATAATGTTCAAGAACAATAACACACGAAAACAAACAATAAACAAAGGATCTAAAACTCCAAAAACCCACCACTTCTTCTTTCTTAATCTCCACATCATCTTCACTGCTACTTCCACCTACTCTCTCGTAATTATCGATCCCTGACGACAGGGGTGCCCTCTCCACACTTGCCATGGAGCTCCTATTGAGAGCTTCGTCTAAAATACTAGTCTCTTCGCTCACCGATCTTGCACTGGTATGTCTCTCTCGTCTCTCCACGACGTTAGGTGCCTCTCTTCGCAAATCCTCCGAATTTGATACAATGACTCCGTTTGGTTTTTGCAACAGATTCTTTAATCTCTCTTCATCTTGTGCTGATTCGGCTACAAGAGAGTTGGGATTTTTTGGATCGTGAATGCCGTTTGAGAGACGGGCACCGCTCGATTCATTAGTTCTATCCACGAGTCTTCTCTCAGAGTCCTTCTCCGAAATCTTAGTGTGTGCAAATTCGTTTGTTGTTTGCTCTAGCTGTTGTTGTTCAGCTTTGGTGGGAGCATTCTTGTCCACGTGGTGTGATTTTGCATCTCCGACTTTCATTCCTTGATCAGAGTTTATAGCGTTCATGACAGTACCTCTCTTTCCTGTGTCCGGTTTAGCCTCCTTTACTGTTAGTCTGAAGTCCCACTGTGATATGTTGTCTTGATCGTACTGGCTCTCCCTGTAGCACACACACACACACACACACACACACACACACACACATTGACAATAACAGAGACAAGACAATGAGAGAGGGGGAAAAAACATGAAAAGAGCCTTTAAAAAACAAACATTGTTTGATATAATACAGTACAACATTAGATAACCATACTTATTACATGTAGATGTACATACAAGACTATATCTGACATTAAGTGCAGAATTCCAAAAATCGGCGGGCTACTAATGAACTAACAAATGGGTACAAGATTACTACACGAGCAAAACAGCACTCTATTTACATGAATGTACAGGTACAGTGTCTCTAGGATGCTTCAGTTTGTGCGATACACAAACAACAATGGATGCAAACTGCAGCACAGTCAGTTGGTCACTCAAATCAACACAAATACACAGTATCACACACACACATCATGTTTAGTACTAACTAAGGTACCAATAGTAGGCAACAGTATGATGAAAAAAATTTCTTGATTTCATCAGAAAATGCACACACACACACACACACACACACACACACACACACACACACACACACACACACACACACACACACACACACACACACACACACAC
>CAXIPT010000005.1:4978100-5105834 GCA_964030475.1 Tethya wilhelma | reverse complement strand
ACACACACACACACACACACACACACACACACACACACACACACACACACACACACACACACACACACACACACAGTGACACACACACACTGTTGGTGATTTTGTCAATGATGAACTGCTTGCCGAGATTGAAGCAGACAGAGTATTTTGTACACCAAACAAAGCCCCTTTTACACTAATTCCAGAAATTCACACCGTGACTCATATTCCAGGATTGTTTTGACCCTGCTATCAGTGTTTTGCAGTACACATGCACTGATTCCAGGAATATTTTGACCATGCTGAGTATTAAAATCACATGAATTGCCAGATTGTGGTAGTTATTCTCATAACTTCTTTTCCACTACACTGTAAAATTCTTGGTACCTCCATGGTACTGGCTATAATATTTCTTTCTGTTATGGTTTTCTCCTGTTCAATGGGTAGCTATACTGTTTGTTGGAAGGGAGCATCTGGACCACAATCTGTCAATGTAATAAATTTTAAATTACCGTTAATTATTATCAGGTATACATAACTGTGGCATTACTCATAGTTATAATGTACATTACTCAGGCAGGGGGGGGGGAGGTATTTCTACTATACTGACTTGATTTTCCTTGGAATCAGTGCTGTCTTTCCGTATAGTTGTATGTCCATTCATGTCTTGTTGTATGATCCAGGGTATGCTATTTGTTGAATTAATTGATGTTGTTTGTTACATGGTCAAACACGCAATCAAGAGTTTTTAATGTAGTNAATGCTCTGAATATCTTACCCTTTATACACTTCACCAAATGATCCCTTGCCGATTCGCTCCTGTCTGGTAAACAGAACCTCAGGATCGACATCCTTCTTGCCTTGGCCCTGTGTGATGGTGTGTGTGTGTGTGTGTGTGTGTGTGTGTGTGTATTCATACTAATGTGGGTGCATAAATCTGTATATATATCTATAAGCATATTATACATGAAAACACACACCAAAGGAATGCAAACATCAGTTATACACGTATTGATCTCTACACAGACACTACAAATGAAAGCAACGCTCATCATCATCCCACCACCAGCCACCGAAACAAAAGCATCCGTAAAAGAGACATCCCAACTGTTCCACATACAGCCCAGGACCACGCACTCTCTTGTTTATCAACACCCAACCCTACTGTGTGTTATACTACAAGTAAACAACTACGGAGCAACAATGGACCCATTATTTCACTTCCATGGTGCTCTAATTGATCACTAGGGGCAACCCCCTCGCATCTTAGTTACCAAACTGAATGGATTTTGAAAAAGAATGCTCATTTTTTATGGCTGTTGTGTCCTACATAGCTGACAATTAGATATGGAAGGAGAGAAACAATGGAGACAAGTAGCTACCTCTTTGAAAAGTTACCTCCTCAAAAGAGAACCCACCATTAGAGGAGCTAACAGAGGGACAAGGTGATTGTGTGTTACACATTGTCAAGGCTATAACCAGCATACAATGGCCCAATGACTGATATTATGTGTGAGCGTGATGAGCAATGGGAAAGCATGACTTAGGCTATAGGGATGGAGTGGAAATAAATCTTTCTTCTTTTTTTTTTTTACAAGATTGAGTCAATTGTCAAAAAAAGATGCTAATATTTTTTTTTAAATGGCATTTCTTTTCTGATACTAGTAGCAGAGTATTCACTGAGATATAAACAACTGTTCGAACTCTGACACAGACTACGCGATTAAGGCACATTATATGCAACATATAATGTAGCATTTTGGCCCATTATTCAGCTAAAGCACATGTACATTAAACCAATTTTAACCACTAAAGGAGATCCACAAGACCATGGGCCAAGAAGTCAACACCAAGTCTCTATGGCAACTCACCCTCACAAACACAATCCAATGGACATTCTCTATACGAAATCAATAGGTGGTTAACTAGCATAATGACACCACTCGGTGCTCACTTGCCAGCACTCTTAGACAGTGGAATGTGTGTGAAAAGAGATGGGTGTCTAAATGCTGCCCACTTTTGTATAATTTCTGTGTGACACGTACGGTCCAACGTTAGAGGTGCAATGCTGTACGAGCTAGGCTCTGCAAATGTGCGAGCCACTGATATAAACACATTAGAATTGAATGAATCTATTTGAGAGCCACTCAATGGAATTCACTACGTGTTTTCAAGTGTACCCAGCCTAGCAAAACAACCAGCCAGCTACATAGCTACCCAGGGGAAAAGTGAACCGATTAAACACATTAGCATCCTTGTGAGAAATAGATGAAAAGACCACAGTGAGGCTTCACAGACATAGGATATGTGAGCAAACACTCAAACAATGTACAACTGACCCTCTTTTCCCTCCCAAACCAAGTTGTCTGAAGAGCAAGCTGTCTTCATCGAGACGTAAAGATATGGACATTTAAAGTCACTTAATTTGCTTGTACTTATCAACAAAGCCTACGAGTTGTTGTGAAGCTTTTGGCATCCTTAATAGGCCTGCCCCCACCTAGTACATTAACATGTGTACACTTTATGTACCCAACATGCACATTCTACACAATTTAATATGTTTGCCGTTGTAAAATAAATAGCTAGGATTTTGAGTGCTCAGCAAGAAATTATACGCCTTGAGTCACATACTGAGAAACTACAAAAAGCAGTCTTTTACCCATTATTTTCAAAGCAGTCAGAGACTGGATGTGAAAACTGCTGCTACACCATTATACTGATTTGCATGACAGTAGAGTAGTGTGGTGTGTTTTGGAGAGGGGGGACAAACCAAGAGTTTTTAGTTTGACCCCAACCTCTTGTTTTATAATATAGGTGTACAACTTGGAAACAACAAACAGTGTGTGAAAGAGTCTAGAGTCTCCGTGTAGTGTGGGTTTGAAAGAGGGTAGCCTCAAGACAACCACACAATCCATACACTCACCATCATGTTGTCTTTCGGTGTGTGCCCTTTATAGTAGTGACTCAATATCAAATACCTCAATTCTTACAGACAAAACAGGTGTGCTTTTCAAAAGTGACCGCTCTTTTCTTCGAACTTTTACCCACACAGAGAGATAATGCTGTCTTTGTGTCGCACAATTCAAAGTCTTGGTTACCTACTCTTGGTTCTCTTTGCACTTTACCGTTAAACAAATCTATGAACTCGAAGTACTCAAACGCTCCATTTTCACTGACCCCTCATTTAGTAACTACGCACGGAAGTTTTTTCGTCCTCCCATCGGCATACACAGGATACACACCCACTTTGGAACAACAGGAGGAAATTTTGAATGGGTGTGTCCAGTTTTGGGGCGTGTCCCGCTAAACAATCACGTGCGTAAACAGTCCGTCCTTGGTGACGTCATAATTAGCTCACGTGTGAATCGGTTACCGCGCTAAGGGTGGGAACCGCTGAACTTGCACATTGAGTGGAGCGATCACGGCTTTTTATAAAGGAGGTCCACTTCCAGCGATATTGGCAATCTCGTTGCTCTGCTAGAAGAAATACTTATCTTCCGAAAGCCGTCTTATACTACACAACACTTCCTAATATCGTAAGGTAAGTCACGATATGTGTATAAATTTTTACAAGGGAAGTGAATTTGGCTGCGATCAGCCTATCAGAGACTAGACCCAGGGCTGTCATAAGAGAACAGTTGCTACTATATAGCACGTTAGTTATGGCAGTTCATGCCCTCGCAGACCCTATGCAGTCGTGAAATCCTCTAGCACTGTATTTAGAGGGAGTGGTTCCCATGCCTCTATTTTCTGTGTTCAAACTTAGCAAGCTGTACAAATAATTTATTTATAAACTCAAATATCCACCTGTGTATGAGCCAAGCAGCAGTAAAATTGTATGAGCCATCTATTCTTATTGGATAAATTATAGGAATCTTGAATGAGGTTTGCTAGGGCTGATTCTCTAGAGGATTTGAGAAGCCATCTTTTTGTCTCATTAGAACATTTAGCCTTGATAATTTGAAGTGTTTCCCATTGTGAACTAGAGCCTTGTACCCATACATTAACATGTGGGGTTTGTAACTACAGCTCTGAGTTGCTATATTTGGTCTATGTGAACTATGTAAAGTGTAAGTGTCTCTGTCTACTCATGCAGTGGTGAAAAGTCGTTATCCCCAAAATTAGCATTTTCCAAAGAGACAAAGAAACTTGTTTTTATCAGTCCATTGCCTGATATAAGTCCCATCAACACTTGCAATGACCCATAAAAGTGAAGCTAAGTGATAAATAGTGTTTGAGTTCCAGTAGCCTGCCCAGCCTGCACTGGTTCATACTTAACTTAAGATTGAAGCCCCCAGTATGTGCTGGTCCCTGTGACTGTGGAGACACATCTGTCACTTATGGTTAAACCCACTAATATGGCAACCTGTTACATCGTGTTATGGTTAATGTACCTCTCAGATTATATAGGTAGGTACCTCTAAAATGTGGACTAATGGCCATTTTATGTTGTGCTCCATTTAGAGTAGGATTTATTAGTGGAGCTAGCATGGTTGTGCAAAATTAGTAGGATAGAAAGAGTGACTGTGTGAGTGTGTGTGTTTGGTTCAGTGAGTGTCTGGTTTGTGTGTGTTTCTATATTTATGTGGTGGAAAACATAACTTTAACTCTTATTGTATAAGCTGAGATACTGTTTTATCGTTCGTTTCACTAAAGTCCATCTGTTCATGTCATAATCATGGCAAGTATGCAGATAAGTACATTAACATGTTCAACAGCGGCACGTGCATGCCTGCTACCATACCTGCTGGTTGCATAAAATGTACACTGAAATATGTAATGTCTGTAACTTGTAAAGAATGGCATATGCTTAATGAATGTTTCAAGCAGTAGACTAAAGTTACACACTGGTGTTGCAGCTCCACAAGGAAGTGACCCACTTCAGGACTAATACTCTAGCAACACACACACACACACACACAACCACACACACACACACACACACACACACACACACACAAAGAGAAAGAGAGAGTGAAGCTAACAAGAGAGGAAAGGTTCTTGTTGAGCTCACAACTAGACACCACTCTGTTAGATCACTTCCAGAGTGATGTAGATGCCTATCCCCACCCTACCACAAACACAGGCTTGTGCTCACTGATTTCTGTTGAATTGTTTGCCACTTGGAACCCCTTGTATGTTTCTGACTAGTTTCTCACTTTTCTTACAATTTTGTCATGTAATGGTATAACACCCCTTTTATTTGCAAGAAACACTCTTGTTACTAAAAATAGCAACACTTTAAGAATGTATATGTTTTAATTCCTTCAGCACTATTGGTGTGCCTTAGAGTCAAAATAAAGATACCATCAATAGTCCACTTGTTCAATTTGTTGTGAAATAGCTTGCATACCCCATATTCGCTGGGCATGCCCTTTTCAGTATAAACTGCTTGCAGTATCAAATGTAGCATTCAATACAATTTGACCCAAGAGTGCTTTATAAGTCACTCATCTTATTAGTTGGTCCATCTAGTATGAACTGCTAAATGGTTTCGGAATATCAGATAGCTAGTAGACTGTTGCTCTGCTTTCAACTTAACTGACTTTCAATGGTGCTTTATGTGTTATGGTTGGTTAGCTGTGTGTTGCGAGTGGATTGTTAATCTGTGGTTGTGGTTAGCAGTTAGCATTGTTTGTGGAAAGTTATTAATTCTGGTCTCCAGGCATGTTTAGGTGGGTGATTATAGCCTGGAGAGCCATGTTCCCAAAATAGTAACATCTGTTCTAAAAATAGAACACAGGAAGTGAGTAGCCTCTAGTTTGCTCTATCCACCTGCATCATGCTGGGTGTTATCATTATCATGCTGTTACTTGCTTAGGTAGTTAGCTGGGACATGTAAAGTTCAGTCATTGCACACATTAAGTTTCAGCAAACACAAACACAGCAGATGGCCATTTTTAATATAACCACTGTGTACTTTCAGTATTCTCCTGCCCACTCATAACATGGAGACAAGGCTTATAGTTCTGGATGGCTAGATATTTTGTTCCATCACCATTCCAAGCAGGCTGTGGTGCCCTCCAGTGCCCACATTGAGATGTTTGAGAATTGCATTCCATTCATTTTTGTGGCCTCGTTACACATTTCCAAGCAATAATTGTTTGCCAGCACTCTTGGTCTGTAAAGAGTTCAAAGGTCATGATGACATCACCTCCCTTGTGGATTCAGACTGAACTGCAACACGTTACTATAGCAACTAACACAACATTACGTCGCAGTGTGCATGCTACTTGCATGTGCAATGGCCTGTATGTATTGGCTAAAGTGGGTCACTCAGTTCTAAAAGTGTAACCATGCCTGAATGGTTGGGCCTAAAAGGTTTCACTTGCATGTCTAAAAGGGTTACATCTTCCTTTGTACTGGTTCCCTCAAAGGCTCCAGAAACTCCTGTTCCTTACAAAGTGTTTGTGTGTGTACTGTGTGAACTCACTGTAAGGTACATTAGTCTGGTTCCTTTTGTCTCTGTTGCATTGGATTTATTCGTGTGGCAGGTGATGTTAGTGGTGTGTGTTTATATAGCTTTATTTGGAAGATTATGCTTGACAATTGTGTATGTGTGTGTGTGTGTGTGTGTGTGTGTGTGTGTGTGTGTGGCTGTGTGTGTGGTTCATTAAAAGTCAGTGTAACTTGCTATTTGCACCAATTGTAGTTGTGGTACACTTTCCTTTGTTAGGTGATTAATACCTTTAGTCAGTTAACGCTCTTCTGAACTGATATTTAACACAATTTTAATGAGTATGCCAAATTTGAGCTAATTCTCTTTATTTGTGGTGTGCTTTATTTAGAACACCTCCCCAGCAGGCAGCTAGCTCTCAGAGAAATGGCCAAGACAGAGAGAGACATCAAGTGTGTGGTTGTTGGAGATGGATCGGTGGGAAAGACTTGTATGCTCATCTCATACACAACAAACTCCTTTCCTGGTGAATACGTGCCAACAATGTGAGTATTCTTTCCTGTAGCTGTAGCTACGTATGTATCATGAGTAGCAGGTTATATATATAGCTACAGTACATATACAATGATATTGTCATCATAATATTATGCATTGTGGCAGTGTTCTAGTGCTTATAGTGGTGCCTATGTATTGAGTGATCTTCTCATAGTTTAATTGTGCTTTCACCTTTAAATGATGGTGTTTTGCACTAAGTATATTATTTTTTGAGCATTTGAATATTTTGTCAACACACACACACACACACACATAAAGGCAAACATACTGTACATGGTCACAATCACTTAACTCCTTTTTTTTACTGTAATACATTCACATACACACGCACACATGTAACTTTACAGCTTTGATAACTACACAGCAAACGTATTCGTAGACGGTCGACCAATCAGCTTAGGTTTATGGGATACAGCTGGTCAAGACGACTACGATAGACTCCGCCCCTTATCCTATCCCGACACAGACGTCTTCCTCATATGCTTCTCGTTGGTCAATCCCAACTCCTTTTCCAACGTAGCGGACAAGTGGTATCCAGAGATCAACCATCACGCACCGGGTGTTCCAAAAATCTTGGTGGGCACAAAGTTGGATCTCCGAGACAATCCTCAAGAGATTGAGAGATTAACTTCGCGTAAACAGACACCGATCACTCCAGCTCAGGGCGACGCCATGAAGAAAAAGATCGCAGCAGTTGCATATTTAGAGTGTTCAGCTCTTACACAGACCGGACTTAAGACAATTTTCGATGAAGCGATAAAGGTTGTTTTATTTCCAGAGACAAAGAATAAAAAGAAGAAATCAAAATGTACCCTTCTTTGAGAAGTTTGAAAGATTATTAAGAGAGTCACTATTTGTTATATTTACTGCTTCTACTGTAGAGAATACACTGTTAAGAGTATAACATAGCTACAATCAAAAGGTCACCTTTTTTTTCTCTGAATGTTGCATGGAATAATAATATGTATGTATGTATGTATGTATGACATTGTGGAAATATGGACACTGCACTTTTTTTTTTCCTTTTCTCATCTTTTTTTTTTCATGTGTGTTTGTGTGTACATGTGTGTATGTGTGTGTGCTTAGAAAGTTCATCTTGTATGCTATACTTTTTATTAAAGGACCAAAACACTATATTGAGAAGTTGTGTGTGTCTATGTAGCAGTCTAATTTATTATCTATCCTGTGTATGTTTTTTTTTTGTCTTGAGCCATTCTGTGTGGTACGTGTAGTGACATAATATTCATTCATCGGTACCATTTACATTTTTTTTTTTCAACATTGGTTGTATTATATTATCTGGGTTTTTTTTTTTTTTTTTTTTTTTTTTTTTTTTTTTTTTTTNTTGGGTTTTTTTTTTTTTTTTTGCTTGTTTCTTTTTCTCACTCTCGTTTTGGACACTTGTCTTTTCTCATTATTTTTTTTTGTAGCATTTGCAGGTATGCAATTATGAATAATCAAATTAATCATTATAGTGTTTTATTGTGTATTTGGAATGTATTATATGTTCATTGTATGTTACATCATAGATAATATTATCTATGGTTACGTACACATTAATTCAAGTTACTCTGTGTAACTAACTTCTTAAGTTCCTTGAACTTGGGTGAATGACATATTGTGGTAGAAAAAAAAAATTGGTGAATGAATAAAAAGGCTGCAAAGCAATTATTGTTAGGTGGTGCTATAAAACAATCTTTTCACAGTTTGATAGTTCAGCTAACAACTCATCAGTGTCTATAAAGTCATCATTATCATCGTCCATATCAACTGTAACTGGCCCTGGGGATCTCCTTGGTTCACCATGACCATCCATTACCAGTGATCGCTTCCCATGAGCTGATTCTTCCTTCTCAGCTCGCACCTGACTACATTGAGGAACATTGCCACTTGTGCTCTCCAACAGACCCTCACAGTTTGGTCGTCGTTTCTTTCTACAACTTAGAAATGGTTCCAAGCCATCAGTATCGTTCACTGGCACTATCATGTTGGTCTCATCACCTAGAACTTTTCTCTTGTGGTTTCTTTCATTTGGTGGCGATTTCTTACGGTCTTTGTGTAAGGATTGTCTTCTAGGCTTCATAGAAGTTGAGTCCATAGCACTTCTTTTTGAGTGGTGAAAGTGTCTACTGCTTCTCTTGCTGGTCACCTGGGCAACACTGCTATCCCTGAGTTCCACAACATGTGTTTTACGAGGTGGTTTGTCTTCATTGGCACATGAATGCAGATGCTTTGTTACTTTCTTCCTAACACCAGTACTGAATGTGGATGCTGGTACCTTCTCTCTTACAGTGTTCTCCTTAGCAACCTCACTGCTACGTTTCTTGTTGTGAGGTTGGACTTTTTCGAAGTTCAGAGTACTCTGTTCATGTTGTTGCTTGGCACTCAGTGGACTGGCATCTTGGCATCTGTCCACTTCTCTTGTATTGGGTTTAGTAGAAGACTTCAATGTCTTTCCATGTAGCTGCAAAAAGTCTCTAATGTCGCAAACGTCTCTTCTCTTTTGGGAGTTCAACCAGCCAGCCATAATTGCTCCTTGTTATTTCCCGCCACTTTACTTGATTGGTCAATTTTTTGAACCACGCCCATGAAACCAATTAGTAGGGGCTCCCCAATTAATCCACATGTACCTCAAGAAACAAAGATGAGATGTCTCTGAAATGGCTATTGTTTGCAGTAGTAGAGCATAGAGTAGCCATTCAAAGGCCCCAGGGACTTTCAGTTGTGACCACCTTCTCCAGAAATAGCTGCTGCCATCAAAGGCAAAGTGCAGAGAGACTACAAACCTCCAGAAATTTCAACACTGAAGCAATCACTGCAGTTCCATACAAAGTTGTCCATGTAGCAGAACATGTCTTTGATGGAATACACCACTACACACATTTACCATGGTGGGTAGTGATACTCTCTTCAACTGTGGTGTTTCGGTCATTGATCACGCTTCCATTGGCCATCTATCAAAACAAAATCATTGCAAAGATGGAGCTTCTGTTTCCAACACTGAAGGAGTACCAAGAAGCTGTGAAACACAACATCATAGTGAAAGCTAGACGGGCTGGCATGACTCATACAGAGGCCAACCGATGGATGATGAAAGAGGTATCTTTTATATAGACTAGCAGTCATTCAATAGTTCCACTATGTTTCCATTATTTTGATGCTTGCATTATTCCAGGCAAAGAAAGTAGCAAGACAACTCTTCAGCCAGGAAGGCTGCAGTCCATACAAGGTTGCTATCCTACCATGGATACAACTGCCTCTGTGGATCACTCTTTCATTTGCTTTGCGAGACATGACCGGATTCTTTCCAGGGTGGACACCCATAAACCCTGAAGTGACTGCTCTCTTGGCGTCTGAGGGTATACTTTGGTTTCAAGATCTGACTGTCCCTGACCCTTACTGCATTTTGCCGATAATATTGGGTGTTACTAACTTCATGAATATTGAGGTATCCTAATAATCAACCAGACTACTGTATATCAATTTTCACAAAAGCTGTGTCTAAATTTAGCTCCATGCTCTAAGGAAACAATCACCTACCACAGCACAAAGAATCATGACTAACATGTTTCGTGTGTTAACAGTTGGAATGATATTTGTGGGATCACAAATGCCTGCAGTAAGTTTGTGTATTAGCCTCTGCATGTCCGACATAAAACTGGTGTAATGTGCACCATTTCTATTTCTCCTCATTTCCAGGCAATGACTCTCTACTGGTCTGTCTCCAGTAGTTATGGTTTGGTACAGAATGTGCTATTTAAGTATCCTATAGTTCGAAGAAGGCTGGGTATTCCAAAGACTCCTAGTGAGAGTAAGCAACCTCTTAAAGATATATTAAACATTGTTAATGTCAAAGCTAAAACTTTTATAGAACTGCAGCGCAAACATAGATGATAATGAATGTTAGGAATTAAATAAAACAATAAGTATAATACTAAATAGCATTGTGTTTGTTGGTTATTCTTTGGTGGGATAAAGTGATGAGTTCTATATGCATAGACTAATGCCAGGGTGAATCTAGTTACATCATATATCTTGAGAATGTATTGTTGAAGTATACTACAAGTTGAACTTGATGGTAGTGGTTGAATCTCTTGGTATTTCATACAGTCTTCTCAACATTCTCTCGCTTGGTCTGCTCATTCCTATTGCACTGTAGTCTAAGGTACATGTCACTTTCGCATTAAACTTTTTTGGGAGAGTTGAAGGTAGATCTGTCAGGTTGACAATCATAGCAGCTACTGGTGTGCTGATTGTGTGTGCATGCGAGTTACATTGAGTCAGAGAGTCAATTGCATGTGCATGCTGACATTGAATTAATGTACCATGCTTATTGTGCATTTGCATTACATGTATTGAGGTTGTCCTGTAAATGGATAGCTCCTTGTGTTCTCGTTGTTGGTCAAATTGAGGGGCAACCCATTTGGCTCAGTTACAAGGTTCATCATCTGTAATAATAATAATAATAGATTTGAAAGTAAAACTAGGTTTGTATGTAATTGCATTATTATACCAGATGGTTGCCTGCACTCGTCAGTGAGCAGTTTATTGGCAGGCTTCCTTCATCTGCTAGGCCAGCATTGATGAGATCTGGAGTCCAGTTGAACACCTTCAATATAATGGGAAGTTGGAATCATAAATTGTGCACCTCAAGAGAGTTTTAGTTTAAGTTAATACCTTTGCAACATGTATGAATATGCAAGGTTCTTTGGTTCCGTATCCATAGTTACTGCTTGCATCAAGACAGTGGTCACTCACTCCAGCTATACAATAATAAGGCATTCAATGCGAAGCTGGCTAGTGAGACTAGGTTGATATTAGTACTAACATGTGTTTGCCGATTGCAGTAAATCATCAATGCGCTGCTTGTCTGCACTGTCAAGTGTTATTCCCTGATACACTCTTTTGAAAGTGAACTTCTGAGGTATTGCAACTAATGCTGTGATAGAAAACATTCATACAATACATATTTGAAACAAAATTGTATGTTTATTATACCAATTTTCGAGTTGGGATAATTCGGGTATGCATATCGACCATAATTCCATGGTTTTATTCCTTCAGCTGGTGAGGGAGTTATTGCTAGAAACACTGCCAAGTGTGCAGCAAATATTGAAGCAGACACCAGATAGAACAGTACAAAGAATGTTGATATTTGTGCTGTATATTAAAAGAAACAGGTGTAGCATAAACATCAAACAAAGTTTTGATGCACTCACCCCAACTTTTACATGTTCTACCAAGTATTTGGTGTGTGTTTTTGTTGAAGACAAACACACCAAACTGCTTTAGTTTTCTTGCCACCTTCTCTTTGAATGTCATCCTAAAAATTATCTATCTTTCAACTTCCAGGCAGGACAGCTGTCTCCTTCTTTTGCTGCATGCAGCTGCTTCTAATTTTCCCTAAATTTGTATCTAACCGCCCATGAGCGTTAGCACTTTATGAGCCCCACCCATTTTCGCGCTGGTCATTAATTTTTACATGTCATCACAGTTTTATGGTTTTACAGGGGCGTATACCGCCATAGTCTAGTGACCACTGAGTTTAGTCAAATTTCTCTTTGTTTGGTCTCAAAGTTGCTACTCACAGTTTTTCTACCGAAGCAGTATAATAATAGAGTCTTACTACGCTTCCAAAAAAAGTGAACGATGCCTTATATTCCTCCTCCTCGTCCGCCGCCTATTCCCAAGCCGCCACCCATTCCTCGACCTCCACCAGGACCCAGCATTCATATGCAACAGCAGCAGAGGTTCCAACAGCAACAGCGGTTCCAGCAGCAACAACGTTTACAACAACAGCAGAACCAGCAACGCATCCAACAACAGCAAATGTTCCATCAGCAACAGCAAAAGTTTCACCAACAACACCAGGAGAACATACGAAGGTGAGGGTCATGAGAACTGTTGACAGTGTGTTTGTTTTTCTCAAGATATTTGGAAGTGTCAGTCCACTCAACGACCCGTGAACCATGAAACGTCACACTAGACAGCTAGATATCTAGCTACACACGTACTTGTACGGGCTCAAAGCTCATTTGGCAACTCACTGACTGTCAACATTGCATTGTCTTCTTGTCTGTTCCACAGGCACAACCAACAGATCCAAGCTGACAACCAAAGAAGGTTGCAACAACAGCAGCAGTTCTTTAGACAGCAGCAACAACAGCAACTCTTGAGACAACAGCAACAACAAGTAAGCTAGCCCCTCCTAGTCCAATTCACTGGGAGCCAGAGCATTAATTTTTTGTAGAGTAGATATACTTTGACCAAGGCCTCAGCTGTATGTATTCATGGGTGGAGTATGTACCACAAGAGTGTGGGAGTCTTGATGTAATAATTTTCTACACACATTGGTAAAGGTCTGACATTGATTGTGGATTGTAATTATTTTGCTAATGTACAGCCATCTTCTCAGTTGTTTTTCAGCCATATTTGACTAACTTCCAACACACATACACACTTACACCGACACGGACAATAATGCTGGCATTATCATTCTATTGTATACAATAGTACAGTGAGTAGCATATTCCAATACTCCCACTATCAAAATGCACCCAAATAAGGACCTCTTATAACAATTCTATGTAGAACTACACAAATAATTCATCTCTCCCTCTTATACTAATAGCAATTCCAACGCCAGCAAGAGCAATTTCGCCGCCAGCAGCAAGAGCACCACCAGAGGCAGCAGGCTCTACACAAACAGAACCAGCAACAACAGCAGGCCTTCATCCGAAGCTTTCAAAACACCTCCAGCCTTGACGGGAACACGGTGGTTCATGTTGGACCTGGTATAACGTTTCAGATGACCACCTCTGGCAATACTGGAGATACTGCACAAGCTTTTGAGCAGTTCATTGTTGCAGCTCAAGGAGATGTAGGAGAAGGCACACAGGTCTGTTTAATGAATCAATACCGTATAGCGGGAAAGTTTTGCGGTGTTTAACTTTCGCGGATGTCTCTTGTCGAAACAATTTTGCATTTTAACTTTCATCAATCAGTTGTGCGACGCACATACAATATGTACGTCAAGGAGAATTTCCCAGATAAAAAATTTGCGGATAGATTGTGATCCACAAAAACTGTGAAAGTTAACCCCCACAAAACTTTCCTGCTATATGGCAGTTAAATAAAAGTTAAAAGGCCACATTGTGATAATTGTAGCTATGTATAGGCACTGAGGTGTTGATACTTAAAAACATTTTTTGTTTCTTTCTTCAGCCTCAACCGTCAGCTCCACCCACTCAAGTCCCACCCCCTCAAACTCCACCAGCCACACAACAACAGTCCAATGTGAACGGAGCATCAGGAGGACCACCAGCACCTGTCCCTGGCTCGTATCCCACGGGCCCCCCTCCTCCTTACTTTGGTGTACCTCCGACTTCACCTCCTCCACAAGCCACACCTTCTCCTTCAGGAGAAAAGACGCCACTGTCTCCCAACCAAACGTTTACACCAGCAGCTCCACAGCAACTGCCACCTCCTGCTGCCACAGTGGCTCCATCTACTGCATCAGCTCAGAGCTCCTACCCTCCACAGACCAGCAACCCACCACCTCCTGGTGCCGTTCAGCAGCCAGCTAGTGGACCACTAAATGTACCTCCTGGAAGTGGCCCTGGTCCTAGTGTGATTGGAGCACAGCAGGTGCAGAGGCCTCCTTCACAAGCTTCTGCTGCATCAGCTCAAAATGGTAACAATAGGATCGTGCTGAAAGATGGCACTCAGATTGTTTTACAACAAGAGGATGAGATTTTGTGAGTTTTTTTAATGGTGCATGGACATAATCATATTATTTCACTGTTACTATCTTTGTTTGTGTTCTCTTTGTGTGTGTGTGTGTATATGTGTGTGTGTGTGTGTGTGTGTGTGTGTGTGTGTGTGTGTGTGTGTGTAGATTCATCGGCCCGAGTGGAGTACAGATGGTCGTGAACTGCCTCCCTCTTTACGATCTTCCCGAAGGTCTTCCTCTTGCTCCCCCTTCAGCTAGCTCAAAGAACGATGCAGTCGTGAAAGAAACCCGCTCTGCTACATCTATAGCTGCTGTAAATGCTCCCACCAAATCAGCAGAACAAGGCAGCAAGACGTTCAGCCTGATACGAGCCAAAAGTGAAAGCAACCTTTCCTCGTCCACCTACTTTGCTGAATTGGAGGAAAGAGAAAACGAAGCATCTTCAAAATCAGATGATGAGATGATTGCTAGCGTAAGCAAACCAAAAAGAGCAAAATCTAAGTTTGGTTCACACTACACTGTGACTATCCACGAACAATCTTCGACAACCAGTAAAGAAACTTCGACTTCCAAGTCCACTGTTGAGAGTGCTACTAAGAGTAGCAGTGAGGAGTCTGGCAAGACAGAGAAAGAAGGTGCACAACAAACGACCGAAGTGGAGAGCAAAACTGAAACAGTTGAGAAATCAGAGGAAAAGGTTCTGAAAGCTACTACAGAAGAAGCAACTCAAGCAAATAATGATGACGAAGAAGTCAAGTCTAAGCTTACTGTAGGCCAGGAAGAATCGACAAACAAAGAGAGTGAAACTCCTCAGAGTGGACTGACTCAAGATGGCGATGGTGCAGTGGTCACGAGCAACCCATCTTCCGGTCACGAAACAGAAAAAGCAAAAGACGACAATTCCAAAGAACAGCGTCAGACCAAGCAATCTCACACCCCTCTAAGAAAGTCAAAATCGGAACGTAAGGCGTCCGAGAGTGACGACTTTAGTGATCCAGAGGAGCTTCTCTGTAAACCGGGTGTAGAATTGAACTACGTTGAGGACACCACTAATGTTCAACAGTTGAAAAGATCAAGCGGATCAGTGAGCTTCCTGACACGAGCTGCTCTAAGAGATTCGGCAAACACAGCCACATTGTCTCCTGGTGCTAGTCCAGACCACCTTCCACTACCTCAAACGACAGCTGTCTTAGAGGAATCACTTGGTGATTCGACTGTGGACAGTGAAAATGGAGGACAGACAGTGGGTAAAGAGAAAGAAGAAGTGAAAGAGACTCCAACTCAAACTGAACCACCTGCTAAAGAATCTCAAGAATCTCCGGAGCAGGAGCCACCAGTTGTATCTAAACCACCGGTACAAGAAGAAACAACTGCTCTTTTAACCCAGTCTAATGGCCCCCCTTCGTCTCCTCAAGAACAGGAACCACCAGTCGTATCCAAACCACAAGAAACAGCTGCTCTTTTAACCCAGTCTAATGGCCCTCCTTCATCTCCTCCTGTGACGACAAATGGAAACACAACACCACCACCAGCAGCAGCTCAATCTGGAGCTGGTGCTGCTCCAATACAACCCCTGGGCCTCGCTAATCCCAGCCCCCAATCACAACAGCAACCCCCACAGGGGTCCTATTGGGCAGCCTCGCCCCCGACA
The DNA here is from genome assembly GCA_964030475.1 of Tethya wilhelma. Taxonomy (NCBI): domain Eukaryota; kingdom Metazoa; phylum Porifera; class Demospongiae; order Tethyida; family Tethyidae; genus Tethya; species Tethya wilhelma. The sequence goes on along the minus strand of CAXIPT010000005.1, from coordinate 5,089,520 downwards.
GTCACACTCCTCCCCCCTCCTCCGACCACTGCAGATCCAGAATACACGGACAGAAGTGGATGGTTGAACAAACTCAGTCACCGGAAGGGAATGTTTGGAGACAAGTGGCAGAAGAGATACTTTGTACTGCATCGATCGTGGCTCTACTACTTCAAGAAATACGGGGTAAGGATAACATTTTTATAGGTTGATGGCTTAAACTGGTTGAAAAGACCACCTAATATAAATAGACAAACAAAAGCATATTCATTTATACATTTTATGTTGTTAATACAAGGCATATAGGTTGTTATCTTGAATCGATTGAAAAGTCCACAAATAGAATTGAATATTGATTTTTGAAACTAAAATCATTTCCGTGTCAGAGTGCCTTCAACATACACAGAGTGCCTTCAACATACACAGAGTGCCTTTAATATATACACAGGCAAATCAAAGCCATCCCTGATAATTATAATAATAGTTTATACATAATATAATATAAATTATTATGGTATTTACACTGTCTGTACCCTAACCATGCACCCATTACACTGCCACACTCGTGTTAGGACTCCAATCCAAGAGGTGTGATCAGACTCCTCCCCACTGGGTGGAGCAAGTCCATCCCTCAGGGGACACGAAGAATGACCGATGCCGTCTTGAAAGGAAACGAACAAGTGTCAGCTGTGATATCAGTGGTAAGAAACATTGATTTTTTTTCTTCCCTCAAGTTTGTCCAAGCCTTTCAGTTTTAATTTTAGGAATTAACAGTTTTGTAGTAATGGCAATCTGACTGAATATGTACCTGTAGTGTATGTGTTTCTTCCCCTAGCTGTGTGTGTGTGTGTGTGTGTGTGTGTGTGTGTGTGTGTGGGCACTGTAACATGGGAATTGATGGCAGTTTAGGACGTATGTTTATTGTTCCAGGAATATGTAGCAGCTGCTACTACATATATAGATAACCACAATTTGCATTGTCCAGCACACTATGTATGTGATCATACATGCATGCACAGTCATTTGATTCCTTCTCTATAACTATTATATTATATTATATGCATGTTATAATAACATAGCCATTATGTGTTGATCAGTGACTGTACTGGTCCACCATTTGATAGTCTTTCCTCCCACTCTGTATCATTTCAGTTGAGATGCTTTGCAGTCCACAGACCAGACAATTTCGCAGCTTCCCTCAGTGTAAGCAACACACACACACTAAAGTCTTATCCTTAATTCTTGTGTGCTATACTTATACCGATACATCAACTCTCTCTCCCCCCCCTCCCCCCAGGCTCTCTTGGCCACTGATGGAGTAGCCGAGGCATTTCGTAGCCAGACTGTGTCTGTCTCAAACAGCCAACATGCCTCCAGGACATTCTACATGATAGCTACGTCCAATGAAGAAAGAGACGTCTGGGTGGACGCCATCAACACTAACATCAAGGCCTACTCTGTGAGCCTGCACACACACACACACACACACACACACACACACACACACACACACACACACACTGTGACAAAGTCACACATCCCCCATTAATGCATACGTCCATCATTAATCACCTTTGCTATGCCTAGCTAATAAACATGCAGCTACAGTAATCATTCTGTCGTCATTCTTTTCATAGTATAATAACTATATTTTTCCATATATAATTATATGCATCTTCACATACACACACAGCGTTCTGCAGAAGCTCTAACCACTGCCTGTAAGGAGCTGAGAGGGATGCTACACGCAGTGAACTCCACGGTGGAGGCAAAGGACATCCCTTCTCTCTTGCTCCTCCTGCACAGCAAGATGAAGAGCATCGTGTCAGAGCAGGAGGAGGTCTGCTCCAGTCTACACATACACTAGCAACGGCCGGAGGAGAGATTAGACTTAATTTTTTATGCCACATATTATGAGTTTTGTACCTACTATTAATTATTTTATGTATACATAATTATGTCATTGTAATAGTGTAATAGTATATTAAATTTTTGTTTTTTGTACACATATATAAACACTCTGAATGAGTGCATTTTCAATTTTACTATTATATTTCCTTTAAATAGAGCAAATTTTGTTTTTAAAACACATACATATACATATGTATATACATGTAAGTGAACACATTTAAAAAAGCATGCATGATTGAAATCTGTGTATACAAATCATTGTAGTAATACTACTACAGCAACACATACTAACAATATGACTAGCCTACTGGTAACTAGGTGGAGTGAGGGAACTGATGGGTGTATGCTAGTTGCTGAGCTGAATCTGAGACAATCATCATCCAAGCTATAGGGACACGTAGAGTTGCACAGTCTGACTGTAGATTCTCCTGTGTTATGTTCAACAATCAGCAGTGCATGTGTATTAATTCAATAACTTTGGAAAGCAGTCACAAATGAAACCGTGTGGATTGAAAAGGTTAAAAAAATAAATATTAACCAATTGGTACCACACTTTGAACACATAGGAAATCATACTACATGCTGAAAGTATTTGATTACCGCAGACTAGAAAAAATTGGTGTGTTTAATTTTCGATATTTTTACTGATTCGGTAAAGATTGCCATATGTTATTAAACAATTTGTGCATTTATCACTCGTCCTAGTGGGGGAAAAAAATTTAACAGCAAAACAATTCCCAAATCTACAGTATAAGCCAAATCCGCAGACAAACAGCAATGGTACTCACGAGGGCAATCAAAGGCCGGATATCCCCCGTAGATGACTGAATTGTCCTCTTCCCCATTTTCATCTTTCTGGAACCTCGACGGAAGATAGTACGGACATATCTGGAGCACACCGTGACACACGTCGAGACAAGGTCTCTTATGAAGGAGCACCTCACCAGTGAGAGTCGTGACCGTGGTGGTAGAGTTATGGTTCTTTGTGTTCCCGTCTGGTTTGGCTTCGTAGAGAGGCAACATTGTTGTACAGAGCCACTTCTTGTAGGCATCCTATATGTGTCAGTGTGTATGCATGCATTAGTGTGCATGGGTAGATGCATTGATGTGTATATTTGATGCCATTATATTGTAGCAGTTTATACGAGAATAAAAAAAATTATGCACTCACCAGACAAGCACATCTCTGTCCTCTTGAGCGAAAGTACACCCCCACGATGGTTCGATTGAGGACATTCACGAAGCTACGTAAAGAGCTTTCCATCTCTTGAACCTTTTTGCTCAGCATACTCTTGTTGAGTGCCAACTCAGAACTACTCTCGTTCACTTTAGCATATCTCACGCAGTATGCACTGGCATTTGAGCGATCACCACGATAATCTAGAGTACTGAGAGAACTTCTGCAGAAGCTGATCAGTGAACTTCTATCCTCAATGGTGCCATAGTTTGTGCAAGTACTGCACAACCGTCTCTGGTAGGCTTGCTGGCTCGCTTTGAGCTCACTGCCACACATGCACTCGATATTTTCACTCGGATTACAATAGCCCCTCCCGTCTCTATCATCGTCTTCTTCCTCCAGTTCTTCTAGGTCGCTTCCCTCACAAGAGCTGATGTTTACTTCGGAATCATAAACCATTGTTAAATCTAGCTCGTCCAGCTGGAGAATGAAGAAGTCAGAGTCCGTAAGATTCGAAGTATCTTCAGAACAGAGTTCCATTTGGCTGTCGGTGAAGGGAAATGGTAGCAATACAAGCAGGGTGAGTGGTAGAAGGAGCTTCATGTCTGACAGATCGAAGATCTCCAGAACACTTTTAAAAATTTCACAAGGAAAGTTCGATTTATTAGAGAAAGTCTAATCTAGTTATCGCCCCTTTACCCATTCCAAAACGTGTCATGACAATGAGGGATCCTGCAGTGTATGCATGTTGTTTTAGTCTTCCAACTGCAATAGGCAAATTTGCACACAGTGATAGGAAACTGGAGAGAATAACAAGGATATGAATCATAGTATAATAATATAGAGCCGGAATGTGTGGTGCTATAGTGTGATTTGTATCACATGGTCAGTTATAGTGTGTGAAATGCTCTTTGTTTTATCTTCATATAAAAACAACCTTTAATGGCATATATGTGTGTGTGTGTTTTCAAATCTCAAATACTGAGTTTCCTTAATAATAGTGAACATTTCCTCATAATAATAAAAATTCTATGGCCATTAAAGATTCAGTTCTTTACATTAGTAACTTTGAGATGACTATAAGTATTAAAATATAAGCTGCTGGGTTTCGAAGTTGACTTATACACCAACTTATCCATTTATGGCATGAGTGGGACTGCTAATTGCAAGTGTACGGTCAGTATACTGTCCCAGTACCATCCCAGGAATGCAGTCCCAGGACTATTGGCACATACCCCTAGTGTCCAAGTATCTTGAGTATCTTAGACCAGCACTGCGATCATGATCATTCTTGCCTACAGCTATTATTGGTGTGAATACCAGTATTTCAAGGGACAAGGGAATTCAGAGGAACCATATATGCCAACAAAACAGATTGAACAACATAATACTGAATGGAGTCAGTGGAGTATATAGAAAATATACCTGTCAGAGCAGCACGAGTCATCATGCAGTTAGAGTTCAGTGGGTATGACAAATTTTCTTGTGCCTATGTATCAATACAGCTGGTATTCCGTAAGGCCATTGGAATTTTCAGGGTACACCTAATGCATGTTTGGTTATTGCAGTGTTAAGTAGATGCTCAGCACTGCATGCAAGAAGCCTGTTATGCATTCACATTAATTGGCTGCTATACTACAGAATTTAATTTACTATAGTTATTTGATACAAAACAAATTCTCCAGTTCCCATGCATGCAGCCTCCTCTTCACAAAAATAAGGAGAGTGAGAGAGAGAGAGAGAGAGAGAGAGAGAGAGAGAGAGAGAGAGAGAGAGAGAGAGAGAGAGAGAGAGAGAGAGAGNCAGTGTCAATGGCTGTCATGTCTTACTCTCTGGCTTGTCAATGTTATGATGTATAAGCTTGAAAGTTGCTTATAAGAGGCTGACTCAGGAGTGTTTCTTGTATGATCTAAACAAAGTAAATGACATGGAAGTACCTAAATCAAATTTAATTGCGCTTATGACACAGCTTTCTCACCTCAAAGTGAAACACTAAGGTTTCCACTACCAGTTGCTTCGAAGAGTCTTTAGTTTGATCCAGGAATTCTTTCTATACACTTCTTTACTTCTTTGGTAAGTTTGGAAGTAGCAGCACAAGCTTAGAAGACTCAACAAGACAACAGGGAGTGTTTCTTGAGCTCTACACAAAGTGATAGATATGATATAACACGTGCAAAACAGGGTTTGCTACCAAGACAAGCTATTGTTTCTCACCTTAATGATCCATGACCTAAGTTGGCCTTGTTGACCATCACAGCTACCTCCTTTTTACATAGATAGTCTATGGTAGCGTTCTTTTTTGAGTTTTGTCCAAGACTCTCTTTCTCCATTTTTTTGACAACTTGATTTAACACTTGTGCTACTGAGCATGCTCAGTAATGACGTCATTCCTTAGAGAGCAATGCATGCAATAACAAGTTGAAGGTCAAGGTGCATAGACAAATAACAGCTCGTGCTCTATCTTCACTGATACTATCATAGCCCTGTCTTTTTAGCCATTGTAAGCACACAGTTTGTGCATAGACAGTCAAAATTGTTCAGTAGGTGTACTTTGATGTGTACAATTAGGTGTGTGTGTCATTTGGTCATGGCGACCCAGTTTTGGTGTCATCGTCACGTGAGATACGAGTTCTACAGCAGCTATTGGATTCGGTTGTATTTGAGTATCTTTTTAGCCATTGTAAGCTCACAGTTTGTGCATAGAGAGTCAAAATTGTTGAGTAGGTGTACTTTGATGTGTATAATGAGGTGTGTGTGTCATTTGGTTGTGGCGACTCAATTTTAGTGCTGTCGTCAAGTGATATACTAGCTGCATAGCCGATTTTGAATTGGGTTCACATGGAGTAGCTTTTAGAGCCATGTGACCACATAGTTTGTAGTTGTTGGCTAAAATTACACCAGTGTGTTTGTCTTAATGTGTGTAGAGACCTGAGGGTGTTGGTTGGACCTGTCGAGGTTTGAGAAGCTGTTGAAATATTGTGTAGATTAGGTCGATCTAGAGCTATTCATAGCCAAAATTTCCAGGCATAGTCTAAAACTTTTCTGGATATAAGCAAATCTTTGGAACAGTCAAAAACCTCGTTAAGGTAATGATATGCAAAAGTGTATGTTCATGTACAGGAATGCTTGTAGAATTACAACATTGGGTAATTTTATTGGCTGTTTAAACTAGTACTCAGTAATGGTTTAGTACTCTAATTGCCATGCTCTGGACCATGGAAAAGGTGACAAATACTTCTAATTGCCACCTTTGGGGATCAAAGAATGTCCTTTTTTGAGCCAAATTTCTCCATATGGTTGTATTGGAGTAGCTTTTATGCCATTGTGGCCACACAGTTTGTGTCTAGTCAGTCAAATTTGATTAGTAGGTGTACTTTAATGTATACAATGAGGTGTGTGTGTCATTTGGCCCAGTGACTCTTTTTAGTGCGGTCGTCAAGTGACATGCAAGTTAATTGTAGGGCCATTAATAATTACTAGTGGATTTGTGGGTTAACCTTTTTGAACATTGACTGATTGTAGATTCTTAAGTTTGTGTCAAATTTGTACAACACCCTGATGGGTGTATAAATATAGTGCAACACCCATATGGGTGTGTATCAAACACCTTTCCATGCTTACACTCTTAAGGGTGTATTGTAACCAAACTTCAAGGGTGTTTTGCAACACCTCATTTTTAACAGTGTGCATGCATGATGCATGCATGCAGTGCTAGAAATGGGTGATACTGAACTTGGATACCTTGAAGAGATGGTGAAAGAACAGATGGAAGGTGATGAAGATGAGAAGATGCCAATGGAACAAAGCTATGGTATTTGAATATATAGTTTATTATACTCAATGATGAATGTATAAGCATGCATGAATATACCCAATACAACTATAGCTTGTCAGTTCTGCCCAAGGAAGTAAACTTGCATAATATACTCATTGTGTAACATCCATGATCCATATACGAATGCTTAAAATCAATGTTTTACAATTCAACAATACACTATAGCTACGGTAAATTTGCAGCATATTTTGGCTTAATTTACTGAGTTTCAAGCAGCCATGCATGCATACATGTATATACAACCTTCTATTGTTTTGCACATGTATGCAAAAGAAAAGAATTTCTATTATAACTCACCCAACTGCACAATATCGACATTCAGTCAACTTAATCAAACTTCATATACACAGCACCAGAAGACACTGCAGTACGGGGCGAGAAGGATTATAACGATATAGTACAAGAGGAAGACTATGATGATGCACTACAACAGGAGGATAACGATGATGCATTCCAAGAACAATATTCCAATACTATTGGGGCCATGGCTGTATACCCTACCAATGAGGTAAATGGACAAGAAGACGAAGGTGACAATCAAATTGCACTTAAACAAGAGGATGTTGGGGAAGATGCTGACGAGCAATTCTTTCGCAGCCTTTGGAATCACATCAGGAATACACATAACAAATTCAGAAACTTCTTCAATAGTGTGAACAACATAAAACAAAGGTTTTTTAGAGCTATCGGTAAGTTATATATTATAGTCAAACTGATGCATATTTGCCGGTGCACACATGCATGCACACATACATTCTTTAAACACTTACATACATGCAGATCCACGAATCTACAGTGGTAACACAATTGCACTGCAGACCACAAGAAGCCATCAATGGGCTTCCTGCGTTGGTCATCATTGTTCCGGCAACAACAGGTGCCCCGGTGCTGTGATGTACGGACATACATGGAATCGGTGTTGGGGAGAGGTTTTTCAGATCTATCGGCGCAACGGCGGAGGAGTAGTTCGTGTTGGTGACTACGTGGGGATCTATTACCCCCGTGAAAGAAAATGGCTCGGATGTGCAGGTTCGGTGTGTGGCAAAGCTCCATGTCCCGGTTCACCCAACTCAAGATGTGGATTTCAGGATAGTGGGCGTTGGCACAGTTGCTGGGGAGAAGTGTTTCAAATTTATGCCATGGGGAGGGGCAATGGATCACCCATAACAATATTTGATCGGATCATGCTGCGTTATTCCCGCGATGGCAGCTACCTCTCTCACCCCGGCCATTACTTGCACAAGAACCGTTGTCCCGGCCATGGTATCCCTGGTGTCGACAAGTACTCTCGCTGTTACGGTGAGGTGTTCTCCCTTACCAAGCACCGCTAGCCTACATGTACTATAATAAACCCTGGGGCTAAGGAATAACTGAAACTTACTGGCAAACTACATAGATAAGTAGCAGTGTAGAACTAGTCAAAGACTGAGTAGATAAATTGATTAGCACCTATAAACATAGCCACACATGTGAACTGCATAGAACTTTAGAGTAGTCAGAGTAGCACATACACAGTTTGTTGCAGTATACATTTATATAGTCGTGTTTTTTAAATGAACAATTTATCGCTCTATACTGTTGGAATGATTTAAAATTTGAGCAAGCTCACTGATATGTAGTGCTTTTGACCAGCATTCACAAGTAAATTGCATGCATAAGCAGATTTGAAATTTCAAAAATATTGATCAGCTGAGCATTTGCTTGCACGCATGAAATTTCAAGTTACCCACAAAAAATTTGGGAGTCAACATCCAATTAATACAGCAGTCAAATGAAATAATATATAGAGAGATAATGTACTCACCAGACTACTACAGACCACAGACTTAGCATATCAGTCCCATCAGTACGTCCAGTCAGCTCAGTCCTGGTAACCACCATCCTGATTGTTTGGCGACCCTTTACCTATTTCAAAAAATGTGTCGTATGGTGCACACTATTTAGAATACTGTATTTTAGTGAGAGAATAGCAAATTATGTTGACTCGTTCCAGATCCCGGAGTACCGAGAGCAGTCAAGGAGCTGACAGCCAACCTAGCTCCTCTCAAGAGGTCAGCAGCCAGGAGGACAGCGCCCCAAAGGTTGAATATGTGCCAAAAAAGAAGAAAAGAAGGCGTGGTCAACCAACTCAGCTCACCCAGTGGGTATGCATCATGCCAGGTACCAAGTCTATGGGTCCATTTGCACCCCACATCTCTTTAATATTCACTGCATGAATGTGTCCATTTCTGTAGAACAAGCTCACAGCAAAGAGAATACTCCAGAGGAACAATCGTTCATTTCTCTCAAGGATCCTAAAGCAGGTAGATATAACTACTGCCTAGTCTAGTCTCGCGGGCCAGACGTTCCAAGATACTCATAGTATTTATTCTCACTAGCTATATAGACTTGCATGTTTTTGCAGGGTGTCTGGCTAGCAAGACTGGCTACCACCTCCACACAATGCTACATTTAATAGTCATACTGTCATACATGGTGTGATTGATAACCTAGGTTGTCAAAGAAGGTACCTTCTCAGGAGGTGTGGTGATCATCACGAGTTGTGTGAAGTCGTGCGATTTTCAGACGAACCTCGTTCGTGGTTCATTGGTAATACCGTCCAAACTGGTATGATGTAATGATTATGTCATGGTGATTTGTGAATACGTCATACAATAATGTATAGATGGAGGAATGTACATGTGTACTCCAATTGATCCACTCTTTCTAGCGTTGCCATGCCTACTCCAACACTCAACTGATAAGGTGAACAAAAGTTCATTCCTGAAGATTGGTATTGCTATTAAATTTCTTCGTTTCTCCTCTTCTTAAGGCTGGGAAGTTTACCACTCTGGATGCTATTCTTGAAGACCCTCATTACCATGGTTACAGGTCTCTGGAAAGATGTGTTGGCTCTGAGCAATGGGAACACATTTGTGACACCAAAAGTGAGAAAACTATAAGAAACAGTTCTCTACTGAAACTTTACAGATTAGAAAAATTCGGGGATCGAATTTTTGGATGTAATTTGCTATTTAAGTCATCTGCAAACAATAAAAATATATATTAAGCCATCCAACTTGGCTTTCTCCTTCAGCTCTTCCAAATGACACCAAGGTCTACAGATACAGCCAGGAGAAGACACTAAGCTGGTTGAGAAGAAAGGTTACGGTCCTAGCGTCAGAACTGAGGCAGGAGAAGGTCTATGTTGGTGCTGGATCACAGAGCTCCATGTTGACACGAAGTCACAAGACAAGCGACTCCTCACAAGGTAATGAAGAGGATAACACCCTTTAATAATACCAGTAATGAATTTATTAGAGCTTTTTTATTTATGTAGAGGATTATTTGCACTATGCGTGTGGTCTCGTGTGTGACTATGTGCCCAAAGGCATTGGAAATAAACTCTCGCAACATTTCCTGTAAGAAATGAAAACTTGATATAATACACAAAGCAAAAATTTTGAGTTTTATTTTTTGTCCATTTATGTACTATGTACATAGGCCTACAAGTGATGGGAGTAAAGCTAAAGCAAGGAAGTTAGAGAAGTGTTCTAGTGATGGCAATGGAGCAGCTGAAGTGGCAAATGGTCTGGACGAACCTCCAGCAAAGAGACTGCACTTGGAGGGGGAGCAGCAACAGCAAGTGAAGAGTGGTGAACCGCTGGAAGATTATAGCAAGATGAACGCTAAGAGTACACTCATAAAGACTGCATCAAAGAAGGTATACAGTTCTCTTGATTTCATGTGGTGTACAAAGTTTATCTTAGCCATGAAGATTTAGTATCTCTCTCTCCCTCACTTTCTCAGAGTGCTACTCAGAAGGCACTGGCTAAAGTGGATAAAACTGGCATGAAGTCTATAGCTAGCTTCTTCACTGCAAAACCAAAGAAGTCGTGAAACACTCACATAGTCACATTGCGATATCAAAAAAACTCGAGTCAATGACACATGTATATGATCTTCCATACACTTACACCAACATTCACAGCACTAGTACATGTAACAAACACAAATAATCGATTATATTATAATATACACCTAAACCAATATACCAGTATGACAATAATTATTGATAACTACATGTATAGTAATGGATGACTCTTAACTCTAACAAGTACTCTTATCCACAACAGAAAAAAAAAGGCAAAAAAAGATGAAAAATTCATACTAGAAAATAAGCCATGGGAACATGCATGAATAAAAACATAATTAATGTCATTCAAATACAGCGTAACACAATGTACACTTGAGCTTAATTCTCAGCAGTTACTGCTTCACCTCAGTGCCTAGCAACATGACAAGGCCAGCTGCTAGCATATCATCCTCCTTGTCGTCGGGGTTGGTGTAGACCAACCGCTGGGAGGAGGAGGGGAGACTGAAGCCCATCCTGGTCATGATGGGGTAAAGGTCAGGATCCTTGAAGGGTCCCACGTCAGAGTAGACGTGGCGATCAGCACCGTAGGGGGTTTGACGAATCTAGAACCAAAGAGAGAGAGAGAGAGAGAGAGAGAGAGAGAGAGAGAGAGAGTGAATGAAAGATGAAAGACAACTTGCACTTTTGAAGAGTTCACGCAATGACTTTTGTACTGAGTTTACACAATGAACTTTGCACTTTTTGAACACTTGAAATTTACATCGTGTCCAGTTTGGATTGCCATACATACACTATAACTATAGGCAAGCAACTTGGTTGGCAACAATATTTTGTCAACAAGAAATTGCTAAAAAAAAAGAGAGAGAGAGAGAGAGAAATTTTCTTTTTTAATGCCAATGACAGGAAACAAGAAACTTTTTAACATATACAGACCAACTTCTTGTTGACAACCAAGTTGCTCAAAAAGTTGCCTAGTGTATGGTACGAGTACTCATGCATAACATAATAATTATACACTTCCTTACACAATTACGCATAGAATTTCACACCACACTGACACTCATAATACCGAGTATATTGTCTACGGCATAGTGGGAAAGTAGTTTAACTTTCATGGAGAACTATGCGAGCCTATACATATAATACAATGTGAAAAATTTTTCAAATAAAAACTTTCACGGATGGATCGTGATCCGCGAAAACTAACGAAAGTTAAACCCCATGAAACTTTCCCACTATACGGTATGCATCCAGTTCACACATTTCAGTGATGCACACATCACATACAGACTTACAAACTCAATGAGAGTATATCTCTTGTCCTTTGGAAGAGCAATCGCCTTCTTTATGATGTGCTGAGGGAACTCCGTACAGGCCTCGGCAACAACAATGATGGACGTCACCTCATCCAGTTTCTCAGACAGAGAGGAGCTGAGGTTCTCCAGGATGGGCTCAATGGCTGGACTAGGAGACTTGGGGGGAGGCTTGTCAGTTCGTAGGGCATTGCCATAGTCAAGGAGCTGTGTGATAATTGGTGCAAAAGGAACGAGTGATGGATAAAGTTGATATTGAAAATGGAAGTTTGAAAATAAATGAGCACCTATTTGTGTGTGTGTGTGTGTGTGTGTGTGTGTGTGTGTGTGTGTGTGTGTATATGTGTGTCTTGGTACTTACAAATTCTGAAAGTTTTTCTAGTTTTTCAAAAGTTTGTGGTGGCTTGCAATATTCGAGGAAGACACTCTGAAGTTTCTTGTTAGAGACAAGAGGATCAACCCAGTCCCTCGACTCCTTTAGAATACCTAGATCACAGTAATTTAGTCAAAGAAGGGTTAATATAGTGACTATTTAAGTGAAGAAAGAGTTAATAAAATCACACAATTCAATCAAAGAAGGGTTAATGAAAGTCACAATCAAAGTGTGGATGAAATTCTATAGGGATTGGATATTCTTACCATCGTAGTTGCTGCTCTCAAATGGCTGAAAGTCTTTCATGCTGTACACATAGTGTAGGTTAGCACCATCATAGTCATCGTCAGGTACACCCACAGGCTCATTGCCAGATCGAGGTGGAATACGGAGCTCCTCCGAAACCCTCTTCACTCTTACTGCTTCTTCCACCACAGGCTGAGTGGATGAGGAGGTGTCTGTTGAAGGTTGATCAACAGATGTATCTCCTTGGCCTTCTGAGGCTGTGCCTCTGTGGTCTGAGAGGGTGCATGTGTGGGCTCCTCAGGGACTTCTTTTAACACCTCAGACGACTGAATGTGGAGAGGGAGGGAGAGAGAGAGAGAGAGAGAGAGAGAGAGAGAGAGAGAGAGAGAGATTGAAAGGGGATGACAGATACAGTAGTTGTCAACTCTATTTGCTTAGCAAGGAAATAATTATTGCACAAAAACAAAAGGATCTAGGAATAAATTTCCTAATCTTAGTAGATAGAATTTTAATTTCTATCCTGACCTTTCCACTAACAATGTCTACGACCACCCATTCGTTGAGGGATTCATTTGTTGTGAAGCGAGGTCGTGTAATATGTGACTGGTACTTGGAGGGTAAGCCACCATCAGGACTGTCAACAAATTCAATGTTGGATTTCTGTGTGTGTGTGNAGAGAGAGAGAGAGAGAGAGAGAGAGAGAGAGAGAGTGAGAGAGAGAGAGAGAGAGAGAGAGAGTTAGTGTGTGTGGAGGGGGAATATAAATCATAGTATCTAGGGAACTGATGCTAACAACTCAGGTAATTGATTACAAAGCTAGGTATCCATTCCTGTACTCAAACACCACTCTAAGTAGTTCTCAAGTGGTTATGGGTGTAGAATGTACACTTATACTACATCTTGTAATGTTGCAGCCATAGTCATTATGTCAAGTGCAAATTAGCTACAAGACAGTGCACCCCACAGATTTCAGTCTAAGACTCGACATTCCAGCCTTAGTCCTTCAGTGTTACATTCAGCTAGTTGATTTACAACCCCTCAGAAAGATATATACACTCTTGAGTTGATTCTTTTAAAAGCACTTCCTTACTAACCCATTCATGTGTCCCTCATTGAAGGGGCACCTTGCAACTTTACACCTAAGACCACATCACTATGGATGAGTAATACAGTACAAAATGAACTATATAAAAATATCTTAAGTTACGATCTATCTAATCTAATGAGGAATGAGACAGGAAATTAGAAAATAAAATATATGTGAAGCTGTAGTGTTGGTCTAACTTACGTGGAACTGATGAGAGAGACCGCTGTTTAGTTTGGGCACAATCTCTCCGTTGTCTTTGATGACCAGCTTGAGAAGAAGGAAGGCAATTGGTGTGGGCATCTCTCTGCTGATCACTGCATGTGTGTGTGTGTGTGTGTGTGTGTGTGTGTGTGTGTGTGTAAAACAACAAGTCGTTACACTACACTGTTTTGACTACCGAAGGAAGTGTTACTTGATACATTAACCTACCCCTTTACTTGAATTAAAACAGTACAAACACTCAAAGGATCTAATGTTTCTATATCTATGGCATAAGCTATTAAAGCATGACCTTTCTCCCAGAATATTTCATCATTATACTTCACGAAACCATACATCGCTTGTACCAAACAAACCACAAGACAAGCTAATGAAGACTTGGGAAAAGCTCAGGTTGGTTTATCAAACAATAATAATTGTTACCCTGTGTTGCTGTCTTTGAATCTCCCACTGTCTCTCCAGCTTCTGCCCCGGCCTCAGCAGATGCTCCACCACTGAGGGTCTCATCTTCTATCTTTTTCATGCTCACTTCAATGTTGCAGTGTTCAGATTCGTAGAGGCTTGTTATGACAAACAGTGTCCTTCCCTTATCCATTGCCTCCTTCACAATAGGATGATCCACCTTGACCTTGAGGTTGAAGGAGAGACAGTCGGGTAGAAGGTTGGTAGATATGCGTGTGACTTTGCCCAAGCCTGTAGAAATGGTTAAGGTCTTCAGTTCATCTGCTTTCAACTTTGCTTCCATCTTGACCAGACTCTCTCTCAGACTCAGCTCAGCGTCCAGGTTCACTTGTACTGTTGCAGAGCTAGTATCTTTCTCTACTTTGAACAGAAAGTTGCTGGACGTGGCAATTGTGAGATTTTGGTCGTCAGCTAGCAAGCTTGACAAAGAGTGGCCAGTGAAGTGGAGGTCGTGGTGGCGCCATGACAGAAATTTCCGCGGTTTCTTCTTGTGAATGAGGACTTTCCCAATGGAAAATTCGTCTATGCGTTCCAGTTGAGTTGGAATAGCAGACGGTAGGAGGTTAGAGATGGCTCTTCCAAAGAGTGTCTGCACAGACATGATGGTGTGAACTTGATTCCTCTTTTTCAGTCTTGCGAAGCTTTGAAGNGAGAGAGAGAGAGTATAGGAGGGGGGGGGGTGGGATGTAAATCATAGTATCTTGGGAACTGACACTAAGTATGATACTCAACTCAGGTAATTGATTACAAAGCTAGGTATTCATTCCTGTACGCTAACACCACTTTAAGTAGTTCTCAAGTGGTTATGGTGTAGAATGTACACTTACACTACATTGCAGCCATGTCAAGTGCAAATTAGCTACAAGACAGTGCACCCACAGATTTCACTGTAAGACTCAACATCCCAGCCTTAGTCCTTCAGTGTTACATTCAGCTAGCTGATTTACAACCCCTCAGAAAGATATGCTGTATACACTCTTGATTTAAATGCACTTCCTTACTAACCTATTCATGTGTCCCTCATAAAAGGGACACCTTGCAACTTTACACCTGAGACCACATCACTACACATGGCACTATGGACGAGTAATACAGTACAAAATGAACTATACATTCATTATATATAATCTTAAATTACGATCTATCTATCTAATCAAATGAGGAATGAAACAGGAAATTAGAAAATAAAGTTTATGTGAAGTTGTATTGAAGTGAATTGAATTATATTTCAACGTCATGCCAAGATGGCATCAGGCCTGGGATAGGCCCATATGACAAAAACAAAAACGAGTATAGACTACAACAGAGACACAAATATTATACTGACATGTTCAGTATCATATGTTTTGATAGTACATGTAAATTGCTGTGTGTGTGTGTGTGTGGTTGCAGCTATTATGTAGTACTAAAAATTTACATAGTCTTACAGTACAATTTCAGAGGCTGAGAAGGTGAAAAGGGTTGGTTTTTTTTGTTTTTTTTTGGGTTGTTGGTGTAGTGGTGGTCTAACTTACATGGAACTGGTGAGAGAGACCGCTGTTTAGTTTGGGCACAATCTCTCCGTTGTCTTTGATGACCAGCTTGAGAAGAAGGAAGGCAATAGGTGTGGGCATCTCTCTACTGATCACTGCATGTGTGCATGTGTGTGTGTGTGTGTGTGTGTGTGTGTGTGTGTGTGTGTGTGTGTGTAAAACAACAAGTCGTTACACTACAGTGTTTTGACTACCGAAGGAAGTGTTACTTTATACTATTAACCAAAACAGTATATCTATGGTATTATGAAGTGTAAGCTAAATTAACATGCTTCTCTTCACAAAATAGGGTTTAAAGCATGACTATACAAATGACTCCAAAATATTTCATTATACTTCACGAAACCATACATTGCTTGTACCAAACAAACCACAATACAAGCTAATGAAGACTTAAGAATAAAACATCCCAAAATCTCAGATAAATTGGTTTTTCAAACAATTGTTACCTTGTGTTGCTGTCTTTGAATCTCCCACTGTCTCTCCAGCCTCAGCCCCGGCCTCAGCAGATGCTCCACCACTGAGGGTCTCATCTTCTGTCTTTTTCATGCTCACTTCAACGTTGCAGTGTTCGGATTCATAGAGGCTTGTTATGACAAACAGTGTCCTTCCCTTATCCATTGCCTCCTTCACAATAGGATGGTCCACCTTCACCTTGAGGTTGAAGGAGAGACAGTCAGGTAGAAGGTTGGTAGATATGCGGGTGACTTTGCCCAAGCCAGTAGAAATGGTTAGGGTCTTCATTTCGTCTGCTTTCAGCTTTGCTTCCATCTTGACCAGACTCTCTCTCAGACTCAACTCTGCGTCCAGGTTCACTTTTACTGTTGCAGAGCTAGTATCTTTCTCTACTTTGAACAGAAAGTTGCTGGACGTGGCAATTGTGAGATTTTGGTCGTCAGCTAGCAAGCTTGACAAAGAGTGGCCAGTGAAGTGGAGGTCGTGGTGGCGCCATGACAGAAATTTCCGCGGTTTCTTCTTGTGAATGAGGACTTTCCCAATAGCAAATTCGTCTATGCGTTCCAGTTGAGTTGGAATAGCAGACGGTAGGAGGTTAGAGATGGCTCTTCCAAAGAGTGTCTGCACAGACATGATGGTGTGAACTTGATTCCTCTTTTTCAGTCTTGTGAAGCTTTGAAGTTGCTGATCCACGAGTGGGCATGGGCGCGGTTATTCGCGCGCGCAATTTGATGTAATGATGTAATGCTAAACAGTTGCCAAGGTAACAGTTGCTGAAAATGGCGGCTTCTTGTGAAGTATAAAACGCTTGTACCGCCAAAGGATTGCAGTTTGATTGTAGTTCAACCATGGAGAGCCCTACAGCAGAACTAGAAGAGAGCTTTTCCGGAGGGACCAAGCTTGCAGATTTGGAAGAGTCCGAAGCAGACAGCCAAAGGGAAGCTGAAGACGCCTCCAGCAACAGTCCAGCCCACAGCGCAGCAGGCACCGAGTCACCAGTAGGAGACAATGTAAGTCACTGTGCAAGCAAAAGCAACGCACTGAGCTCAATTTTAAATACATCTATCCTCTAATGTAGGTAAGCCTGGTGAAGACTCGTACCGTTTTGAATGGGCTCACAGATGACATGTGGACTGAAGAACACAGTTCACTCATCACCAAGTTTGTCACAGATGAAAAAGAGCAGCTTCTACTCATTTACATCGATGAGACGAATGGACTGACAGTGTGCAATGTGTTGCCATCACACGAAGTTGAAGAAATGATGTACTTTGCCCGTGAAGAGAATGCTAAAGTGACAGCAAGCAACTTCCCACACGTTGTTCAGTTTGGAACCATTCATGGAAGCTACGTGGACAGTCTACTGAGGACAATGCACAACCTCTATGCTCCCACATTCTTTGAAAACACAATATGGCCAGACAGTATCCTACCTAACTTAAATTATTGCTTATTTTGATAAATATTGACCTCTTGTGTGAGTGAGAACTATAGTGATTTGCTAGCTGTTACACATAGCCAATTTGTTTTGTTTTTCTTAACCAATTTTTTTGTAGGTTTTCGAAATGATTTTTCAGGTCAAGTGCACAAGTTTATGGCCCATTTGACAGACGCCCAACACAAGACTGTGGGCCATACAGTGCTCTATGTCCCCAATGAAGGCACCAGGATGGCAGCACCCAATGCTCACAGGGACAAAGACCTTGTGCAAAGACTGGAAGGTACTTTGGTAACAGCCTCTTTCCCAGGCTTCTCCTTCGCAAATATTTTCTTCAAAATCTGTGAAGGAGGAGCCTGGGAAAGAGACTGCTTTGGTAACACTTCTTGTACGTTGTGGGCTATGAATATTGCATGGTGCAAGACTGCATAACATTTTTATTGTGGTATAAATAATTACCATACCTCAGTGGATAAAAGTTTGCTTAAACTGTTTGGTGATCTTTCTTTCTCTTCCATTTTATAGTTGTTGTGATTCACTGGACTCGTCAGATCAAGGAGGTGCTGGCTAGTCAGGAAGCACTGGAGAGTGCAGACAGTTCTGGTCCACTGGAAGAGATTGAGTTCTGGAGAGCCAGATGCGAGGACCTCTCTGGACTGACTACACAATTGATTCAACCAGGCGTGACCAGAGTGGTGAAAATCATCGAAATGGCCAAGTCCTCATACCTAGCACCGTTCAAGAAGCTTTCAAACCTGATACAGGTGCTTAAAATAAAGCATTACTTGACAAATTGTTGCCTGTTAACATAGTTTAATATAAATAAATGTAGTCTTTATTATTTGCTTGCTTGATGTTCATATGCAATGACTTTTTAGGAGAGTCATGCCAAAGCTGAGAATTGTCTCAAGTTTATCTCCCTTTTGAGTGATCCATGTCAGGAGCTGGCTAAAGCCGAGCCCAAGAGCATTCCTGGTTTACTACCCAAACTGCTCAACACAGTCAGAGTGATATGGATGAACTCAGAGCACTACAAGAGCAGAGAGAGACTCAATGGACTTCTGAGAAAAGTACGCTACAATATTACATGCAGGATAGTATCAATCCAGTGCAGTTTTATCATTCTATCTTTGTGTGTAGGTGAGCAGCGACATTATAAAGAGATGTTGCAGTAAGATCTCATTGGACGACATCTTTGATGGGTTCGTGGAGAGAAGCAGAGAGGCTCTCAAGGAGAGCACAGCATGCTGTCAGTCGTGGAAGGACACATACGATCACATCAGTAGAATCCACAATAGATTTTCCAATGAAGAATGGCTGCTGGATGAGTCAAGCATCTTTGCTCAAGTGGATGCTTTCATTCAGAGGTGCAAAGACCTGCTGGAAGTTGTAGAAGGACAGGTACACATAATAAGATTATTAACCAAGCCCCTGTATTCCCAGCCTTTAATAACTGCAACCGTAAAGCTATACAATAATGATGTATAGCTGATTCTATCTCTATTGTCTATCCGTGCTCTTGTAGGAGCACTTTGCTAGATGTTCCGAAGGGAAAAAGAAACCCATGCCTTGTTTTGGTGGCTGTCGTGGCCCAGAGCTCACTCGCAGCCTGAAAGAGATCGAACACACCTTTGAGAAACATCTGAGTGGCTTGAAGGCTGTCCATAAGACCATCCTCGACGTGAAGGCCACCAGCTGGCATGATGATTACAACAAGTTCCGTGGAGGGCTGAAAGATTTGGAGGTGATGGTTCAAAACGTCATCAACACGGCCTTTAGGACTGTCACAACCGTCCAGGAAGGAGTGGAACTACTGGAAGTGTTCTCACATCTCACCAGTAGAGAGGTAGGGTGCAGCAGGTGTTTTTGTTTATTTGTTTTTTTTTTTCTTTTTTTTACCAAAAAGCACAGCATAATATTATTATAAAGCATTATTTCTCTATGTTTAGAGAGAGAGAAATGGGGGGAAGAGGGTCTGGAAATGAGGCATAATACATATGTGTTTGTGTTCACTTCTACAGAGTATCAAGAGGGTGGTGGATCATCGTACTGTGGACCTCTTTGGCATTTACAACGAGGAGTTGAACTTGGTGAAGAAAGAGTTCAGTCGAATGAATCCTACACTCCCTCCTACCCAGCCATGGTTTGCAGGCCAAGCTACTTTTGTGAGAGGTCTAAAGAGGAGAATTGATGCACCAATGAAGGTACATTCATTACATAAAAAAAGGTGCAATTTTTGCTTGTACAGTCACTTGAAGAATCTCTTGTTTACTGCAGTGCTTGGAAGATGCTTTCTACCTCTATGAGAAAGGTGTGGGTGAAGAGGTGCATTACAGCTACCTCCAGTTGGCTCAGAACCTGGAGGAGTTCATTGGAAAGACCTTCAACGACTGGGTCGTCACTGTGGAGAAGGAGCTGTCCAGACACTTGGAAACATCACTCATGGCAAGAATGCACAACAAGTGAGTAAAAGATGAGACAGATAGCCAATCAATACTCCTACCTAGCTATCTACAACCTTACAGTATGCAGTAGACCAGCCTCCTTCATAGCGGGGAGGGACTGGTTTACGAGGCTAGAGCCTGGGATTATGAGAATGAGGCTATAGTAGACCTCATTTGCATAAACCAACATGGCTGTATAGGCTTTGGTGGTCAGATTTTTCACTGGACTATTGTGTCTTATTCTAGGTCTGGTATGATTGAGGCCACCTTCAGCAAGACTCTACTGAAGCTGTTTGCCGAGATGCACTACTGGGAGAGGCTGAGATTCGAAGTGCCTCACTATGCCACAGAGATCTACCACCAGTGTGAAGACCTGAGAGTCCTCAGAGAAAATGTCCTCCTCATTGTCCGAGATTACAACCGTATCATCGGTAGCCTCCAACCCAACGAGAGAGCACTCTTTAGAGAGAGGATCAAGAGTCTTGACAAGAAGATCAGACCCGGTATGACCAAACTGACGTGGGCTTCTGAAGGCATTCTGGAGTACTTTGTCAATGACTGCCGCACTCATGCTTACAAGGTAAGTTAGTAGCATAGGAAAATATAAACAATTGTATTGAGTAAATGAGTCATAGATTTTGATGTAAAAACTTATAATTATGCTGTATTTTTTTTCATTTATATTTTATTACTATTCTTTTTCTTTGTTTTTTTTCCTCCCTCAAAGGTACGGACCATCATTGACAACTACAAGTCCTCCAATCGTAGCATTGGTGCCAACTGTCGTAAGATCACTGAGCTCCTGCTGGTGAAACTAGATGGGAAGAGAGTCTATGAAGGAAACGAATTCGAAGTGGAGCAGTACAACCATCGTGGCGCTGTACAAAAGAAGCTCAAAACCATTCACGCTGAGATTGTCAAGACCATGAATGGCACATTTGAAGTATGGTGTCTAAATACCGTATAGCGGGAAATTTTTTGCATTTTCGCCTTGAATAGAAATTTGCGGGGGGAAATTTTTGTGGATTGCGTCTCAACATTACGTGACGACCTCGTACCTTATAAATTTCGTGGGGGGAAATTTTAGCGGAAAGCTGCCAAACCGTGAAATTTGCAAAAATTTCCCTCTATACGATACAATATAGTACAAGTGTATTGATTTTTATATCAAAAATAAATGCTTATGTCCTTTTCTGTCCATAGGTGTTCAAAGGGGATGGTGGTGAAGTGCACACTCACTGGATATCCTACACTGAAACCATGGATCGGATGGTGGAGGAGGCGTTTCGTCTTAACGTGAAGTGGTCTCTCCAAGAGCTCTCTCGTGGGATCAACGGTGATGGAAAGACCACACCCAACCCTCTCTTCAACGTCAAGGTGGTTCTCTCGGACCAAGAGACTCAGCAGAGGATTCGCTTCTCGCCCAGCCTGGAGGAGATGGCTGGCTATGTGAGCACTGTGTCTGGAGAGCTCATTGCAACGGTCTCCGTGTTCTACCGGCTCCCTGAGATACTGGCACGCAAGAAATCCAAAGGACTGGTGAGCCACTTCACAATAGTGCATACACTGTACACTGTGATGTGTATGTGGTTCTTAATAATTTTCTTCTATGCTTGTTTCTCTCTGTGTGTGTTAGCCTATTCACAAAGTAATTGACAATGATGAAGATGTGAAAAAGATTCGAGCCTCTGTTGATGCCGGTGTGCAAAAAGCAGCCACCCAATTCCAGGAGTACATTAAGAGATGGGACGAGTAAGTCCCTGCTGCAACGAATCAACGAATCACTACTTAAACTACACAAACATGATTCTATCCACACTTTTCTTTGCACAGATTCAAGATGATTTGGAACGTACAAAAGGACAACTTCTTCCGCCGATGGCGTGCTCAAGACCCAAGAGTGGCCGACTTCGATCAAGCCATCACACAGTACATTGAACTGAGCAACAAAGTCCAACAGGTGGACACCCTCACCAACGTGGAGTTCATCCTTCTCGATTGCTCTCCTCTCAAGTTCTCCACCATAGCTCACTGCGATGAGTGGCAGAACAGGTTCCACAACCTGCTACTGGACATGGCCTCCACGAAGCTCAACGACATCTGTACCTCCTTGGCCGAGAATGCAAAGAAGTGAGTACAATTACATAGCACTATCCGAGCCTCAAAACCAAGCTCTCTCCTTTGACCTTTCACTTACAGAAAAATCTTCCTCCTAGTTTAAGTTGGGAGGGGCCTGGGTACAAGACTAGCACTATCTATAAATAGGTGTACGTAGCAAAATTTTTAATTTGTGATTTCAAAGTGCTGTTTTGACTGAGACAATAATACTTTTCTGTTTGTTTTGAAGGCTGAACACTCCTCCTGAGAATCTGGACCAGCTTAGTGATGGCCTGGATCTTTTGGAGCAGCTACAAAATGATGTGCCAAACATCGAAGCTCAGTTTGAGCCACTCAACGACCAGTTTAGCATCCTCCACAAGTACGAGGTACAAGTGCCGGAGGAGGTGGAGGCACAGAGGGAGAGTTTACAAGGAAACTGGATGTCATTCCAGCAGTGTCTCATTGATGGTGACACGATGCTCAAGAAACACAAGGTACCTAAAACTACATGTACATTGCAATCATTTACTTATTTTACTTACAAAGTCCATAAACTGGTAGTATAAAGTCTTTGTTGAATACCGTAGTTTGAGATATTTTCGCGTTGAAAATATTCCGTATGGTAAAATTTCGCATGTTTAATTTTCGTACATGCGTAGCACCCGCATTAATATTGGTAATGGGTCGTCAAAATTTCGAGTGTTTAATTTTCGCACACGGCAACGCGTACGAAAATTTCCCCAATGCGAATATTAGTCCAATTACGGTAGTTCAGTTCACTATTACTATTGTGTCTCTTGTATACCATTGTAGGAGAAGTTCAAGTCTGGTCTGCTCCATTCGGCTGAAGATTTCAAGAAGACTGTTGCAAATCTAGCTGAAGAGTTCTCCGTAAAAGGTCCCTTCACTGCTGCCACTCCGATAGCAGAGGCAATGGACTTCATTGCTAACATGAGAGATCAGCTGGTGCAGCTCAAATTGCAAGAAGCTAGCATCAGAAAGGGACTGAACATCTTCAAGATTGACCAGCCACCGTCACACATCATACAAAACATGGAAAAGGTGCTCACATTGATGGTATAATGTCATTGTAATGTATTACTTTTCTCAATTGTTTTATTACAGGACCTTGAGCATTTGGAAGCCATTTGGGATCTGACTCAGGAGTGGCAGATGGCCTGGGACTCGTGGAAAGTTGGCACATTTGCTTCTCTCCAGACTGACGACATGGCCTACCAGGCACAAGTCATGCTCAAGAAACTCAACAAGCTTTCCAGAGAAGTTAAGGTATGTATATGCACACATGTCATCTATTGATTTGCTTCCTGAATTCCTTGCTTATTGTACCTACAAGTAGATGGATTTTCAAACTGTTTAGAGAAATTTTTAGCTTATGTATATCAAAATTATTTCTGGGTGCCACTTTTGTCTCTTAAGTAATAATCTTTCATTTTCTTATTATTCTTATTATTCTCAGGATAAGATTGACTGGACCATCTGTGGTTCACTGAAAGGTCAGATTGAGACCTTCAAACGTACGATGCCCCTCATCCAAGACCTTAAGAACCCAGCCATGAGGGACAGACACTGGCAGCAACTCAAGGATGAAGTCCAGAAGCCTTTCGATCACAACAGCGATGGATTCACACTGGAGAAGATCATTGAACTTGGTCTCGATCAGTTCTCAGAAACGATCGGTGATATTTCCAGTGCTGCTAGCAAGGAACTGGCAATAGAGCAGGCCATTGCAGCCATTGGGGAGCAATGGAAGGACCTGGTGCTGGATGTAGGCCCATACAAGGACAGAGGACACCATGTGCTCAAGTAAGTAGTTACAATGATATAGTATGTACAAATTTCATGCCTAGAGAAATCGCAAGTGTATTGAGCTGGCACTCTACTTGTTTGTAAACGTACAAGGCATATGTGTAGAAATAGTATATTGTATACCATTTGAATGATTCATGCACAATATTCTCTGATATCAGAGCTACTGATGAGGTATTCCAGCTCCTTGAAGACAACCAGGTGACTCTGTCCACGATGAAGGCGTCCCGCTATGTGAAGGCCTTTGAGAAGGAGGTAGACCACTGGGAGAGGAAGCTGTCCCACATCCTGGAGGTGGTGGAGATGATACTGCAAGTCCAGAGGCAGTGGATGTACTTGGAGGTGAGTGATAGGAAATGGCTATGCTACCCACTAAATAAACTGTTTCAAGTAATGTATGGGTTATCGACACAATCACATTTCTCTATGTCCCTTCTGTATCCAATAACACAGATGCATTCACATCAGTCCATTCTTGATAGTTAGTATGCAACCAACAGGCAAATATTCAGGGAGGAGGTCACATGCTAATAATAGCNTAATGAATTATGCATGAGTGTAGAAATTAATGGCGGCCATATGGAGGAGGTGCTTTCTGCCTTGTATCTAGCTACTCAATGAGAGGCGCTAAAAACCGATGGCAAAAGCGACTGTACAGAAAGAAACCAAGTTTGTATGTTCAAGAATTAGCTTCTTAAAGTGAATAGTTTCTGAGAAAAGTTGAGCCAAGATAGAAAAAGAAGGGAATAAGAAGAAGATGGAGAAAATTGGAGGTTTGGCAAATTTGTGTTTGTTACTTTAGCAATGGTTTTAGACCATATTTTTGGGCTC
Source organism: Tethya wilhelma (assembly GCA_964030475.1). Taxonomy (NCBI): domain Eukaryota; kingdom Metazoa; phylum Porifera; class Demospongiae; order Tethyida; family Tethyidae; genus Tethya; species Tethya wilhelma. The sequence goes on along the minus strand of CAXIPT010000005.1, from coordinate 5,064,434 downwards.
ATTAGAAAGAGAAAGTGCTAAATAGTAGCTTTAGAAGCCTTTTTGTGCTAAGCGCTCAGTTTTTGCAGTTATTCGTGTGAATATTTTTATTGTGCTAATGGGCCATCCGTGCCATTCCTGTGTACCCAGTACTACCGTACTGGGAATACCAAGAGAGAGGCCAACTGACGTCTCAAAACTGTTAACTAGATGATTGTTGTCATTGTCATTGACTAGCTATGTTATACGCTAACGCTGTAGGTTGCTGTACTCTCTGATTATTGATGGAAATATGTTTTTTAAGAGATAAAGGAAAAAGAAGAGTACTCGTGATTAATTGATACTGAAGGAGTGGTAGGATGAATAGTTGCTTGGGCTGGTGGCGTTGGGTGGGTTAGCGGGTTTCCTTCTAACGTAAAAGCCCAAGCAAGGAAGTTGAAGTATATATATCTTTATGATAATCGAATTACTGAGGGTTTCCCAGCATGGGAAATCAACCCCCAGCCGGGTTACAGTTACGGTAACACCCCAGTGCCTAATGCGATTCTCCTCATCCAACCGCCAAATCTCCCTATTATATAGTCACAGGGAGTTGGTAGGTGTCTAGTTCAGTTATTTAATAATTTAGGCTGTTTCAGGAACGATACTGTTAAATGTAGTTAACAGGGAACGACTCACCCACTTGTGGGCTCATTATAGGCAGAGCCATCACACATGCCTTGCTAATGGGTACTTTCTTGCTCCCTTCGATTCCCTCCCCATTCTTTAGCTGTGTTCAAACGCATGGTGGGCACAGTGTCAATTAAGTCTCTCCATCAGTTTCCTGATGTGATAGGTTGTGCAAGGGTGTGCCTTGGGCCTGGGTGGGTTACCGGGTTTCCCTCTAATGTAAAAGCCCAAGCGAGGAAGTTGAAGTATATATATTCATCCTTATGATTATCGAATTACTGAGGGTTTCCCAGCATGCTAGATGAACCCCCAGCCGGTTTACGGTTATGGTAACACCCAGTGCCTAATGCCATTCTCCTCATCCAACCTCCAAATCTCCCTATTGAATAGTCACAGGGCATTGGTAGGTGTCCAGTTTAGTTATATAATAATATAGGCTGTTTCTGGAATGATACTGTTAAATCCCAGTGTCATAAAATTCTGGTCACCCCATGAGATTGGTTAACCCCATGACTAATTTCACGGGAACTCCTCGTGAAATCGGTAACCCCCAACCTAGTTTTGACCTGACTTTCACTATGACTTTTTTCAACCTTAGATAATTACTAGCTATGTAGCTCTTTGAAGTGACAGCAAAGGTCAAGACTACTCAGAAGCTGTCAAGGTGTCCATGCCCTGTGGTAAGCGTAGCTTTCAGCTACGAGGTGGAGTCAGAGGAAGGAGCTACTTTTGACCGATTTAGTGCCAGCCTTATATACGGCTACATCAAGTCTGGTGTATACCCTGAAGGCCTTTCTAAGGCTGATTATTGAAAAGATTGAATTGTTTTTTCGTAAAGGATGAGGAATTGTACTACAAGACTACGACAGAGGAAGGTAAGCTTCACTGAACTGACTAAAGTGATAATGCCTTGTAAACTATACTATAGCTGTAGGATCTTGGGGGTTGTCTTCATGTATTTATTATATGTGACCTGTCAAGGGAAAACGTGCCGGTTAGGAAAGTCTGCGAATTTTGAGTTAGCTATTCCACGTATATCTAGGCCTTCCCAGGTAGCGCATATCAAAATTTGATGCGCATAGCTCAAGTAGTTTTCCAGATACAGCTCTTGCAAGCAGCCCTGCCTCCACTCGTGGCTTCCTAGAAAAACGGTTGTAAAGTTGTTGCTAGGTAAACTATGGGCGGTCCGTATACTCTCCGTATCATAATTAGATCATGTACAGTACATGCTGAATATTACCACAGCCAGCCACGTGGGGACTAAAATTATTTAGTGAGAAGCGAGTAGCTAGGAAAGAAGACCCAGGAGACAGCTAATCGACTCAAGGAGGTAAGCGCTTGTCAGTAATGAGATAGATTCTTGGTACAGTAAGTTCCAAGAACTAATCTAAGCCTCAAAATAACCTGTACGCGATGGCCGTACAAGGAGAGGTAATATCCACGAGTAGAAAGCTACTGTATGAAAGCGCTTGGATTAGACAAGCGTGTAGAAAGCTTTGGTTTGCCTTTCTGTCAATGTGCTGTAGCAAAATTTTGACATCAGTCAGCTTATAAGTCAAAGAAAACACCAAATAAAAATTATTTTTTAGTGGCAGCTGCCTTGCTCATAAATATTCGCTACGGTTTGTTGCACAGCATAGCAACTGTCCTCCGTGTTAGCAACTAAGTAAAAATGAATGAGGCTGTCATTGCTGTCTATATCTCTGCAACAAAAGCAGCTCCACCCCTCAAATTTTGCGTGGAGCATGCTGAGATGTAGCGCAGCACATCCGTGCAAGAAAAACATTTTCGCGCAAAAACGCGAATTAAACTAAAACCGCATTTTACTCCAAAAACAATAATTTCCTAAACGGCACGTTTTCCCTTGACAGGTCACATAATTATAATGCACGTAATTCCAGCGCGCAGAATATAGACCAGCGCTAGTATGTGTTTCCACGCTCTGCCAACGCTCATGAAAAGTTCTAGCATTACTCTTCGCTAGTTTGCTAGTTTACCTAGCTACTTTTTCCCCCTAACTGTACTGGTTTTCAACGCTAAATCTACGCGTTCTCAATCAAACAAACACGTGGACAAATAATATGCGATTCTCTCTAACTGTGCGAAATAGTTACATTCTGATGACGTATTTCAACCAAGATTGAGTTTTTTATTTTTGGGCCCGGAATTCTGAAAAAAAAAATGGCGCCGTAATTAAGTAAAACGTTGAAAGAAGATCCTATGGTGCTCCTGCTGCCGTTGCTGCTGCCGTTGGTGCTCCGTGCTCCGTGCTCCGTGCTCCGTGCTCCGTGCTCCGTCATAGTGGTGGACCGTGGTGCCAAGTGAGTCTTCTCAAGTGAGTCTTCTTCAAGTGAGTCTTCTCCTTTCAGGGTTTTCTGTCTGAATCTATGTTTATTATTAGGCTGTAACAGTTGTACTATCTCAGGCATATCTGAGTCTGAGGCATCTGAGTCTTAATTGTAACAATCTTGTTGTACTGGTGTTGGTGTCTGCTTTGAGTACCGTGCGCAGTGGTTATTTTGGCTTAAACTGAGGCGAACAGCCCAGTCCCCTGTCTACAGTTTAAGTGTGTGTCTGTGACTTGGGACTAGAGGGCTTGTGAGTTATAGCCTCGGCCAGTTTTGCTTGAATTAGCTCTTTGATTGCATTGTGCGATGGATTCATCCCAAGCCCTTGGTTCCACGATGTCTGACTCCGGATCCTCTAGCATGATCACAGTTAAATGTGGCTCGATTGAGGGTACTCTTGACCTTGAAAAATTGGATATTAGTGTAGTTGAACCGGGTAAAGAAGGTAGTTGCAAATGCATTTGTTATAACTCCAAATGGGTCTCCCCAATTGAATTCGAGAGTCTTGGTGGGAGATCCAAGTCTGGTAAATGGAAGCAGTCAATCAAAGTTGCGGGTAATGCTTCTCTTGGCACTCGTCTTGCACAGAGGCCTGCCCGAAGCAGTACTAGTTCAGAGCGACACAGATCCCACTCCTCCCCTTCTTCTCAATCTTCTACTACTTCTTTGTCTTCTGGCTCCTCCTTCATTGTCAATCCTATTCTTGCCTTTGTTAAGGTGCAGCGCTTGCATGGTGATTATAGTAGCCTCAAGCAAACTATTGCTTCCCATTTTGACTGCTCTTCCTTAGTTGATGCACTGAAGTGCTTATGGGATCATCAAGGTAATGTTCTCAAGGAATTGGGCCTTTCCTTCCATTCCCGACGTTCTACTGATAAGCGAGATGCTTTTGATGCAGTCTTTGCTGATTTAGTCAATGCTTTTAATAAGCTTGATGAAGTGGATAAAGTACCTCTTTTACATTGTGAAGCCCTTCAGTTGTTTAACTTACCTTGCGTGAAGCCTGATCCTATTTCAAAGAGACTTGAAGACAACACCATTGCCATCACAGCTCTCTCTGAAAAGATTGATGCTCTCTTTTCTTCTAACATTAGAAAGGTCCTTGATGAAACAGTTGCCTCACTACAATCCAAGTTATCTGAGTTTTCTTCCTCTGTCTCTTCTTTCTCTACTTTTGTGTCCAGCAAGTCTAATGATGGTGTTGGTGTCACCGCACATGGTGCTAGCTCTTCTAAGCTTCCAACCCGTGGCCAAGATCCTAGTCTTTCTCGTTCTGCCACCAAACCTCGTGCTTATGTTGACCGTTCCTCTAATGTTATTCTGTTTGGTGTTCCTGAGTTACCTCTTTCAGAAACTAAAGGCATTATAGATGAAGTTGTCTTACATCTTTTAGATAAATCTGTAGACATCAGGGATGCTTTTCGGCTTGGACGCAAAACAGCAAGACCTGCTGATGACAGCTCTTCTCTCCCTCGCCCTCGCCCCCTCTTGATCAAGCTTGCCAGTGTATGGGACCGCAGACTTCTTCTTGCTGCTCGGCGTAACTTAAAGTCTTTTGAGAAATATAAACTGTTCATTCGTGAAGATCTTCCTCCAGAATCTCGACAGTTCACTCACCGTAAACCCTCTGACAAATCTCAAGCTCAAGCATTTAATGTACCTGAAGGCTCTGACAGTGAGTCTGCTAATCCTGTGGTGACTGATCCGGAGCAGTCTCAACAATGACTGTCTCCCGTACTGATCACTTAAAGTTAGTATCATATAATTGCAGAGGTTGGAAATCTGGATCTCAATATGTTAATTCACTACTTGATTCTTGTGATATCTGTCTGGTTCAAGAACATTGGCTATTCCGTGAGAATCTTGATGCTCTTCTTATTTCTAATGACTTTTTATATGTGGGGGTCAGTGGTATGGACTCTCATGAATTACTTTCTGGTCGTCCATATGGTGGTTGTGGTATTCTTTATCGCAAATCTTTGTCTCCTGTTGTACGTAGAGTTTTCTCTAATTCCAAGCGGTTCTGTGCCATCTCTCTAAATTCACGTAATGATGTTGACAATTCTTCTTTTATTACTCTTCTTATTTGTGTCTATTTACCTACTGATTACGCATCCTCTGAATCTCATTCTCTTTTCTCTGATGCTATTACTGAACTTGAGGGCTTCATTTCGTCAGAAAGCTTTGACAATGTAGTTATTGCTGGTGATTTTAATGTTGATTTCGCACGTGGCGTCACCAATGCGTCATGCCTGTCTTCACTTATGTCTTCACTTTCACTTGTCTGTGCTGACAATGTTAAATTTTCCTATCATAATGATGACTATACTTCTCTTTCATGTATTGATCATGTTCTTACCCTTTCTTCTAATGTCTCTCTAATTAATAGTGTTGTAACTCATGATTCTGTTCAGAATTTTTCTGATCATCTATCTTTGCATTTTAATCTTCTGTTTTCTGGTGTCCTCTCAGTACCCACTCACTCTTGTCACAATGCACATGTCTCTCGTTCATCTCATGGTTCACCTTCCTCACAGTGCTCAATTAATTGGAATAGAGTTGATCCCTGTCACCTTTCTGCCTATTCTGATTGTCTCAAGTCCACACTGCCCAAACTTTCAGATGAGGTGTTGAACTGTTGCAATCCTGATTGTGTCAGTCATTATCATTGTATTAATTTATTTTGTAATCATCTGTTAAGTTGTGTCATTGAGGCAGCTGATAATTCTTTTCCAAAGTACCAACATCATCATAGGAGTTCTCAGTCTCTCCCTGGCTGGTCGAGAGCTGCTGCTCCACTGAAGCAAACTGCTAATTTCTGGCATAGGGTTTGGTCTGATTGTGGATGCCCAACTTCTGGTGTTCTTTTCCAAATTAAAAAGAATTCCAAGAGACGATTCAAGTATGAAGTGCGTCGTTTACGTCGCCGCCAACGTCACATCAGACGTGAGAATCTTGCTCATTCTCTCTCTCAGGCTAGACCTCAGGAATTCTGGAAACAAGTCAAAGCTTTATCAAGATCATCCAGGGGTGCATCCTCAAGTGTTGCCAGCTCTGTTGATGGTTGCACCAGTGAAGAAGACATTGCTAACCTTTTCTCTACAAAGCTTGAAGCGCTGTTTAACTCTTGTCCTCAATCTGCTTCTAGTAGCACCTTTCTTAGTGATGTTAGTAGGTCTATATCTGTGTCTGACTTGTCTTCTCTTCATGTGTCACCAGAGTCTGTTCAGGAAGCGATCTCTCAACTCAAACCGAGGAAACATGACGGCTCTTCATGTATTTCTAACCATTTTACATGTGCAAAGGAAGTGCTTTGTGATCCTCTTTCACAGTTATTTACTGCAATGCTTCGACATGGCTTTGTCCCTGATTCCATTCGTGACTGTATTTTGGTTCCCATTCCTAAACCTGGCAAAGATCCATCATCATCTGACAGCTATTGCTCCATCGCACTTGCCCCGACACTTAGTAAAGTGTTTGAATGGTGTATATTATTCAACTTTCAAACGTCTTTTACCACATCATCCCTGCAGTTTGGTTTCAAGCCTGGCTGCTCTGCTGATCTTTGTACTGGGGTTCTTAAGAATGTTATACAGAAATATCTTGAGAATGGTTCACCAGTTTATGGCTGCTTCTTGGATGCGAGCAAAGCTTTTGATCGAGTTAATCATGCTATTTTGTTTAAAAAGCTTCTCTCTAGAAATCTACCTCCTGCTGTGGTAAGGCTTCTTTCCTTCTGGTACTCGAGTCAGCGGTTTAAGGTGAGGTGGGCTTCGAATTACTCTGTACCATTCTCTCCTACCAATGGAGTACAGCAAGGTGGAGTTCTCTCTCCAATATTGTTTACTATTTACATTGATGATCTTCTGGAGTCATTAGAAGGTGATGGTGTTGGGTGCTTCTGGAATCACCACTTCGCGGGGGCTGTTTGTTATGCCGATGATATTGCGTTAATTGCTTCCTCCCCTTCAGCTCTCCGTAGAATGCTGCAGACTTGCTCTCAGTTTTCTGATCAGCATCATCTATCCTTCAATGTTACCAAGACTCAACTTATTAAGTTTTATAAGGGGGTCAATTTCAATCTGGTTTCTGAACCCTCCCCCAGATTTGTCTTTCTTGGTGAAAACCTATCCTTAAGTAAGTCGGTGGTTCATCTTGGTCACATTCTCTCTTTTAACCTTTCTGATGATGATGATATTCAAGCCATCTCCAGGGATCTGTGCCGTAAGGCTAATTGTCTCCTTCACACATTTTCGTGTTGTGACCCAATTGTGAAGACTCATCTCTTCTCAAGTTTTTGTATGTCACTCTATGGTGCCTCTCTTTGGAGACTCTCATCCCCTCAGCTCAGTGCTCTTGAAGTTTCTTTCAATAACATCTTAAGAAAGATTTGGTTACTTCCTCGAAATTGCCACACCTCTATTCTCCATTCGGTTGCTTGCCTTCCCAGCATTTACAATATTGTCTATCTCCGTTCCAGTAAGCTTATATCGTGCGCCATGAAGTCCAATTCCCATCTCATTTCAGACATCTACCTCTCGTCATCCTCATGTGCATACACTTCTTTTGGATACAATCTGTTATATGGGGACAAGCACATTAAGCATTATCCGATCTCTGCTCGTTTGTGTGGTGACTTTGTTCGAACTGTGAGATGCCATCCTGATGACAATCACCCGATCTGGACGCTGACATCCATGACATGTGTACCCTTTGACTCTTTGTTTAGTATTGGTGTAAACTTTAACATTATTATAATTACATTACTTTACTACGTTACTTTATGTGTTTTGTTTGTATGTCCATGGCTCCTCTTGTTGGAGTTTCCAATATTACAATTACAATTACAATTACAATTACAATTGACACGTGGCTGCGAAAGTGTCAGAGGCAGTAGTTTTTGTCACAGTGGGCGACTAGCTGCAGATATTTTACTACTTTTTAGCAGAGAAGAGTATACTATACCAGTTTTTGCACAGTTGATAACTGAATTCTTCTCGGTTAATGGTAGAACCATAGATAATATACTATGGTAGAACTGCCGCTGAAGTTCCGAGTCTTGATCGAGTCACGTTATTCGAGTGAGTGACTAAAGCTGAGTCTTGTTAGTTCTGGTTGAAATTCTAAGTTGTAATAGTACTGAAAGCAAGCTACTTTTCAAGTTTGTCTTCTATACTGACATTTGTCAGCTACACGTTGAATTGCTGACTTGAGCTCGCAAAGATCGAAAACGGTTCTAATTCAGAGGCGCCGTCCTAATTTAGGCGCCCTTTACCAACTTAGTTAATTTTTCGGTTCCAATTAGTGGCGCCTTTTGACACTGAAATTAATTTTTAGTGGCGCCTATATTATTAGAACGAATAGAGCGGGTGCAATTACGTAAAATGAGTCACTTCCGTATGGCAAAAAGGTACAGAGCAATACGGAGAAACGAGCAGCTGTCATTTACTTCCGTATGGCAAAAATAACTATTTCTAGTATCACTCAAAATACTTCCGGTTTTTGATGACGTTGATTGCACCCGCTCTATACGGTAGTTGCACGACAGACACATCTGCATTGATTTTGATCCCAGTGATAGCCAGATGGGCAACCTTTTGTCTCAAGACATATACATCTGCATTCAACTGAATCCCATGCACCGATAGCTAGGTTTGCAGTACTGACATCTACATTAATGCTCATCCCACTAATAGTTATGTGGACAGAATCTACTTGCAGGGCACACACATTTGCAATGGCCGTCCACTTCTTATAGGTTGTAGTTTGGTGGACATGTTGGCTGTCGAATCTGTTCAAAATTAAGTTTAAATCATGCTACACAATACACTACATTGGTACTGCAGAAATATTTTATCCTGATTGTAGTTCAGCTTACCCACACCTTGTCTTGCATATATATATATATTTATTTCTGAATAAATTGTTTGACTACATACATGTAAAATAATTCTTGACAACAGTTCAACAAGACTGGGTATCCATGGTAGATCACCAGCTTCAGTATCAAATACCTAAGTCTAAACAATTTCTTGATCTGAAGTTCTGCTAAATAAAACTCCATAATAATTACAAAAAAATTATACTGAGGGTTTGTTTTTAAATCTAGTAGAAAGGCAATTGTGGTTAATATTGGCAGGGGGGACTATTGCAATCAGGATTATATCTGATACATTGGCATTCAGAACTGCTCCAGTATGATCCTCGACTACAAGTCCTTGTGGTACTGCAAACGCATCTACATTGCCCTGGGTCCCACATCTTGCCAGCGGGACAGTTGGTTGAATGGCATACACATGTACATCGCTCTGGATCGAACTCACGGCCATAGGGACAGCTGGTTGAAGGGCATTTACATTTACAATGCTCTGGATCCCACACCTTGCCTGGAGGACAGTTATTAGTAGAACGGCATACACATGCACACCATTGCTGGTTCCAGTCATAATTGTGTGGACAAGATGGTGTTACTTTCTAGATGTTTACAGGAAAAAAATATATCACTCAAATAGTGATTTACAATTGAACTGACCTTTTTTTTAAGTGCTGTTGAGCTATTAATGAAAATTATACACAGACACAGTGCAAGAACTCCAAATTTCATCATACTGGCATACATGAATAGCTTGTCCATAATTGTGCCTATGTACTAAACTACTGACAGATACATGCATGAATACTTTTGCTTTTATAGCAACAACTGAAGCACAAAATGACATATAATAATATTATGGTCTATTTTGTGAAGCCTAAGCTGTTTGTGCCACTCATGCATGTCTGTATAGACAGATGGATGGCTGGGATAATTAGTATATGACACCACATTGTTCACTAAATTTTGGGTGTACCCTACCCACATAATACTGTGTGAGTATGGGATGTATGAATCATTCCAGCCAATATATATATTAGCCACTGTCTCTGCACGATTACCAAGCTAACGTGATTACTTTAACCATTGATGCAAGTTCCATCTGTTAGCAAATGATGCAAATACATCCATGCATTGTTTGTCTGTTGTAGCTAACCACCAATACTAACCACTGTCTCCCCCTGACAGATGTATTCATCATTCCACTGGTTGGTTGCTAAGGATACATATTGATTGTGTATACAAAGTAACCACATCCATGTATTACAGGGCCTTGGATTTTCCTAGAAGTTGTTTATTCCTACAGTGTTCCAATGAAGAGAGCAAACTTTTTAATCTTGCTCTAATTTTTACCTAATCCAAAAAGGAGCTGAATTTCACACAAAATTTCACTATTAAACGTAAAAGCATTAATCTACTGTCAAAATACTTCTGCTGTCTGTAGCCAGCAGTTTTGGCAAAGTTTAGTGGTAATACACATTCGATATTCTTAGCACCATTTTGATGACATCACAATGAATACTACAAGAAATTGTGTAATAGCAGCTGCACATAGGCTGTACATTATTATAGTAAACATGTAGTGGTTAATGACATCAGTTAACTGCACACTACACTTATGACATCATATTACATCATCACAATGGCTGTATTGCAGGTAAACTACTTTCCTTCAACTTAAACACTTAGCAAAATGTACAAAGAGCTCAACTTTACATGTATCAATAAACCAACATGTCTACTATCTTATTTGAAATCAGAGCTTAACTCACAAGATTGTAGAAATAAAATGCTAAAAACTTTTACCCCTCTAAAACTTTTTTTTTGGTTATCTAGAAAAATGCCTTTTGAGTTAAGAACCCATAGTTACTCTGAATATGTAGTTTAGAGGGTATTATCATGAAAAGAAAATTCAGAGCTTAACTCCAAGGTTTGTAGAAGAAAAATGCTTAAAACTTCTTTAAAATCACCTCAATAAAAGAACCCATACAGCTGCAGGTGTGTCACATGATAGCCCCGCCCATCTTTTAGTAAATTCTTCAGTAATCAAAGTATCTACTTACATTATGTGGAACCTAAACCTACTTAGCATTGATAGATTAAGTGGCAAATAGCCCAAACTCAAAAAGTTTGCTCTCTTCATTTGGAACACTGTAGCTATTGTTTTTGTAGAACATTTTTATTGGTGAAGACATATGAAAGCAACTTCCAACTGCTGCCACGTTTAACTACATTTGTGTCCCATTTTGATTCTAATGAAGGTGCATGAACCCACACAACATATAAAGAGCAATTATAAAAATACTATAATAAATAGTACTTATGCATTCCAGTTATAATGTGTTATAGTATCATACGTACGGTAGTACGTATAGTAGGAATGGACCGACTGCACCATAGACACAATACAAAATGTTTATCACCATAAAAATCTAGCAAGACAAAGTTAAGCCTTCACACTTGCTCAGAAGCTCTTTTAGGCTGATTACCAACAGTATGTAAGGCCTAAAGCTTACAGAAACCTTCCAAAGCACTCGTAGAGAGCGCTAGTCAAAAGTTACACCCACGCAATTTTGTTCTCACTTACTTACTTACTTACTTCCTTACTTCCTGACTTACTTGAACGCTGTTTCCAGACAAACAGAAGAATTTGAGCTAGCTTTGACAACACAAAGTAACTTCTTTTCATCCGAACTAGGGTCTTTTACCCTTGTTTACTGCCTAAATGTGTTAAAACAAGAGCTAGAAAGCTTTGTAACTTCAGTATAAATTTGTGTACTTCATGTGTAGCCATTTTTCTAGTAGAGTTCAAAGGTCGTTGTCTCATCCACGTGGCATTTAATGCGCATGCGCATTAGCTACATACTACTACTCAAGTATTTTTGTAGAGACTCCAGCCTCTGAGAGTCTCCTCACTGTACTGTAGTGTTGAAAAAAGTGAATGAACAAGTAGTAAAAATTTCAAAAAATAAGCAGTGTAGGAATGGGCAGTGCTGTAAAAAGTATTGAAACAAGGAATGGTCTCAATTTCGGCACATGACTACTTCATTTTTTGTGCCCAAGTTTTGGCCTGTAATCTAACTCTGCCTGCTATATTTTATTCCACTTTTTAGCGAAGTGATAAGATTTGTGATCATAGTACTCGTTAGCTATTCAAGTAGAGATCATTCTTTGAACCATCCATTTACGACAAATAGCTATATATATGAGGGATCAAAAGTGAAAATGAAGTAGTCATGTGCCGAAATTGAGACCATTCCTTGTTCCAATACTTTTTACAGCACTGCCCATTCCTACACTGCTTATTTTTTGAAATTTTTACTACTTGTATATTACACAGTCATGATCATTATCTTTGTATATAATATCAAGAGTATATATCTAGTCTTAAGTATAAAAGTTTGCATATTAATTAGTATCAATGACTGCAATAGCTGTTTACTAAAGCTTAAAATGTATACACTAGCCCCGAAGCCTGTCATTCAGTGGTATCACTTCATGCTCACCAGGATAGGTCCCATGGAGAGTCATTGTTTGGGTCGAGTTGTGGGCTTTGAATGCATGTGCATTGAGTTGCATCCCACTGGTAACCAATAGAGCAGAGTTGCCTTACACATAGTAATGGTACGCATGTGCATTGATATGAATCCCAGTGGTAACCACTAGGACAGCTGTGTCTTTGACACGGTAGTGATGGTATGCATGTGCATTGATTTGAATCCCACTCATGGCCAATTATGCACCCACCTATTATATCACACATGCATCTGCATTGATTTGTATCCCATTGATAGTTACTTGGGCAGTTATTAGTTGCACGACATACACATCTGCATTGATTTGAATCCCACTGGTAGCCACTTGAGCAGCTGCGTCTTTGACACATGCATCTGCATTGATTTTGATCCCATCGATAGTTACTTGGGCAGTTATTAGTTGCACGACATACACATCTGCATTGACTTTGATCCCACTGGTAGCCAGATGGGCAACCATTTGTCTCAAGACATACACATTTGCATCTAACTGGATCCCACCGATAGCCGGATCGGCAGTACTGACATCTACATTGATGCTCATCCCACCAATAGTTACGTGAACAGGATCTACTTGTAGGGCACACACATTTGCACTGGCCGTCCACTTCTTGTAGGTTGTAGTTTGGTGGACATGTTGGCTGTCGTATCTGCAAAATTAAATTTAAATCATGCTACACTGTAAACTACATTGGTACTGCAGAATTTCTTACCTGTTGTGCTTCTATATGGTAAATGATTGCAAAAACCAATAATAGAGCTTCAAAAACTACTGCCGATCTCATAGTCAAGCTTTGCCTTCCCCTGAAAAGTCTTGATGCAGCTATGCACACATTTTATACTTTTCAAGCCTTTGTGCATCCTGTGTACTCTACAGTATACCATATGTATCCCATTTCTATGGGAAAGATGTAATCTATGGTTTAATCCTTGGAATCTTTAGTTTGCCTAAACAAATGTACCTTATCATGGTTTTAAGATTCTTGGCCAGATAATGAAAACAATTAGCCTTTGTTTTTTCTCCATTAACAAAAGAATTATGTCTATAGTACTTTTGGTGGGGAAAAAACAAACAAACATTTGATATAATTTTGAACGTGTAGAATCTGATTGTAGTTCAGTTTACCCACACCTTGTCATACACATAATAATATCATTTATAGTTTTCATTCCCAAAATTGATAAATTGTTCGACTACATACATGTAAAATAATTCTTGACAACAGTTCAACAAGACTGGATATGGTAGTAAATCACCAGCTTCAGTATCTAATACCTAAATCTAAACGATTCCTTGATCTGAAGTTCTGCTAAATAAAAACTATAATTATACATTACAAAAAAGTTATAAAGAGGGTTTGTTTTAAATCTAGTAGAAAGGCAATTGTGATTAATATTGGCAGGGGGGGGTATTGCAACCACCATATCTGATACATCGGCATTCAGAACTGCTCCAGGATGATTCTAGATCACAGCACCCAATACAATTTCTCTGACATCTGCAGCTGCAACTCGTGGAGTCCCATACATGTCTATGTGGACAACTCCTTGTGGTACTGCAAATACATTTACATTGCTCTCGATTCCACACCTTCCCCCAGGGACAGCTGTTAGTTGAACGGCATACACATGTACAGCGCTCTGGATCCAACACATGGCCATAGGGACAGCTGGTTGTAGGGCATTTACATTTACAATGCTCTGGATCCCACACCTTTCCCCAGGGACAGTAGTTGGTAGAACGGCATACACATGCACACCAATCCCGGTTCCAGTTGTAATTGTCTGGACAATGTGGTGTTACTTTCTAGATGTTTACAAAGGAAAAAATTTCACTGAAATAATGATCTACAGTGTAGAATTGAACTGACCTTTTTTTTAAGTGCTGTTGAACTATTAATGAAAATAATACATAGACACAGTGCAAAAACTCCAAATTTCATCATACTGGCATGCATGAATAGCTGTTTCTTGGTCCGTACTTTTTTTTTTGCTTATATACTGACAGATACGTGCATGAATACTGTTGCTTTTATAGCAACAACTGCAGCACATACATGATAGTCTATTTTGGGAAGCCTAAGCTGTTTGTGCCACTTTAGTGTAAAGGCAGATAGATAGATGGCTGGGATAATTCCTACACCCTATACCCACAATATGTGAGTATATGACACCACATTGTTTGGGTGTACCCTACCCACAATAATACCATGTGAGTATGGGATGTATGAATCATCCCAGCCAATATAGTAGCCACTGTCTCTGCACTATTACCAAGTTAACATGATTGCTTTTACCATTGATGCAAGTTCCATCTGTTAGCAAATGATGCAAATACATAGCATAGACCCATGCATTGTTTGTCTCTTGTAGCTAACCACCAATACTAACCACTGTCTCCCCCTGACAGATGTATTCATCATTCAATTGATTGGTTGCTAAGGATACATATTGATTGTTACTAAGTAACCATGTTCATGTATTGCAGGGCCTTGGATTGCCCCAGAAGTTGTTTATTCCTAGCTAAAATTTTTGTAGAACATCTTTATTAGTGAAGATATATGAAAGTGACTTGTGCCCCATTTTGATTCCAATGAAGATGCATAGACCCACACAACACATAAAAAGGCAATTACAACAGCACTGGTACTTGTTCGTTCCAGGTGTAATGTGATATAGCATCTATTACACAGTCATGAAACATGATAATTAACTTTGTAATAATATTTCTTCTAGTGTGTGCATTATAAGCTTCAGTGAACAGCTATTGTAGTCATTGATACTAATCAATATGCAAACTTTTATACTTAAGACTAGCCAGTTAGAAGCCTATCATTCCGTGGTATCACTTCACGCTCATGGGGATAGGTCCATTCCCTTGGGCCAGGTTGTGGCCTTTGAATGCATGTGCATTGAGTTGGATCCCATGTGTAGCCATCTATGCACCTGGCTATTATATCACACGTGCATCTACATGGATTTATATCCCATCGATAGTTACTTGGGCAGATATTAGTTGCACGACATACACATCTGCATTGATCTCGATCCCAGTATTGGCCGGATGGGCAGCCATTTGTCTCAAGACATACACATCTGCATCCAACTGGATCCCACCGATAGCCAGGTTGGCAGTACTTACAGCTACATTGATGCTCATCCCACCAATAGTTATGTCGACAGAATCTACTTGTAGGGTGGCACACACATTTGCAATGGCCATTCACCACTTGTAGGTTGTAGTTTTGTGGACATGTTGGCTGTAGAATCTGCAAAATTAAATTAAAATCATGCTACACTGTAAACTACATTCTATTTCATTCAATTTGGTACTGCAGAATTTCTTACCTGTTGTGCTTCTGTATGGTAAATGATTGTTGTAACTAATATTAGGGCTTCAAAAACTACCGCTGATCTCATAGTCAAACTTATAACTTTCTCCTGAAAACATTAATGATGTTCACACACTTTATCCTGCCTTTTATAAGTTTTTGTGCATCCTGTGTACTCAGTGCTTATGGCCTCATTTTGTCAACTTTATGGGTATAATTATATCCCACCCACAATAGAGTGTTGTAGATATAGGGTGTCTGAATCATCCCAGCCAGTACTGGCCACGTGTCTGTCCACAATTACTAAGTTGCATAATTATAGGAGCCTCAGTACTCTTGATCGGTAAAAATTAAGTATCTCGACAATTTTTGCTTCACTTTCTCTTAATCTCTGTTTAAATACTTTTGTAGCCAACCTTTAACCCCTTAGGTGGCCTACACCTACTTACATTATGTGATGAATTGTGAAATGTGAAATGAAATGTGCTTATTAAGCCAATTTTCAGAACCTGAACTAGTAAATTGCTACTTTTCACTGGAGCCCATTATCGGCCCAAGATAAAATTTTGTCTCGGTATTTAGGAGTGACTAAAGAACCTATTGACAAAAAATTAAGAAAATTGATGCATCCCGACAGGAAGAAAAACAAACTCAATCAAAACGTTACTGTAACCTTTGACCTTAGTTGATCAAATACATACTTGTAATACATCATTTCAAAGTTTGTTTCAAGTGCTATTAGGAAATCTAGTTAGTTTCCTCATATCATTCTCCTAATTGAAGATAAAGTACATTTTGTACCACAGAGTCAGTGAAAAATTGCAAAAATATCAAGAATTTAACCTGTTATAACTCAGAAGCCATACAACATTGGAACCTAAAATTTGTTGTGGTTTTACATCTCATGATATACTATGTGCTAACCAAGTTTGAATAAAATCTGAGGATATGCGTCATTTTTTTGTGTTGATTCCACATGGAATGACCCACATGCATTAAAGGGTCTTGGATCATGATGATCCAAGGCCCTTTAATGATCCCACAACAGTAGTTTAGAGGTTGTTTAAATCCTAGCTATAATCCTTTCTTGTAGAACATCTTTATTGGTGAAGACATACGGAAACAACTTCCAAAGGAATCCTCAGACTTTGATGGTGTAAATGACAACTGGAGAGTAAGTTGATTGTAAAACATCTAGACACCACCACTATGGCTAACACACATTCACAGGTCATCATGACTCGACTTCACAAAGACCCCAATGCTCTGAGGGGTACTCACCATGAAGGCTTGTTGGAACTCCTCAACCAGATGAACTCCACTCTAGAGTCAATCCAAAAGCAACTGGACATGTATCTGGAGACCAAGAGACAGTGTTTCCCTCGATTTTACTTCCTCTCCAACGATGACTTGCTGGAGATTCTCGGACAATCGAAAAATCCTGAAGCTGTGAGTGAACCCCTTCAATAATTGGTTACTTTATTTATATCACATGCATAAGTCTCATTCTATTTATTAAATGTACACGCTTACACACAGGTACAACCTCACATGAAGAAGTGCTTTGACAACATCAAGCTTCTGGACATGGCTCGCATGCGTGACCACTACGAGGCAACTCACATGAACTCGGCCGAGGGAGAGAAGGTTGAATTCAAAAGTGTCGTCAAACTTGAGGGAGTGGTTGAAGGATGGCTGTGCTCCATCGAAGACATGATGAGAGCCACGCTGAAAGACATCCTCAGAGCGTGCCGTGTGGATTTGAAGAAACACCTCACCAAGAGGGACAAGTGGGTGAGAGATTGGCCTGGCCAGGTGCTGATCACTGCCAGTCAGATCCAATGGACGGCCGACTGTGAGAAGGCTCTGGACAGAGGGGACAAGAAGGGACTGAAGAGCCTCAAGAAGAAACAGGTGAGAGAATTTGAAAGGCTGTCTCTCTGAAAAGGAGAGATCAATAGATCAATGAGTAGCTCTTTAATATTATTTGGGTATTTATACAGAATCAAATGTTGGAGAAGTTTTCAGAGACCATTCGTGGTAATCTGACCAAGATGGAACGTCTCAAGCTAGTAGCACTGGTTACAATCGAGGTGAGGTAGACTATGCATGCACTGAATATCAGTCCTTACCATTCATGTGTGTGAATTTAGGTTCATGCTCGTGAAATCATTGAGAAAATGCTCAAGTCTGGTTGTAACAGTCGCACAGCATTCGAGTGGTTGAGTCAACTGAGAGTGTACTGGGAGGAGGATGACTGCTGCATCCGACAGACCAACACTCTATTCCACTATGGATACGAGTACCTTGGCAACTCAGGAAGGCTGGTCATCACGCCACTAACAGATCGGTGAGACTCTTAATCAATCATGCTATGTGAAAAATTTAGGAGAATTCATAATTGTAATGCAATCAGAAGGGAAAAAAATTGAGAAAGGCTATTTAAAAATTTACTCCTTTTTCATACACCTACACACACACACACACACACAGTTGTTACATGACCCTGACTACAGCTCTTCATCTCCATCGAGGTGGAAGTCCTAAAGGTCCTGCTGGAACCGGAAAGACAGAGACCGTCAAAGATCTTGGAAAATCTCTCGGTATGTACGTCATTGTCATCAACTGTTCTGAAGGTCTGGACTACAAATCAATGGGAAGAATGTTCAGTGGTCTAGCTCAGGTAACCAATGTGGTTTTTCAACCACGAATATTGTATGGAGTTTTGTATATAGTCCACAAGCAGTACTTCTTAAGCATTGTGACCTTGATTTTCTGTTTTTCTTCTCAGTCTGGAGCATGGGGTTGCTTCGATGAGTTCAATCGTATCAACATTGAGGTACTCTCGGTGGTGGCCCAGCAGATTCTCTCCATCTTACAAGCTCTAGCGAACCAAGCTCAGAGATTTGTCTTTGAAGGTCGTGAGATCAAACTCAGTCCAACGTGTGGTATCTTCATCACCATGAACCCGGGATACGCCGGTCGAACTGAGCTCCCTGATAACTTGAAGAGCATGTTCCGTCCAATTGCTATGATCGTACCTGATTCAGCCATGATTGCAGAGATCATCCTCTTTGGAGAGGGCTTTGGACAGTGCAAGGTGAGAGGGAAATAGTGTAGAATGTTAGTGAATTTGTAAGCCTGGCATTTGTACACATTTTGATAATAAACCTATGGATTATTTATTTTGTTATTTCGTTCCCACAGCTTCTTGCTCGTAAAGTGAACACCCTCTACAGTCTAGCTGTTCAACAGCTCTCCAAACAGGACCATTACGACTTTGGTCTGAGAGCTCTAGTGTCAGTGCTCAAGTACGGAGGTCGAAAGAAGCGCCTCAATCCTGATATGCCTGATGAAGAGATCCTCTTACTAGCTATGAAAGACATGAATGTGGCCAAACTCACTGCTGACGATCTCCCACTGTTTAATGGGATCACATCTGATCTGTTTCCTGGAGTGGATGTACCACAACTGGACTATGGAATCGTATGTAGTACAATCATAATGCCAATTTATCAACTCATGTGATAGCACACCTACACCATATGGGGAAATCACAAGGGAAAAAATCTTAAGGATCTAGCTGGGATTTGAACCCTAGGTCTTTGATTTCTAGTTGAATGCTGTTACCACTGAGCTACTAAAACTTGTGGAAAATAGTAGTTTATACTATTCATAGACACTCGACTTCCAAACTAGCAAAACTTCCATATTTCCAACCTAATATGTATGCAAATGCACTCATTTCCTGTGTAGATGAAAGCAGCTATAGAGAAGGAGTTGAAACTGGCCAACCTTCAGTTCATTGACATCACCGTGACCAAGATCATCCAGTTGTTTGAGACCAAGAACTCTCGTCATTCTGTCATGATCGTGGGCCTGAGTGGCAGTGGGAAGTCAGTGACGTGGAAGATGCTCAGGAACACACTCACTAGACTCAAGAAGGAGAACAAAGGATACCAGGCTGTGAAGGTACAAAAATCATTCTCTAAGTTGATTCACATTTTGATGTGGTACTAGTAGGCATATGGTTCAAATTATGTTTACTCACTTCATGATCTGTATACTATTTTATTATGCTCATTTCCATACACAAATACATTCATACATTGGCAGGATTATCCCATCAATCCGAAGGCTCTCTCTCTAGGAGAGCTCTATGGTGAATTTGATCTGAACACCAATGAGTGGACCGATGGTGTCCTCTCTAGTGTCATGAGACAGACGTGTGCCGACGAGAAACCCGATCAGAAATGGCTCCTCTTTGATGCCCCTGTGGACACACTGTGGATCGAGTCAATGAATTCTGTGATGGACGACAATAAGGTGCTCACTCTTATCAATGGAGAACGTATCTCAATGCCAGAACAGGTCAGTGAACTGAAGAAAAAGATATAGTTAAATGTCTTTACAATTCCCGGTATGATATCGTCTATTTCTTGTCGTAATCTTTGAGCTATTGGTAGTCGAGAAAGTAGTGGATATCTCAAAAATCTTGATCTGTATGATTTTCTTGTGTGCATGTGTGTAGGTGTCTCTGTTGTTTGAGGTTGAGGATCTCTCAGTGGCCTCCCCAGCTACTGTGTCTCGATGTGGTATGGTCTACAATGACTGGAGAGACTTGGGTTGGGAGCCTTATGTCAAGTCATGGCTCAGCAAACGCAAGAACAAGAAAACAGTCGACCCACTTCGAGGTCTCTTTGACAAGTACGTGGCCAAGATGTTGGAGTTCAAGAGAAAGAACTGTAAAGAGTTGGTCCCCACTGGAGAGCTCAATGTCGTCTCCTCTCTGTGCTACCTTCTTGATGCACTGGCCACACCAGAGAATGGAGTGAGTGGCAAGCACACATACACACACATTCATAGTACACACATAGCCTCATACCCATGCTCTCCCCCTTCCATTCCATGAGTGAAAGATCAAAGGGGAAAGCCTGGGTACAAGGCTACTACACACATACACACTCACATAGCTATCCTACAAGCATACTTATACTCACCACCATAAAGCACTGACTGGTTTGTACCTGTTTGCCACATGCATGTGTTCATACACAACTGGTGCATCAACTAACCACATACACACATTCATATGTGTTGTACTTGTACAGGTTGATCCTACAGACACTGAGAGTTTTGCTCACATGCTTGAGCTGTGGTTTATCTTTTGTCTCATCTGGTCAGTGGGAGCTGGAGTGGACGAAGATGGAAGGAAGAAAGTGGACAACTTTATCCGTGAAATGGAAGGACAGTTCCCAGCCAAAGACACAGTATACGAATACTTTGTCGACACAAAGACCAAGAACTGGACTCTATGGGAGGAAAAGCTGAAGGGAAGCTGGAGATATCCTAGCAAGTGAGTAGAGTGTGTTGCTAATGCCTAGAAGAATGGTATTGAGATTCTTGATCTTTCTTACATTCTCATGCACACATACAGTGCTCCATTCTACAAGATTCTGGTTCCCACAGTGGACACTCTTCGCTATGACTTTCTAGTCCACCACCTCATTCAGGTGGAGAGGCCAGTATTGATGGTAGGACCCGTTGGTACCGGGAAGACATCAGTGGCACAGGGAGTGCTGGGGAAACTAGACCCACAAAAGTTCAATGTCCTCACTATTAACCTCTCAGCTCAGGTAATTCAGTATTACTATCACAATCTTGGTACATAATATTATAAGTAATCTAGCACTAGTTTATGGTGTTTGTATTTCACATTGCAGACCACTTCGAACAATGTCCAAGAGATCATTGAAGGCAAAGTTGAAAAGAGAACAAAAGGTACATAAAGGCATGATCATTGCTACAACAACTTTATTCGGCTACTTTACCTATTGTTTCTCTTCAGGTGTCTATGTTCCTGTGGGTGGTAAGAAGCTGCTTACCTTCATGGACGACTTGAACATGCCAGCCAAGGATACGTTTGGCTCTCAGCCTCCACTGGAGCTCATCAGACATTGGCTTGACTATGGGTTCTGGTACGACCGACTCAAGCAGTCCGTCAAACAGATCAGGGTGAATACTAACATACTAGCACGTGAAACTAACACTGTTCAGTATTAGAATCACTACTTACAATCAAATAGTTAGATGGGTATCATTTGACAATTTTATAATCGTAAATTTTCTCTAAACAGGACATGTTCCTTCTAGCTGCCATGGGACCTCCTGGTGGTGGTAGGATGGTCATCTCGCGTCGTCTACAGAGCAGGTTCAATCTCATCAACATGACCTTCCCTCAGGAGAGCCAAATCAAGCGTATCTTTGGCACAATGATCAATCAGAAGTTGCAAGACTTTGACGAGGATGTGAAACCGCTAGGAGACGTCATGACCCAAGCTACTATTGAGATATACAACACCATATCCACCCGTATGTTGCCAACACCAGCCAAGATACACTACCTCTTCAATCTCAGGGACATTTCAAGAGTAAGTATGAATGCTTGTATGCATGCAAAACTCCTTGGCTATACCCTGGCCAAACTAACATGGATAATGCCTATAGCTAGCTGAGCCAGCATGCCTGTGCACTAAGCAGGCACCTGAGCCATGCAACTGTACATGCACCTAAATGGCATTGTACATATCCATGTTGAAAAGCACTGTGAAATTGTTAGCCTTTTATATTTAGATATATAGTTGTAAGTTTGTGATCAATTTTGTGTCTCTAGGTGTTCCAAGGTTTGTTGCGAGCTCACAAGGACTATCATGATACAAAGAATGCCATGGCCAGACTGTGGGTGCACGAGTGTTTCAGAGTGTTCTCTGATAGATTGGTGGGGGACAAGGACCATGAGACCTTCATCTCACTGCTCTCAGAGAAGCTGGGCATTTTATTTGACCTCACTTTCCACAATCTCTGTCCCAACAAACAACCTCCAGTATTCAGTAAGTCTACATATATGCCAAACTTTTTTTATATGATTCTACATCAAATATGTTGACTTTCGATACTCTCAGGTGATTTTTTGAAGCCTGATCAACAGCCAGTGTATGAGGACATCCTCAAGTTTCCAGAGTTAAAGAAGTTCATGGAAGATCAACTTGAGGACTACAACATGGAGCCTGGTGTTATTCCAATGGGACTGGTGCTATTCAGAGATGCCATTGAGCATGGTAAGAACGTTAACAATTGTGTGAAATGTATCATCTTTAAATTATATATCGTACATCAATTTTTGTATTTTCAAACAATCCATTCATTTTAACTAAAAATTATTATAATTCTGTATATGAGTTGCTGTATTCACCACACCCCTTTGTCTTCGCCCCTGTGTTACACAGTGTGTAGGATAGTTCGTGTGATCCGTAAACCTCGTGGCAACATGCTCCTGGTGGGTGTTGGAGGCAGTGGTCGCCAAAGTCTGAGCAGGCTCTCCTCCTACATCATCCAGTTTGGGGTGTTCCAGATCGAAGTCACGAGGCACTACAGGCTGATGGAGTTCAGAGAGGATCTACGCAACCTCTACTACCAGGCTGGAGTGAAGAACAAACCAACTGTGTTCCTGTTCAACGACACACAGGTGGTTGAAGAGTCATTTCTGGAGGATATCAACAACATCCTTTCTTCAGGGGAAGTGCCCAACCTGTACAAGCCAGAGGAGTTTGAAGAGGTTTGTGAATGTGGGAATTATTATGTGTACAGTCTTTATGGACTGAATGTGCTTCATATTTTGCAATAATTATAATATCATGTACATAATTAATTTAAACAAAAGATTAATACTGCATCTAAGCAGGGTTTTTTTTCGTTAACTAATACAAAAAATAGTCTTTTGTCTCATGTGCACACATCAAATTGTTCAAAAATTTTGTTTAGATAGTCAATAATCTTCTAATAGTGGTTCACGAAAGTTAGGGTCATCTGCTGAGTCCTGCAGTAGTGGTCTGTCAACATGGCTGAAGGTTACGGTTTGCCTCTTACTGCTCACAAGGTCATCGATGTTTTCATACTCTTCTTGCTTTACGTGCTTGAATTTCTTGTAGCACTGTTTAACTATGCTTTGAAATCGAATTAGTAGTATTACTAAGAACTGAATAAAAGCTATGCCAGCAGAAGTAAAGGTAAGAACAGTCTTGTTCTCTTCTGTCAAATTTACGAAAAGTGCAACTCCTCCAACTAGCACCAGGTTGAGTAGAAATGATGTTTCAAGAAGTGATGTGTAGAATTTTTTGTAGAGGTATCCAGTTTGGGCTACATAGAAGAGGAGAGCAGCTGAGACAGTTGTCATGGCAACGTAGTTAGCAGCAGGTATGTTGGAGGATGTTAGTGAGAAGATGATCAGGAGGATGCCCCTGGCTATCAGTTGGACTCCTACCCAATAGTGATGGCGGTCCTTAAGAGGAGAGAAGTAAGCATCAAAGATTGGCTTCAGTTTGTCCACCCAGCGAAAACATTTTAATTTTGACATTTTCTGAAGTAATTGAGAGGTTAAGAGCAAAAAAGTGTAAGGCAACCAGAGGAGAAGCAAAACACCTACCGAAAAACTGAAAAGAAAGACATGAGGAATACCACAGTATTTCAAGTTGCCATTGATAGACCAGACGGCCAGACGATATCCATTAGGATAATCTACCAAATAGGTCACATTCAAGGCAGTGATAATGGTACGCAGCAGTTTAGAGTAGGACAAGAGGAAGAGGGTGGCTAAAACAGACACCGAATTGTTGCCAAAGAGTCTTGTTAGCAATATAGAATGTCTGGTTGTTATGATAATCACTCCAGCAATACTCCAAATGTAGAATGGAAATGCAAACTGTAGCCACGTCTTCCAATAGTCATCCAGTCCATTGAAAAAGCAGGTCTCAATTCCAAAATCTAGATTTATCCACGCTATGAACATTCTGAGAATCAGGGTAGCTCCTGGATGTACATCATTTGGAAACAAAATACTCTGGTTTGCCCAGACAATATTGGCATAAAATATGAGACCATTGACTGTTCCATGTGCTACTGTCAAGTCTAAGAGCTTGATAAAAAGTACTAGAAGTATGCCAGCAATTGCAAACACTAAGAGTAGTGCCAGGTAGTTATTTGAACATTTAAGGCATTTTGAGCTACCCAGAACAGTACTGTAACCAGGTTTGCATGCTCCACAAATAATTCCAGAACGATTGTAGTTGCATTGGATGTCTGAATTATTAGTGAGATCAACAGTGACTGGTTGTGAGTTACAGTAACCAAAAGGACAGTATTTGTGCAGAAAGACACCTGTTGAGTTCTCTCCATTGAATGAAGCATTCACCCACTGGGTTCCATTGCGAGTTACGTAGCCATTTCCTCCTCCAGCGACTCTACAAGAGATGTAGTTCTCTTTGAATATCTCATAGCAATCACATTTAGGTGGGGTGCCAACAAGGACGAATCCCACAGGACAAGGTAGCATCGTCACATTGACATAGATTGGAGTGGTTAGGAGTTGGGGAGGTATAACACGCATGTATTTATAACTGCCTTCAATTTTTTGTAGAGCTTGAATGTCACCATAGGTAGCCACTATCTCTTCTAGCACTGTTAGTATGAGCACTTCCATTTTATTGTCTGAGACAATGGAATAGCTCAACGAGGTACAACTCCTGTGATCTCTTATTCCATGTGTATATTGATATCGCTGTGATAGACTTGCATTGTGTCCATATAGAGGCAAAAACTGTGCGTTGACTGATCCTCTACCAGTTCCAAACTCACTACCTACAATAACTGCTGAGATGTTGAACTCCTCACCAGGTGCTACACGTATGCTGTGAAATATTTGTGATACATCAGAGCAGTTGAACTGTCCATTTGAATCACACAAACAAACACGAGTTGGCGGGGATGAAACTGGGGACAAGTCAGTGATATTAATTTGCTCAAATTTGACAAATTTTTGAACAGAAATACCTCTATATATTGATTCACGAAACTTTCCTACAATACAATAACTTTTTAATGATGTACCAAATAGGTGGTCCCCTCCATAAACAGCAATATTGTTAGCAAAGGTCATTGAGTAGTTTCCTTTTTCGACAATAAAATTATCTCCTAACAGTTGATAGAAGCATTCGATTCCTGTACTTTCAGCATTATCCAAATATAGATTTGTACTTAGCTGTTCTACATATATTGCACCTCCAACATCAGTAGCAGAGTTATTTCTGAAAACTATGTTTGATCCATTGGTTATGTTAATGGTGGAAAGAGTTAGTGATAAAGCCCCTCCTTTGGTTGCAATATTGTTCTCAAAACTAACGTTACCCGATAGAGTAAAAGTACTCTGATATGCCATAATAGGGGATCCTGTATTGTTCACAAAATGACAATCATGTATTGTTAGATTTGTTACTCTCAATAAACCAATCACAGCAGCTGATTCGTACGCATGGTTGTTGAAAAACACAGAGTTTAGAATCATAACATTCAAATATTGGTAAGCAATTACACCTCCATCAGCGATTAAAGATATCCCAGCTGATGCTGTTAATGGGTCAAAACTCCTATCACCAAGTGTGTTGTTGAATATGTGGCAGTTTTTTAATGTGATGTAAACGTTTTGATCAATTACAGCATTACTAAGTGAAACAAGCATTCCCCTTGCTTTGTGGTTAGCTATAGTGCTGTCAGTCATTTGCATATCAAGGTAGCTACTCTCTGACATCAGTATGCATACTCCAGTATCAGAGCTACGCAAAAATTTGCTTTTGCTTATATTAACTGATTGTGTTTTATAGTTATCTGTAGAGCGTGCATCTACACACATATCACAAAATGGAGAACTGTAGGGAAATGGTTGACATACAATCCCTGGTGCATAAGCAGCAATATCTTGAACAGTAGTATTGTAGACTAGTATGTGAAGTTGGGCAATCCCACGTTGAAAGTTCATTGGTCGTACAAATGGCCCGGAATAGAAGGATGAGTTTATTATTGAAACACTTATGTTTCCTCCATAGGCATTCACTGCCTCAATATTAGAACAAATAAATGTACTTTCAAATACCTGCATACTTCCAGTATTATAATAATCGAAATGAAAGAAGGTGTTTTGAAATACTACTCGTTCAATGATTATCTCTCCTGCCGCAGGATTCACATTATGAAGCGTGTCTCCATTGGCATTTAATGAAGAGCCTGCAGAAAGGGATGCACAGATGCTATAGTTTTAGATAGTACTCATGTGGTGTAGCTTTTAATAGCTGAGTAGATAACTTGCCTGGGAAATTACATACACAACACAGGTGTGGTATTTGCTTTTTTGTGTACTTTCACGTGTCATGCACTAGGACTGATCAAGTATGTATGCATACACGCATGTACTGAAGTATAACCTACCTATTGTCAATGTCTTGAATATCACCTTTGACAATTCCCCACTTACTGTGATATCAGCATTCATAAGTACAACAACTGAAGCAGCACTGATGCCTCTTAAAACTAAACTGTTAGCCACAAATCTGTAGTCTATCCTTAAGTCCTGGGTTAAATTGTGTGTACCTTGCAGGAACATCAGGGTGATGTTGTGCTTACCATCATAGTAAGAAGAGTTGCTAAACTCTTGAGCATAGTGGTCAATAGTGAAGCATGGCTCGCCAACAGGGCAGTCAGGGTTGGAGGAGTTGGTAGGAGTGACATAGTAGTCTGTTGCCTGGCACACTGTGGGACCATGATCACAGAATAGCAAAATCAAAAATAGAAGGAACTTCAGTGACATCTTGACTCTAGACTTCCTGTTCTTCAAGTCAGTTTCAAATAAAGAGCAACATATAGACCCAGAGTCAGTTGAGGTCATGTGATATATACTCACCTTATTAGGTCATGTCCCACAAATGACTGCACACCACAAAAACCTGCCCATGTTGTTACACACTCCTATGAATTGCAATAACATAATAATGTAAGCTAGAAATTTGCTATATTTTCACTTAAATCTAGCTAAATTCAGCTCTATAAAGGAAAATAAATATTCACATGCCAAAATTCTTCATACCTGCTTTGTCACGAATCGTCTACTTATGATTTTACCATACGTGTGCTTTTTTAAATATTAGGTGAGACAAGAGCTTGCTGTTGATGCCAAGAAGGAGGGGATACCTGATCAACCAGACACCATGTTTTCCTTTCTCATCGAGAGAGTCAGAAACAACCTTCACATCATCCTCTGTATGAGTCCTGTTGGCGATCCATTCAGGTATGCACTAATGAATATGGTCATTATAGATCTCAAAATCGCACACATGCATGTTAGTTATATCACTTGCAAAAAATCATATAATTTATATACTTGTACTTGTGATTCACTCATGCATACACCTACATATAGGAATCGTATCCGTATGTACCCAGCCTTTGTCAACTGCACTACCATTGACTGGTTTGAGAAATGGCCTAAAGATGCTCTCCTGGAAGTGGCAGAGAAGTACCTCGAAGATGTCAACCTTGGAGAGCAGCCGAAGCTACAAGTTGGTGACGATGAAGCCCCTCCTGACATCCGCCAGAGTGTGGCCAGTGTGTTTGTGACTGTTCATCGCTCCGTCGTGGAAATGTCTGAGCGTATGCTGTTTGAAATGAAACGACACAACTACGTCACACCGACCAACTACCTTGAGCTCGTGTCTGGATACAAGGGGTTAGTGAGACGATATTAGTGATCACACACTGCTTGTAGAATAAGTGCAATGCAGTGTATACAATCATGTAGATTTGCTTTTGCTTAAGAAATACAAAGTGGGTTCCACATCTCCTAAAATTGACAATGAACTCCTAGACTGTTTAGTAATGTCACAGTTTCTATATTCTTCCCTCATGTCCTTTTCATTGTATGTTTTTCTTACAGCCTATTAGAAGACAAACGAAAGGAGCTCGGTGATTCAGCCGACAAACTTCGTAATGGGCTTGACAAACTCATTGAGACTAGAACGAAAGTAGAAGCAATGACTATTGAACTGGAGGAGACCAAGGGCCAACTAGCAATCTTCCAGAAGCAGTGTGACGAGTATCTTGTGGTTATTGTCCAACAAAAGCGAGATGCTGAAGAGCAGGAAAAGACTGTTGCAGCTCGAAGTGAAAAGATAGCTGAGGAAGAAGCACGTTGTTTGTCACTTGCAGAAGCAGCTCAGAAAGATCTTGATGAAGCTGTACCAGCTTTAGAAGAAGCTATCAAGGCTTTGGAATCGCTGAATAAGAAAGATCTTGGTGAGATCAAGGCATACACTAACCCACCTGAACTTGTAGAGACTGTGATGCAAGCTGTGATGATTCTGCGCCAGTCTGATCACACCAAGATCTTTCTTATTCAGCGATTCCAAAGCTGAATAAGAAAGATCTTGGTGAGATCAAGGCATACACTAACCCACCTGAACTTGTAGAGACTGTGATGCAAGCTGTGATGATTCTGCGCCAGTCTGATCCATCCTGGGCCGAAGCAAAGAGGCAACTTGGAGACACCACCTTCATCAAACAACTCATTGAGTTTGACAGAGACCATATGAGTGACAAAGGTACCTGTGTGCATGGTGTACGAATGAGAAATTTAGTCGGTCATTCAAACATAATTTCTTTATTCTAGTGCTGAAGAGAATTGGACAGTACTGCTCCAAACCTGATTTCAAACCTGACACAGTTGGCCGTGTGTCTCTAGCAGCCAAGTCCCTGTGCATGTGGGTGCGTGCCATGGAGGTTTATGGTCGTGTGTACAGAGTGGTGGAGCCCAAGAAGAAGAGGCTAGAAGCTGCCAACAGACAACTGGCAGAGAAGCAGGCCAGTCTTCGCGAGGCAAAGGAAAAGCTTAGAGAGGTGAAGGAGAAACTTGAGGAGCTCCAGAAACAGTATGAAGAGAAGTTGGCTACTAAGGAGGAGTTGAAAAGGAAAGCAGAACTGACTGAGTTGAAGTTGGACAGAGCAGCCAAGCTTGTCACTGGACTGGCAGGAGAGAGAGTTCGATGGGAGGAGAGTGTTAAGGTATACTCCAAACCATACAATAGGTTCAAGATTTGAAGCTGCTTGTGAACCATTTTGACACATTTTGCGTGGTTTATTCTCAGAATTTGGAAGAGAGCATTAGTTACCTACCAGGTGATTGTCTGATGGCTGCTGCCTTCCTCTCGTATGCTGGTCCCTTCCTATCCAACTACAGAGATGAACTTGTGCAGCAAACTTGGCTCAAGCAAGTATGTATCACACATAAAAGAGAAAAACTTGTATTCAATTTTGATATTATTATATCTCAATTGTGCAATCTTGATTCTTTTTCTTTCTTTCTTTCTTTACCTTTAGGTCCGTTTGCTGAACATTCCCTGTACTCCTGACTTCTCCTTTGCAGCCTTCCTTGCCAAGCCAACATCAGTGAGAGACTGGAACATCCAGGGACTCCCATCAGATGCCTTCTCCACCGAGAATGGTGTGATAGTCACCAAGAGCAACCGATGGCCGCTGATGGTTGACCCTCAAGGACAGGCCATAAAGTGGATCAAGAACATGGAGAAACATCGGGTATGTGATAGTGTGTGGTGTTGTGTTTTTTTTTTGTTATGTCTTTCATTGGTGCCAGTGTTGCATGAGAAGTATTTGCATATTCGCTCGTTTGTCTTTGGAGGAGTGATTTTTGTTAATGGTGGGATGGTGCTTTAGTCTATTGTTCTTTTGTTTGGTCTACTATTTCTGGTGCAGCATAAAGTGCATATCATTAACAGTCAAACTCAACTGCCAGTCTAAACTACCTAGGGCTCTCCAGACTTTGTTTAGTTCAGTGTATGGAGTTGATTTTAGCTAGAGAGTCACAGTCAAGAAGGGAAAGAAATGTGTCTATAATTGTGGAATGTATATTTTCTTACCTTTCAACAGAACTTGAAGATCATTGACTTGCAACAGCCAGACTTTCTGAGAACACTGGAGAATGCAGTTCAATTTGGAACTCCAGTTCTCCTGCAAAACATCCAAGAGGAGTTGGATCCATCTCTGGGACCCATTCTCAACAAGTCACTCATAAAACAAGGTAAGGAGACTACCCATATACATAGAGTGGGAATATATTGAGCATTTGATGTTGTCCTCAATCTATCAGATGTGAATTTTTCTGCTGTGTATACTCCTCCCAGGTAATCGACTCATCATCAAGCTGGGAGACAAGGAGGTGGAGTACAACAAGGATTTCAAGTTTTACATCACCACCAAGCTGAGCAACCCTCACTACACACCAGAAATAGCCACCAAGACAACCATCGTCAACTTTGCAGTGAAAGAGCAAGGTCTTCAGGCTCAGCTGCTGGGTATTGTGGTGAGGAAGGAGAGACCAGAGTTGGAGGAACAGAAGGACAAGTTGGTGTTGAACATTGCATCCAGTAAGAAGAAACTAGTCACCTTGGAAGATGAGATTTTGAGGTAGCTACTTAGCACACATGACATTGTGCACTTATATGTTTGTTCTATGTAGTCACTCTGAATGCATATCTCTTTTTATTGCTTTTTTCGTGGCACTTTTAAGGCTCTTGAACACATCTCAAGGCTCCATTCTGGATGATGAAGCACTGGTGAATACTTTGCAGTCAAGTAAGAAAACTTCAGAGGAAGTCACGGAACAGCTTCAAGTCTCAGAGCAGACTGAGATTAAGATTGATGGAGCAAGAGAGGTACGTACTAAAGAACATTCATAATAGCTTGATTAAGAATAACTGAGGTTAAACTATTCATACCAACACACACACACACACACAGGGCTATCGTCCATGTGCCCAGCGAGCTTCAATCCTCTTCTTTGTGATGAACGATATGGGTCGTATCGATCCAATGTACCAGTTCTCACTGGATGCTTACATCGAGCTCTTCTCCAACTCCATCGACAAGAGTCTCAAGCACCCACGACTGGAGGAGCGGATCCAATACCTCAACGACTTCCATACCTTTGCTGTCTACCAGTACACCTGTCGTGGACTGTTTGAGAGACACAAGTTACTCTTCTCATTTCAGATGTGTGCCAAGATTCTCGAAGCTGACACCAAGCTCAATTTGGACGAGTACAACTTCTTTCTCAGGGGTGGAGTGGTAAGTAGTATAGCAGTACTATTAAATTTTTTTCAATGGTTATGAATTTTACACAATGCTGAATTTCACTGTGTTGTGATTTGATGTATGCTATGTGTATGTACAGGTGTTGGATAGAGATGCACAAATGGACAAACCCTGTGCATGGTTGGATGATGTCTCATGGGACAATGTCACAGAACTTGACAAGTAAGTAACTCTATATTCAAAAGTACACATATGTATATACCCTTCTACTGTGTCTTTCAGACTGGCCAGCTTTCTTGGCATTGCCAACTCTTTTGACCAGTATCCTCGAGACTGGCATCAGTGGTATCAGTCAGCCGAGCCTGAGAACACACCTCTACCGGGAGAGTGGGAGAACTCCTGCAATGAGCTCCAGAGGATGCTCATTGTGAGATCACTGAGGTCCGATCGAGTGCCTTTCTGTGTGAGCACATTTATCATCAACAACCTGGGCCCAAAGTGAGTGTGCTAGAACTGATCTATCTTAGAATTTGTAGTTTGCTGGGTTACAGGTTACTGTGCATGTAAATTAGGTAATGGATGTTAGTTTTTTTTGTTTATATTTTTGGCAACCATTACCTTTTTTTTACAAGTTGTGTGTGAGTCTGACTAGGAGAAACAATGATGTGTTGTACATCCACACAGGTTTGTGGAGCCTCCTGTCTTGAACATGGCCCAGGTGGTGGAGGACTCCACCTGTCGTATTCCTCTCATCTTTGTGCTCTCTCCTGGAGTGGTAAGACTGTAGCCTCATTCCCAGGTTCTCTCCCACAAATATTACACACTGAAAAGTAGAAATTGTGCACGTATGTATAATATTTGCATGGAGAGAGCCTGGGAAGAAGGCTAGTAAGGTTGTGAGACTCTACTACTATGTTACGTGACAATCATCTATGCTCTTGTATTGTCCTCTTCTCTGTTAGGATCCTACATCAGCTCTGTTGCAGTTGGCAGAGCAGTCTGGAATGGGTGATCAATTCCAAGCTCTCTCTCTCGGTCAGGGTCAAGCCCCTATCGCTACTAGGATGATTGAAAATGGAGTCAAAGAGGTAATGGATGCTTGCTCATAGAACATGTACACTTTTAGTTGTACACATACATAGAGGTAATAACACACGCACACACACACACACACACACACACACACACACACACACACACACACACACACACACACACACACACACACACNAACTGCCATCTCTCTCTCAGTTGGATGCCTCAACTGGACAAGATAGTCGAAGAAGAATTGCAGACCAAGACTCCTGATCCTAACTTCCGTCTCTGGCTCAGCTCCACACCACATCCAGGATTCCCAATCTCCATTCTACAGGCAGGCATCAAGATGACCACTGAACCACCCAAGGTACATGTTTAGCAGTTATGCAAGTGCCTTCTCATGCAGTTCAGGGGGAAAAAAACATGAATAGGCATGTACACTGTGTTATTATGTTAAGGATACTGTATACTAACAAAAGTACAATAGTACCTATGCGAATAACAACACTGATATTCTACTGTATATTGTTTGTTTGTTTGTCTTGAGTGCTGTGGTATTGCAGTGTAAGTACGAAATCCCTAACCACAACAAGCCAGTTAGCAACAAGCAGTCCCTTGTAGGAGCATGATGTTGTATCCTATACATGTACAGGCTACGGATGTCCCACACTACCAAACAACAACTACTTACGCCTTTTAAAAAGTGTAGCTTAAGTGGCACACAAACAGTTCCACATACCAAGCGATCATTAACAGACAAACTTTTAAAATTTACTTTTTCATATACACACACTGGTTTTATTTGTAGACTACATTTCACAAACAAACTGCCTTAAAGGCATGCTGTCGTGAAAGCGATTTTAGTTTGATTTCTTGGCCCAAAACTCAATATTCAATGATTGGTTGAGTGTACCATACACTGTATTGCTCACTATCCCTTGCTGAGTCAATTCATTCATACACACAGGGTATCAAGGCTAACATGAAACGTCTCTATCAGTTGGTGAATGAGGCCACTTTTCCTCGTTGCACAGCTGAAATCAAGTACAAGAAGCTTCTCTTTGCTCTCAGCTTCTTCCACAGCTTGCTCATTGAGAGGAGAAAGTTTCTCATGCTTGGTTGGAACATTGTGTATGGATTCAACGACTCAGATTATGAGGTGAGTTGTAAACATGCGACTGACTACAGCAACTGAGTCACTGACTATATACATAGCTGCAGATAATTGTAGACTTATTCTCAAACCCCTTCTTTGGTTGTGAGAATTTAGCATGCTGTGGATATATGTGAATGGGAGGCTTCCGGATAAGAATGACGTGTATATACATGTGTTTGTGTAGTGTGTCTGTGCATGTGAAAGAGAAATGTTTGTGTATGTTTTCATACATGTGCCTGCTGTGTGGAGTTGACTGTCAATATTTACCACCTATTGTTGCAATTCCTTTGTCAACGTATGGCATTTCCTTTTTCGCAAACACAGTTAGCTACATACCAGCATTCTTTCGCACCTGTCAATCTCAATCACATGCTTCTCTTGGCCAGAGTTCTCATTAGAGCAATAAACAATGTTTTGGAGCTATGGTTTCAACTTAATCCTAACAAATATCTTTCTTCCTCAGTCTTGATTCTTTCATGCTATAGCAATGTTACTGTAGACGTACTGACTAGCTTATGGTTGACATTTCTGGGCACTTATGTACATGTATATGGTTTGATGACTGGTCTGAGCTGATTTGAATTAATTAATAAACGGCATCATTTCTAGCATTCTCTGGCTCTCACTAGTTCAACTTCTGTTTATCTGGTGTTATAATTGTTTGTTTGTTTGTGTATGTATTCTTCAGGGTGTGTGCCATGCATTCACATGCACAAAACTAATGTTCATCCTACTCTTCTAGCATCTCCATGACTTGTGACTAGACAATTAGTCACTTGAAATGAAAGGGTTTTGTTTATTTGTTTGTTCCAAGGGATGGTTTCTGAGTTTGGCAGCGAAACAAAATACTTAATATGGTTTGTCCCTGTAATTATTTGTTATGCTCACTTAACATGTATTCACCAAGCTTTTTATATTCCAGGTATCTGAACACTTGCTCAGTATCTATCTGGATGAATATCCTGACACACCATGGGATGCACTCAAATACCTGGTGAGTTGTATGACACTTAGTCTATCGATCTAGATTCTTTCCCACTGTCGCAGAGTCAGGGCCTAGCTCGATAATCTAGTTGACACGTATACTGATCAACTATCGCATAAGAGTGTCTTACGGAGAACCTTGCATAGTATAATACTATTGCTGTGGTTGAAAACAGTAGTCACAATTATTGTTGGTATCATCGAAAAGTCCCCTGTTGGTAAGTCAGTCCCACCATACATGCCAAATATATAGAGTCCATAATTTGGACTCATTATAAATTTACCAAACATGTTGCATTTCCCTCATGAATATGCATGAGTTGCGGTACCCCACTCACCCACTCTCTCTCTTTCTCTCTCTCTTCTTTCCTTTCCTTTGGCTTTGGGTGGTGACACCACCAACAACCACCCAACCCACTCACATCATCCCATTCCATTGTAACCACAGTCTTCTCCAGGTGATGGTTTCTGGTAGGGCTGCATGAAAATTGTGGTCACACTCAGACGCCAACACCAGTTCATTTCCAAGAGGTTCTCTCTGCATACTTTTAGGAAGCCTTGTGTTGTGTGCTGTGTACCTGGTGTGTGTGTGTTTCTATCATCTGTTCCCTTTGTCTCATTTTAAAGCTTGTTCCCACCACACCACACTAGGACCCTCCCTTGAGTGAATGAGTGAGTGTACGTGTGTGTTTGTGTGTGTCTTAGTGGGTTTTAGCTTCCTCAATGCATTACGTGCTTAACACACACACACACACACACACACACACACACACACACACACACACACACACACAAGCACGTGCAGGCACGCACGCAGGCAGGCAGGCAGGCACATACACATGCATGCACACACGCACATGCACATAATATTATATGCATGCACACACATTTTTAGTTTAGAATACACATACTTTCACCTACTTATGAACACACACCACACACACACACACACACTCTTTCACATTCATACACACACACACTGTAATGCATCACTCTACATCCATATTGAGGTTCCCACTCATAGCATAGCAGGGAGTGTGCCTTACACCTTACTCTAATTAAATTTATCTAATTGTCTCTTAAACAAAAGCGACAAATCATCATAGCGTCAGAATGAGCTAAGCCCCCCAACACACAGTCGCTCTCACCTCACATTAGATCACACACCATTTGTTGAGTCCAATATAAACCACACAGTAGACACAATAATACAGCTCAATAGCACATGTATATATAGAGATACTTAATCATCTATTCAATGCAGACCATAACGAGCCCTGAAAGCAAGCTTGTATTATCCATGGAGATGCTACTGTTCCATTGTTACGTATATTATTGTGCTATGTATAGTGTAATATAGGATCTGTTTTGTTTTGACCATACTAGTTTCATATTCTCAGAGTGGGATGATGATGGTAATGGTTGCGTACATCCATGTATCTGTGCATGTGAATGTTGTACGCTTTAATAGCTGGCATGCACTGAGTCCCGTCTACACGGTGCACACAAGGGGGGACTTGTAGCTGTATAGTTTCGTGATGTATCTGGATTAGTGCGAGTTAGGACACTGGATATCTTTGCCAACTCTAAGTGTAGTGTCGTTGGCAAGTTGACTTTAGGTTCAAAGACAGCTTTCAGGTTCTGTTTTGAAACCGACTCTCACAGATAATATCATATCACATGTAACCAAGTACCAACTTAGCAACCAGCTGAGAGAATATTGAATGTGTACATGTGTCTATGTGAGTGTCAATGGATGAAGGGTAGTCCTTCAGCCTTCAAATTCTACATTGTATGCATACTTCAGAAAACCATTTCTTACAGTCTCAATACTGTCTGCCATCTGCTAATGGACTCGCCCCCTCCTGATATGGTATAATTGGACATACTAATGCTACTATAGTCTTTCACGGTGAATGCTAATTCAAATTGCTCAGAGGGATCCGATCTTCCTAATAGGTTGTCACCTTTTGACAGCCGGCTTGTAGCTGTTGGCATGTTTGAAGTGCACTAGTTCTTGGATGAGCAACACGTGTGGGGACATTTGTGTCAGCTGTGAGCCTCAACCACAAGCACAACATGCTTATAGGAATGAATAGCATGTGTATCCACCCCATTCTTGCTTGCAAGGGTTGTATAAATATTAATTAGGATGATGTTATGGGTATGTGATTGATTGGTATTGTGGCTCGTGTGATGGTGTAGAGTTCACATTGGGAATGGTTGTTTAGCCTGCCAGACTGCATTCTCTTCAATTGATGACAATCGACTGAAATCACAATATTTGAATGTGTACAGCTGCTACTGTTTCCATGAATGTGAAAGTCTTGCTAATTCGGTCATATTTCTCCTTATAGATCCTGTCCCTTGTGATTATGATCTAACTGTAATGTAGGTCTTCGTGACAATCACTTTAAGTCTGTCCAACATCACCTACTTGGCTTGCATGGAAATCTACTTTTGTGGGTTCATTTCTATTAGTTGCTTATATTTTAAAGCTCATTTGTTCAGTAACCACTTAGGTGCTCATTCTGGGAAAAGTCTAAATGTGTATGAACTAGCTCTATAGCATATCCATGAAATGCGACTGTGTAGCATGAAGGATTCTGGAAGCTGTACGGTCTGTACCTGGTATTGCTTTTGTCCTAGTGACAGTGTGTGTGGTGGTAGTGATATGGCATTTGGCAGTGGTGCATGTTATGGAAATAAATAGAGAATGCTCATCCCTGGCAACGGTGACGTTCAATGACAGTGTGACGCCTGGTTGTCTACACAACAGCACATGCACACACACACACACACACTCACACACTTATGCCCACTCGTACACTCTCTCTCATGGTTCCGTTGCGGTAGTTAAGAATTAGACCTAATCAACTCTCAACCATACAGCGAACGGATATTAAAACAGTTCAAAGTGCAGAGCATTGTCACCTAGATATTCTGTCAATTGTTTCATAATTCACCCATTGTGTTTGTATGTGGACCACACACACACTCATACAGATTGCAGGAGTGAATTACGGAGGTCATGTGACTGATGATTGGGATAGAAGAGTACTCTATACGTACATTGGAGATGTGTTCAGAGATGAAGTCCTCGATATACCCTACTACAAGTATGTGTGNCGTGTGCGTGTGTGTGTGTGTGTGTGTGTGTGTGTGTGTGTGTGTGTATTTCTCACGTTAATGACCAGATAGCTATGTTTTATGCACAATGCTTTAGTGTGTTTTCACGTGTGGGATGAAGGGTTGTTCAGTCAGGGAGGGTCTTTTTGCTTTTCCATACATGGAATTGCTCTCGTGTCAACACACTTTGTCAACTGTGTGTGTGTGTGTGTGTGTGTGTGTGTGCTGTAGGCTACATGACCACATAGTTTGGGTAGTTAGTGCGTGTTATAGAGATATATATGTACAGTCAATACAATCGTTTGTTTGTTTTTTGGTGATTATCTCAATTGCTTTTAACACAGACACAAATGAACAAGTGTCTGCGTTTGTTTGTGATTTTAATTAAAACATTGTATTTAGGCATTTTGTTTCTTACACACACACAGGTTGTCCGTTCTTCCCACCTACTACATACCTAAAGATGGGCCTCTGCAGACTTACAGAGATTACATCAATCAACTGCCCAACGTGGACCACCCTGAAGCGTTTGGACAGCACACCAATGCCGACATTGCCAGCCAGATAAAAGAAACCCGGTATGAGTATCAACAATTCACTAGCAAAACCTGCATGTCGCAAAATTTGCTCAATAAAGCCAGTAGTGTATGCATTGGCTCCCTAGCTTGGAAACTGACTCTGGATAGGAAGTAGTTAATATGGTGGCTGACCATTTTTTATTCCACTTTATCTTACTCCTATTCAGAACTCTACTGGACACCTTGCTGTCATTGCAACCTCAGAGGTCAGTGGCTCAAGGAGAGAGCAAGGAGGACAAGGTGAGTGGTGTGTGCTTAGATAAGGAACAAGTTTTATTCCCACTTTCTCTCTTCTCCAAAGGTTCTCAACTTGGCGGCCGATGTTCTAAAACACATTCCCGATCCCATCGACTATGACAGTACGTACAAACTGGTGGCTGATGATATGAATCCACTGAATGTTGTCCTTCTTCAAGAGGTACATACAATGATATACCTGTATGCATGCATGCATGCCTGTGTATGTTCTCATTTTCTTCACAATTATATCGCTGACACTTTCATAGTTCTGATAGTGGCTCTTAGTAGTGTGGATTGTATTCATGATGAATTGTCTATTAGTGACTCTGTATAGACAGTCATGTTAGTGTTTAAAGTGCAGTAATTTTTGTGAATAGGCCTATTAATCATCTTGCTGGCACACTTCCAAGGCAGTCTCACTGTCTCAGTGCTAGCGATCGATGCGATCATTGCTGGCTGCCTAGTGTTGCTCAATTAGAACCAATTGTCACTCCTCTTTCTCGAAAGGAAAAGAAAAATCGAGATTTGTTGAAATTGTCACCGTCAATTTGGTTGTCAGTGCGCAGGTGTATACTGCCACATGCACAGAAGCATTGCAGACTTCATGTGATATTGATAGTAATTAGACTTTCATTAGTTAGTGTATACATGCATACATGCATACCTGTATCATGTACAGTGTGTGTGCCTCAGCTTAAAATGCATGTTGTTCTCTGCACTTGTCTGTTTTTATTGACTCGTGTTAAAACTGTTGACATTTTTTGAGCCAAACTAGGTGTAGCTGGCGAACAATTAGTGTCAAATTACCCTGTTTAGTTTTAAAAGCATTCCTCATTTTGTTGCCTTCTTTTTCTTGCCTGTCTGTTGTGGTGAATGGTGTAAAACTAAATGAGTGGGTGTACGGGGATGATTTCAGCCCAACCTTCACCACAACTCACAACTGCATGTTTTTTTGCGTGGAATTGAATGGTTTTATGAAACCATTAATAAAATTCTCTTACTCTAATTCATTACCACATGATTGGAATTAAACTCTTTAATGAGCATGTGTTGTTGATGTTTGTTCAAATGTTATTTTAATGCATGGTAGAATTAATTTATTTATAGTATTATATATATGTGTGTGTGTGCGCACGTCTCAACCTGTTCAAATTTCAAACACCAAGGAATTTGTGTGATCACTAGTCATCACATGCAAAGCCACAAAAATTACAAAAGCTTCCTTCAACTTTTATGAGTTTAATTGTCATAGCAAACCCCATGGAACATGCACATCGATACCTCTCTACCCCATATTTGTTGTCTCCTGTAGTAATACACACACTCACACACACAACAGATCCAACGTTATAATGTTCTTCTGAAGACCATCAAATCGTCTCTAGTGGAGCTAGAAAAGGGCATCAAAGGACTTGTTGTGATGTCTTCAGATCTGGAGGAGGTGTTCACTTGCATTCACAATGCACAGGTACCCACATTGTGGGCCAAAACTTTTCCCTCGATGAAACCCCTTGGAGCTTGGACACGAGACCTGATGGTGCGTGTGGACCAGTTTCAACTGTGGGCCACTACCACTCATCCTCCAGTGCTCTTCTGGCTCTCTGGATTCACCTTTCCAACTGGATTCCTCACAGCAGTGCTGCAAACTGCTGCCAGAAAGAACAATGTATGGTTGTATAAGCAGTCTATAGTACAATTGTGCATCAGTAGGGTCTTGATTTGTGTTGTATTTACTGTAGGTATCTGTTGACTCTTTATCTTGGGACTTCCATGTGTCTACACTGGATGATTCAAACATCACTGAACCACCGAAGGTGAGAGAGATTTGATGTGATTATGAACCTTTCTTGTGAGCTGTTGTGGCTAGAATACAAGCTGATTGTAATGCTGCGGGAAAGTTTTGCATGTTTACATTTGAGCTTGCCTCAACGTTACAGTTTTGAGTGCATGTGCATGTGCATGCTTTTTCACAAGCATAAGATACATATGTATTAGCTTTGTGTGTAGAGTGTTGTTGTGCAGCCTTATAATGGTGCAGTGACTTCATAACAACAGCTCTCAAGAGCATTATGGTCAACCACTGCCCATGATCTCAGACAACCTCTCACAGCCTATCTCTTCTAGTGTGCAAACCAATTGGCTGACAAGCCCACAACCACATAACAGATCACAAAAATCAATCTCCTAATGGATGTAGTGTGTATGTACATCTGTCCCATTAGTCCTCTACTCTTCACTGCATGGCCCTCAGGGTCACATCCCATTAGCTAACAGTGCACTTTTCAGGGTACTGCCAAGCAACTATCATGAATTTGCATCTAACCACTGGCCTCTCTGTGTACCAACTGGTTTGTGTTTTCACACAAGCTTAGTGGTTAATGTTAATGCAGAAAGCTGCTAATGCTAATTGCTTGTGGATGAGGTGTGGTGATTTTGTTGTCTATTCAGTTAACAACTTGTTTTGACTAGGATTTGCTTTAAACTCTCTTGCTATGGTATGTATGCATGTGATAATAATTCACTATAGGATGGTGTTTGGATCAAAGGGTTGTTCTTGGAAGGTGCTGGATGGGAGAAGCGGTCCAGCTCTCTCGTTGAGGCTAACCCAATGCAACTGGTATGTCCCATGCCCACCATCCATTTCAAACCAGTCGAGTCAAAGAGAAGGAGTGCAAAGGGTAAGAGAACTGGGAAAATGACAATAAAGTGTGCTTTCTGTATAGCTTCTGTTAGACAGCATTCTCCTCCTTAATAAGGTCACTCAGTCAGCAGCTAATTTTGTTTGCTTGTGAGCCAAGATATGATAGCATCGCACAATTATGTAGTTGCAAGCACTAATAGGTAGTGTTATGGTCATGAGTTTGGTGTGAGCAACATTCCTTGCTTCTTAGTGAGCATGCATGTATACAAGCATGAGTTTGAGAGTTCTTACAAGTAAAGGAAACACTGCAGCCATTCATGTTTAAGTTATGAGCTAGCTTCTTGCAACCTTACATATAAAACTGCTATTATCTTATGCTTCCAGTGGTAGCCAGATGAGTAAGCAACTAGACAGTTGGGTAGACTCAAATTTCAAAATTGATCTCATGTTTATACGAACAGTGAAAACATTCTTTGATCATTTGAGCATTAGTTATTCATACTGAAGCCTGTATGCAACTTCATTTTGTACGTATTTAGTCTCATTTTCTTGCTAACTCGAAAACGTACACACTTTGCAACTTTTGGCGCTAAATGAAAGGAAAATACTCTAAATATGATCTCCAGACGTTGTAGTTTACAAGTTATGTGTTAACGGGAGGCATGGGTAGTGTTGGAGGGGGTGCAATCTCTCAATACAATTTGAATGCCTTTAGAGAACACACCCATGTTGCAGAACAAGGTTTCAACTTGACGATAATAAAAGAGTTTCTTTTTTTTCCCGGTTTTTTGCTGCCATAAGCCTAGAGACCCCATGGAGTTGTGTTAGTGATGAATGTATTATGTTGATAGGTGCTGCTGGCTCACTGCCGTCTGCGCTCAATTGCCATATCACCACATGCAAACACTCGAAAGGGATCCAAGCACTTGATTGTTGTGCACAATTAAGTAGTGTAGTGTTTTGGACTAAAGCCACCTACCACTGCCTTGCACGTGTTTGAAGACTGAAAAAAAGCACTTCATTTTGTTCTTCAGTGCCTTTTCATGTCATTTACAGTCCATGCAAGCTAAGTGCCAATAGTCCTTTTAGGAGCGAGGCTTCCAAAGCTTTGACAACACCACACTGTCATATAATTGCAATATTCTGCATGCATGTGTTAGTCAGTCTGTGTTGTAAATTTATTGCACTTATTCTTATCTCACTTCCCTTCAGGTATCTACGCCTGCCCCTGTTATTACTACCCTAATCGATCAGGAGCAGCTAGCCGTGCGTCTTTCGTAGTGGCTGTTGATCTTCGCTCGGGACAAATGACTGCTGACCACTGGATCAAACGTGGCACTGCTCTCCTGATGAGTCTTGACCACTGAGCAACGACACACCTCACATTTACGTTAGCATGCAACTGTGTAAATGAACTTTTGTTTCGTTTTATGAGCTCTCCAGACACAATATTAACTTGCCTTCTATGGAAACGATTGTCTGTCTGTCTGTCACTTCTAGTGTGTGTGTGTGTGGTGTGTGTGTGTGTGTGTGTGTGTGTGTATGTAAGTAACTACAACATATTTATGTATGTACATCCTTATTTATGGTTCGTGCGATTGTGGGTTTGTGAAAACAAGCATTATTGGTTTTTGGCAAACCGATCACTTTATATGCAGCATCATTGTCACAGTATATTATCGTTACTTCTCACCCTTTTCACTTGTACCTTCATTCACCTGTTCATGTGAATAAATAATTGATCTGTATTAAAATTACGTGATTGTCTGTATTTACGTGCATGTTACAACTGCTCCGATAGTAATAGTATTACTATATGCACGTATAAATTATACTTCGTAGGACTTTTTTGTGGCATGCAAAGATCTATGATTGCATGAGTATGTAGAATTCAAAAACTTCATTTCAAATAAATGGAGACAATCACAAAAATACCAAAGCTTAATATAAAAATGATTTTATAATTATTTAAAGTATATTTTGTGAGGAATTGATGAAAATATGAAATCTGGTATGCCGCAACACACAATAATATAATGTATGCATGAGTGACTACACAGACCACAAGGAGCTGGCCAAACAGAAATATGTGTTCAATCAGAATGTGATCAATGTTTGTTGTAACTTTCAAGTCACAGCTTTTGGCAGCCACTGAGCCAAGTTTTGTAGGAGGGGGTGTCCAACACCAATTTGTGCTACAAGTATAATCATCTCTCTCTAACTACTTTGATGAATGAACAATAAATGAGTACTATAGTATTCTGTATAGTTGCACGTTGTTGTCACCACAAAACATAATACCACCTGAAAATCAAAGTCCAAATATAATCTCACTGTTGTGGTTGGGTACAAGTTATCGTCTGAGTGGTTTTGGAGGGGCATCGGATTGAACATGGCTCAAGTCTGGAGCAGGTGCTGCCTTTCTTGGGACATCATATTCAGAGTTCTTGAAAGGAATTTGAACCTTGTATGCATAACCTCTCACCGTGTCGCTGGCCACTTTTGTGAGAAGTCTGTCTGAACTGCTTGATCCACCTGAGTACATCCGTCTTCGATTTGAAGCAATTTCTTCTAAAATCTCCTCTGGCACGTCGTACTCTTGGTCGTCCACCATTCTCCTTCTCTGGTAGTGTTGGTGTAAGCGGTAGAAAGGGTGGCTCTTTGATCCCGTACCAACTTCATCATTACGTTCGTTTCTCGAAGCAGCTATAACTTTATTTAACATTTCATCTTCTTCGTGGAGTTTTGAAAGTAAATCTGAATGACTGTTTCCACATTCAAAGATGTTGGCGAGTGAAGTGGAACGATTGCGTTGACCAATGCGATCCAAGTGGTCCATACTGCCTTGTGTTCTCGACGATAAGTGCATGCTTGTATGTTTGTTTGGCTTTGAGTCAATTACATCACCGACACTGTGCAGTCTCGGTCTAGCAGGTGTGATCTTTCTCGTCCTTGGACCATCTCCATTTATCTTCACCAACTCCTTTACTACCGGTCTGGGTCTACGGTGTTTGGGAACCGGAGGTAGTTCTTCAAAGTCTTCTTCTCTCTCTCTCAAGTCAGTGCCAGGTGTGTAGCTACTTGATGAGGATTGACCTGAAGTTCTGTGTGGGGGTGCAAGCATACTTGTGTGGTTTGGTGAACTGGAGGAGTAACTGCTGTCACTGACTCGGTGATGATTGATGGGTGTCTCGGGTGGGGAAAATGCACAATCCACCCCAACTTCCCAGTAGGCCGGTTCACAGTTTGGTACATCATAAATGTCATCATTTTCATCCACTGGTTGGAGCCGACTGTGTGCTTTCTTGTTTCTCAAACCCAATCCTTCGTGGTCTGGTGAAGACCTGTTGTTAACTTGCACCATGCTGTACATTACAGGATCTTCTTCAAAGGATGATTTCTT
The DNA here is from genome assembly GCA_964030475.1 of Tethya wilhelma. NCBI lineage: Eukaryota > Metazoa > Porifera > Demospongiae > Tethyida > Tethyidae > Tethya > Tethya wilhelma. The sequence goes on along the minus strand of CAXIPT010000005.1, from coordinate 5,019,545 downwards.
GCCTGCATTGTGTCTCACTGCTGCATACGTCACTTGCTGGTTGTTCGATTTGACCTGACTGTCACTGTACTTTCTAGGCTCAATGGCTGTATGTTTTGGCGAAGTGCGTGTTGCCATACTTGAACAGTCACTCTGGCGTCGTACGTATTGCATCATTGCCTCACCGTCCAATGGAGAGAGCTTTCCGCTCTCACTCATGCTACGAGCTTTTCTTGTGTGAGTGTTTGCCGGTATCCTGTGAGTCTGTAGTTGTACATTGTCGTACGAAGAAGGTACATTGTTGCTGTTGATGCTCATAGAATCAGCCTGTTTGGGGGTACCTGGTAGTCCTGAATCATTACTTCCAGTGCTCAGTGGAATGTCGAAATCGTGAACATCTATTGGTACAGTGAATCCTTTCTGGGGACTTGTTGACGTGCTACGAAGGAAGATGTTTGGATCGGAATAAGCTGGTAAGAGCCTTTGAGGCTGGGCACAATCGTGATCGCAGTGGTAGATGTCACCGAGGATGCTCCTCTCGTAATGAATCTCTCCAGTGTTTACATTGCTTCGAATTGCTTTCTCCATCAAGTTGAGGATCGTTGCTGGTTTCTCTTGTATGATGCTGATGGAGCATCGTGAAGCACATGGATCTGAACACCTGGAACAGCTCTCAAATGTTAGGATGCCAGCATTTGCACCACACTGGCCAAATGAGGTGATGTGGTGGAGTCTCCAAGTCTTTATGGGCTCTTCAGTGATGGGACATATGAGTGCAATGCAATTGCAGTTGAATTTGACATTGACCATTCCATCACATTGATCACAGAGGTTGAGAGGCTCTGTAACTTTCCCAGAGAAGATATGACCTAAGGTTTAAGATTGAGAGAAGGATCAAAGTGATACAGTCAGCTAGTGTGTGTGTGGAGACAGTACTATATTTAAGGATTGCAAAATTACACTAAAAGGCATTCTATTGAGAGTTTGTTTTGAGAAGACTAGCAAATTTTCATTCCATGTACATACAATGCATGCTCACCAGTATCATGGTCCATGGCTTGTCGGATGGCAGCACTCCATTCTTTGACCTCACGAAAGGAGTCTGCAGTGAATTGACAACTGGTTTTGCCAATTTTGAGCATGAGGTAGCAGTTCTTAGAACTCTTCTTTTTCGTGTCGTAATTTTTCACGATCAGTATTGGTGCATTCTCCTTGTCCAGTGAAATGCTACCTTTGTATCTCGTCTTAGTTTCGTCCAAATAGATGTCAATGCTTGCTTCAGTCTGTGAGTATGTATTCAACACACACCATCTGCGCTTTCTTCCACCCTGAGATGAATGAAATAAGATACACAATTGAATTGCAGCTGCATTGTATGATTCAGTGTGTACAAAGCTAGAGTTTATACAGAGTAACTGTAACTGCATGCTGGCAGCTGCACAAACAACTTATAATAATATGCATGCAGAAGCACATCGCATCAATTTTGCAACAGCAGTACTGATATAACTTACTGCAAATCTGAAGAATCCTGGCTTGTAAAGAAAGCCTTCTTTGAGTACAACAGGTCTGCGGTTGAGGACACCTTCACTGGCTGCATTGCGAACCTTAGGACTTGACCAGGAGTACTTTCTCTTCAACTTTGTGTTTGATTGAACACCGTGAATGTTGACACCACGAGGTGCGTGCAATGAGCGACTAATTATTCCACCTCTTCGAAACATAGTGATTTTTTGCTATGCAATAAGGTTGCTTCGTTTCTCTTGCATGTAACAAAGAGAGATTGCTTTGACTGCACGGTTTTATAAGAAAACCACCCATGCTGCATTGCTAATTGCTCAAATTACTTCCTGTGTCAATAATTAATTGAATGCTTCCGGTGCTAGAAATGGGCTAGGTTACCCATAGCAACCAACATCAAAAAAACAACATGGCGAATTTATGTTTGAGTGTTTTTTGAAGTTTTATTTTCAAAGACAGCGAAGATGTCAGCGTTTGAGTTTGACGGGAACATTGATTTGGAGCAGCTTGGACTCCCCATAGCCAACGAAGAGAACAAACAACTGGAGGCTGGAGTACAAAAGAGAGAGAAAGAGATCTCAAGAGTCCAACTGCACATTGATGAACACAAGGATCGTGTTCAAGCTATTAGCGACCATCTCAGAAACGTGAGACAGGAGCTTCAGCACACACAAGTAAGCCTCTAGTGAAAATGAGAGCTATTGGATGTACTGCTATTTTTAATACGCTGTGCTAATGATAATCTTGCATATATTTATAGGCCTTGTATGGAGCTAGAAAGAAAGATCTCGAAACAGAGGAACACTTGAAGCAACTCTGTATGCTCACAATTTAATACTGTAGTATACTTCCCATACATAGTATTAGCATGAGTACCCTTGTTCCTTTGATCCACAGCTGAGAGAGAGGAGGGTCGTCTTCAAGATGAGATCAGACGACTCAACCTAGAGAGGGGAGAGCTCAAAGAAAGGATGAACATTTATGAGGTGAATGTGTGTGTGTGTGTGTGTGTGTGTGTGTGTGTGCGTGTGTGTGTGTGCAAACTGAAAGATTGCCATTTTACATTGAACCATAGATAATATACTCCAGCTAAAAGTATAACTGATGTTATTCATTTTCTATTGTTTGTTTGTTTGTTCTCTTCAAAGAATAACATCTTCAAGACCAACCAGAAGATCGAGCAGCTCAAGAGTCAGATGAATTGGGACCAACAGGCCTTGGAGGCGTGGCTAGAAGAGTCCGCTTGCAAGGACGAGGATGGAATGACTCTGGCCAAATATGCACGAGCAGACGAAAGCAAAATTAAGGTGTGTTTATCATCTTGTCAGGCCTATACTATGGTTCTATGTGTGTGTGATCTATATGTATTGGTATTACAGGAACTTACTCTCAAACTTGAGCAATTACAAGAGAACAACACGAAAAAGAGGAAGCTCCTTGATAATGAGGTCACAGAGACGGTCACCTGTCAGATCGAATTGGACAAGACGGCCGAGGCTTTCCGTAAGGCACACCACGAGAGAGAGGAGCTCATTCAGCAGTGGGAGCAGACCATCAACCAGATGAAGAAGAGGGACGAAGAGATGGACAGATGTGCTGCTGTGAGTTCAGTACTGTATAACAGTTTAGTGCATGACCACTACCTACCCAGTCATGTTGTGTTTGGTGGTGCATATGCATTATAATATATCAGGCCTACAGCCCTCATGGGCTCCTGATAACATTATGTCAAACAGATACAGGAACAAAGTTTGAATGTGTATATTATTATTATTATGTGGTGTTGTTTGTTTACTCTGTGCATTTCGTTTATTGCGTATGTTATAGGATCTGACTCGTCTCAAAGCTGAAGTGAAGGCAACAGAGTCACTCATTCGAGACAAACAGGTATGTACATGATATCACACTATACAGCAAGAGTCAGCGAGTCAGTCTATCATATGTACGTATGTAGTGGCAGTTGTGTTATGTGGTACAGTGTGTTGTAGTTGTGTTATTACTAGTTAGTGCCAAGAATGCGTGCCAGTCTGATCAACTCAGACTGCCCTCGTTGCGGTGTAGTGCGAGTGCAAACAGTGTGGCTCTTTCGTAAATACTTCACAATAGAGTCATTTGTAGTCCGCATAAACACGAGGTTGTACAGTTTACCAATAAATCATTAGCAGACGTAATGAAAGGGTGATTGAGTTTATACCCGCTATAGTAATGGCAGGCTAGACGATGATGATGTTGGAAGAGTGGTCGTGTACTTAATTGAATCATTTCTATTTGTGTTAGGAATTCTTTGACAATGAACGGAAAAACAACGTCGAGAAGGAGAAAAGGTTGAACATAACGGAACGCCTCGCTGCCAAGATGAGATTGGAACACCAAGAGTCAGAGGCTGCACGCGCCCAGTTCCAAGATGAGCTGGAGACTCTGAAGTACTCTGTCGATAGAACGGCCAGTGATTTGGAGAGCGCACGAGCACGCAGCCACCAGCTGACCAGGGATATCAAAGACAAGAGGAGGAAGTGAGTGAAGGTTTATGAAAAGTGGGAGTATGTGATGACTCCTTGCGTATATTTGTATTCACATAAGTGTATTTTAAAATTAATGGTAATGCACATACAACTTTAATGCAAACAGTTGAACAGTGTTTTTTGCTTTTATACAGCTAAGTGCATTACTGTACTACTTGGTGTGTTTTTAATGTCATTGTGTTGTGTGTGTATAATTTTGTAGGTTTGACACTCTTCAGAAGCAGCGTGAACTGATGCAACAAGAGTTGAAGAAGACCACTCAAAAGACCCTCTCCTCTGAAGAGAGAGCTCAACGAATGGACCAACTGTTGGCAGAAGAAGAAAACAAGATCACTCAATTTGAGAACCAACTCTCGGATCTCCGAGAGAAGCAGTTCAAACATGCTCAACATGTGTTCGAGCTCAAACAGAAAGAGACCACGATGCAGGCTGAGATCCAAGGTGGTCGGGCGTCCATGAAGAATCTGACAGCAAAGATGCGAAAACTAGACGAGGAGGCTTTGAAGCAACAAGAGATCCTCTACACGCAAGACTTTCAGCTTCAACAGCTGCAGCACAAGTTGAACCGCATGGAAGGAGAGCGCACAGATGACGAAAAACTAGCTCTCAACGCTAAAATACTAGTGAGCAAAGCAGGAGAATATTCTCCATAGCAATCACCTTCATGTGCATGAAGTACTGTACTATACCATTAATAGTGTTGTATACAACATGGCCTCATTTGCAGACTCTCCTCTTCCTTTCTCAAGAAGGAGAGAGCCTGGGAGTATTTTGTTAAATATTTTTAACTTTTTAACTTTTGGGATGGTATTGATTTCTGTAGGATTTGGAGGAGGATTGGGAGAGACAGCAGGGAGAGGAACAGCTGCTTAGAAACCAACTGAAGAGGCTTCAGGATGACTTGAGACGAGTCAACAGACAGTTGGAGAGAGGGCAGAAGGAGAGGGACATTCTGGAGGAGAAAATAGGTCAGAAATTTCATCACCTAATATGTTTTTTAGGAGTATTTGTTATTTCCAATGAGTAAACTGTGTTCACAGTTTAAAAACACTCATTTTAAAAAACCTAGGTACTGTATGATCTCCTTATCATCTTGATAGGTTTTTCCCTATCCTTACTTACTGTAATTTTCTAATAATATTGTGCATACATTACACCTATATTGTATATAGATGAGATCAATCTGCACATTGATAGCACCCAGCGTGAGCTAAAGAAGGTGGTGTCGGCCAAACAAAACCTCATGGTGGACGAAAATATCATCAAACTTGAAGTGAAGCGGCTCAGGGACATGCTCTTTGCTCACTCTGATGAGGTCTACTCCCTGGAGAAGAGAAAGCTACAGCTCAGCACTGTAAGTATGATCGTGGTCGACTGTGAACCCTTCAAGATGCTAGTATTTCTGTTTGTGTAGGCAATGTCTGAACGTTCGCGAGATATTGCAGTCCACAAGGACATGCTGAAAGCTCAGATTAAAGCATCTGAATCGGAGAGGCAAACTGTCAGGTACATAGACTTAAAGAATTGTCCATGTACCACTCTGTAGAGATAACAGCCTATGGTGTGCATAAGTATATGGTAGCTTCTTTCCCAGACTCTCATCTTCATCAGAAAATAAACATCATTCCTTTTTTTTTTTCCCCTAATCTTTTTTCCCAGTGCCGAGTTACATGAACGTATTTCAAAGATTGATAAGCTTCGTAAACGCTACGAGATACTGAGTGTGTCGATGAAGCCCCCTGAAGGTGAGGAGGAGCACTCCCAGGCCTACTACGTGATCAAGGCCGCACAAGAGAGGGAGGAGCTCCAGAGAGAAGGAGACACTCTCGACGCCAAGATCAGAAAAGCTGAAAAGGAAATACGGTACTTAGGTCCCATTCAAGAGAAATTGGTTGCTGGCATTTATAGGAAGCCTGAGTACAAGGCTACTGCATCTACTGTGTGTGCTGATTCATTATTATGTCCATTTGTTTTGTGTACATAGAGCCATGGAAAACACTCTTCATTTGATGAACTCCAAGAATGAGAACTACAGAAAGAGTCTCACCAGAGTGGACCAATCCAGTGAGACATTTTGCAAATTAATGGCTGTTATTATAGGGTCTGTCAGAATCATGCTTTGTTGCTCCATATGAAGGTGATGAAGTGGGTCAACTGGAGATGCTTGAGGGACAGTGGAGAGCAGCTCTTGATAAGAACAAACACAAGAAAAGACAAGTTCAACAGCTTGAGAGCGACTTACAGGTAGGTGGTACATAGCCGTTTCATACATGCATGTATTGTTAATGCATCATAATGGGCTTGTATTGACGCTGTAGGTGATGGGGAGGACCCTGTCATCATTGAACACTGACGAGTTGGATCTCACCACTGGCTTGACAGACAAACAGACTGCACTGGTTCAATTCAATAAGGAACTAACCGACCTCGCAGCAAAGAAAGAAAGAGCATCAAAACAGGTAAAGAATACACACACACACACACACACACACACACTAGTTCAGCATTTTAGGATTCTTCATTGAATTTACTTATTCCTTGTAGACTTCCAGACTGCTAAAGGAGCTCAGAACCAAGCAAAAAGTATCTGGTCACTCTTCTTCCGATATCGAACAAGACATCTCAGTGAGAGAGCTGAGAGATTACTCCACATCAGTCGTCCAACAGCTCGGAAGCCTCGCTTCAAAGAACCCTCAGCTCCTGTCCACCATGCAGCTATTGTTCTCCCAAGCCAGTCTCCCTCCTCCCCCCTCTCCCACCGGCAGCAGGGCCAGCTCCGTGCCTTCATCAGCTAGGAGCTCAGTGAGCCAGATGAGCATGCTCTCAGGAAGGTATATAATACCTACACTGCTGTATTAAGTTCTCTATGAATGACTTTGTACTAGGATGCTATTGCTGCGTGCAGGGCTATGTGTTATTCTGTGTGATTTTATTGTTGTCTTTATTGCAGGAGTTCTTCATCGTCTCAGCTCTCCATCACGCCGACTGCACCATTGCACACCAGATCCATTGACTTTGGGGGTGGCACGATGAAGAGTCACTCCACCACAAGCACACCCAGAGTTGGTAAGGATGGAAAACTTACATGATATCAGAATGCATAGCAATGCATACCTTAGCCTCATTCCCAGTTTATGAAAGTAGCTGAATTTTACATGACAATATAGTAACATGCATACCCAGTCTATGGTATGTATGAAAGTGACTGTATTACTGGAATCTCTCAATCATTTCCATTGATGCAGGGGCATCCCCTCGCAGTAGTACCAGTTCTCTGGGAGGTCGTGGTAGTAAGGTGGGCTCCAAAACCAGTTTGCCTGGTTCAAGACAGTCGTCCAGACCTCCTTCCAACGCTAGCTCCCGTCTCAGTTCAAGGGCCTCTTCTCGGTCGAGTACAATCACAGGAGGAAGCAAGAAAGACCTCGATCTCACTATAGGACCAAGATAGGACCTCACAACATGACAAATACATGTACCAACTTTCCACCAAAACGCAATGCAGACGATACAATCTAGTCACTTACATCATGTGCATTATAATACTGATAATTTTGTTATCAACAAAAAACACACTAACATGTAAACATAAAGTATGCAAATGATTATAATAATAACAATAAACAACACATATTCCCCTAAGGTCGACATTGAAATTTCTAAACCAGTGTTTTCTGACGCACTAGCTGAGTCGTGTGAGGAAGCCCGGTCCTCCCCCTCTGTTCCTCCGCAGGGGAAGGGTAGAGGAGGAGAGAGTGGACACCTCCCAGTAGAGACTGCGAGTGAGGAAGAGACGACTAAGAAGCGCCATGGCACTGGTTTGAATCACAGTGACACCGACCGTTACAATCTAGATAGATTGGGAGAGGATGGAGAGGAATAGAATTTTTGTAAGCATGAATGGTAAGCAACTTGATATCATTGTAGAGGGTTGATGAGAATTTTTAGCAAGATTGACTTGTAGAGTGATCATACAAGTTGAAAATGATGACATTGTACAATGTAGGTTCTCTTTGCTAACCTTGTGTCTTAGATACGCTGCAAATAGCATGGATATGAATATGAGAAGTGGTAACGATAGGAACCACATGTAGCAACCCTGCATAATCATAATAATAGGGGCACAATAATCTACCTCAATCACATAATGTGTACAATTACAACTAATGCACCCAATACAGCACTACCATGCACAACTCACTATTGCAAAGCTGTGATAAAAGTCTTTTCTCAAGACACTTCTCTCTTCGGCCTGAGTATTTCTCAGATTGTAACCAAACAGCACAGCCAGACATATTCTGAGCAGCACCATCAGGTAGCCTGGTAGGCTCTCATGGACGTGATAAGTGTAGTGGCTCTCGTCGTAGGACTGCTCCCACAAGACCAGCACCACGTGGACAAGAGCAACGGTGATGATGGTCCACAGCTGTTTCTTGTCTCTGATCGGATGACCCATTGTTGAACCGAGTGTCCAACCAACAGACATGCTCAGTAGCATCCATATCATTTGACACTGGGCGAGCATTTCAGCAGCTGCAATAGCCAGTCACATTTCAATAGCAACATAATGCTACTGTGATATAATGGTATGACTCACTACATACCTTCAGATAGTGTTTCCAAAAGGGTAAAACCCTCTCCGTTAACAGAGTATCTGTACAAAAATAGAAGTTGTACAATTTCAAAATAGAATCACATTCAATCAGCAACCACCACACCTCCACAGATGTACAAGCATGAGAATGGCAGCTATGAAGTGCAGACCCATGGCCACCGAGAGCATCTTGAGCACCTCGTGCATTGGTCCTCCTTTGGTGATGGTGAGATAGACACGGTGAGCATAGAGAGCAACTCCACAAATATAGATAAGAATAAGGGCCGTGTAAAATTTCAGGAGACCTGAATGATAAAAAACAAAAAACAATAAAATCCAACCAAATGAAAAAGGAAAAAAAAAACATGGTCCATGTGAGTCTCGAACTCACGACCTTCGCGTTATCAGCACGACGCTCTACCGACTGAGCTAATGGACCTGTATGAGTATGCTACGCTCACAAATACAATGTCTTTTGTTTGTAGTATACAAATCAAGCATGCATATAATGCAATTACATAATTTACAATGAATATACATAATGCATGTTAAGAGAGTTTACTTCATAAAGTCAGACAGTTTAGAAGATGTACACATACCACTCAAATTGTCTCCAAAGTGATCCACAGCATTGCCACTTGAGTCTGGATTAAGAAATTCCATCTCGTATTCAATCACCTCATCAGCACTTGGTCCACTTGGCTCACACGTGTAAGGGTCAGAGTACACTATGTACCAAAAGTGCTGTCTGACCTTCTGGTTGACGTACTGTTGACCATGAGTCTTCTCCAATCGAACTATACATGGCAGTGACAGTGATGAGTGTATGCATGTATGTACATGTGTGTGAATGATTGAATGTGAATCAACCCATTTGTACAATAGAAAAATTGTACAAACCAACAAAAAAAGCAATACATTACATTATGTTTCTCTTACCTGAAAATCTGGTCATAGCCAACTTCTTAGCACAGTCTTTTTCTGCATATGCATAAGGCCATGCTTCATCGAGAAAGAAATTCCATTTTCCTTTTGACGTTGCATTTGACCAGAACTTGAACGAGGCTTTCTGATCTATTGATGCAACAATATAACAAATGAGTAGTAATACCTGTATTTCCAAACTTAGCAGAATATAATAAATTACAGAATAATTCATAATTTTGTGATCATTTTTGACATCATGCACTCACTATGATAGCAGAATTTGGTCACAAATTGGCCCTTATCTTGCCAGGCTTGCTTTGAGCTGACAGTGCCTCTGATGATTTTCGATTCACATCTCAGGAACAGTGCAAGAGCAATGGAACAATACACCAATACTAACTTTCTTGGCATTGTTGTTGAGTGACAAAGAAATATTGCATTTGTAATGGGTTAAAATTATTTCCTTTCAGGCACTAACGGGTAAAATATTATCACTAATTAGCTAATTAGTAGGCGGTTACTTCCGGTCACACGGTGTTAGCGCTGCACAGGATATCGTTTTTCAAAATTGCAGCAAAGCTGAGGGCAGAGGGCGTACAGGCGAATCTCTGAGAGTCTCAAGTAACAAGGAGGGTGTAGCTGATTACAGTAAACAGTCCTGTTCTAGGATGCCGGGTTTAGGTGAGCAAAATGACCTAGTACTAGCAGCATTTCTCTTTGGCACACGATTTACTTCAGTCCTTTCATGAATATGCAAGCTTAGAAAATGATTTAATATGATTGGTAGGAATCTCTCTCTAAGTAGGTTAAATTGATATTAAGTACCCTTTATTAGATTTAATTGTGGCCTAATCATACCTGTTATATTTGTGTATTGGAAAGTGAAAGTTGTTTTTCATGTACAACACAATGATGTTGTAGTGACGCCTAGCTAGTATAATTTGATCATCAAATAGTAATGCACACACACACACACACACACACACACACATGACACCACAGAGGCATACGTATCACTAGCCACCAATGACAGCTATGCCACAGGAGCCATAGCTCTGGGCAGGTCACTCAGAGACAGCTGTACCACCAGGAGGTTGGCCCTGCTCATTACCAATGATGTCTCTTATGAGATGAGGTGAGTATTCAGCCTTGTTGCTAGCCAGGCCACTCACTCTCTTTGATCTCTAATGGGCAACATTGAAACTGTAGGAAATATGAGTTATATAGGCAATGGTCTGTAGGACGGTTGCGAGTGTGAGAGAGAGAAATCAAAAAAGTTTTTTTTTTTTTTGTTTTTTTTTTTTAACTCTCAGGATGTTTTAAGATCCATGTTGTTTCTGTATAATTTGAGAGCGTGTATTGCACCTGTGTGTGTGTGTGTGTGTGTGTGTGTGTGTGTGTGTGTAACAATGATCATGCCTATCCTTGTCAGTTTGATACTACACTATGCAGCTACAAACAATAGCAAACACTCAGCACCTATTACTATTCACCATCCTATATATCTTCCTGTACTAAAGAAGTGAAGGTAGCATGTACCAAACTAACTCCTGGAGCAGGTAGTGGTCTGTTGTCCACCTCACTGACAGGAAGAAGGGCTGAGAAATGTCAATTAAACATAGTTTACATTCATTGGCACCCCCATTGACCTTTTGTACACAGTGCCCAAATAGAGCGATGAAAATGTGTCAGCCCAAAAGATTTGAGGGTGTCAGCACATTAGTTTTAGAGTCAACATTAAAGGAGTTTCCTCATACTGTGTCTAATTATGAATGTACAAGTATAGAGTTAAAGGAACTGTGTCACTATATAAGCGGTGTTTTGTTGCTAAAAATAAAAATAATGACGTTTTGTGACGTTTGTTGTTGATACGCGGGTACCACGTCCGGGAACGTTTGCATACTACTCCGTGTATTGCGCATTTTGCTTTTACTCGCGTAATAGTACTACGTGGTCAGCTGTTATTACAAGCCTAAGTAGCTCGCGTAATGCGCACTTAATACTGTAAGGTTTCTGTTTACAACCCATTTATAGTAACAAAACACCGCTTATATAGTGACACAGTTCCTTTAAATTCATATTTAGTGCATGTTTGACCACATGCACTAGGCATGCATGTGGTGTGGTATAGTGGTACACCAGCCAACAAGATTCTGTTATCACATCATGATCTGTAGTAGCTATGGAAACCTAGCTGGCTTCTTAGCATCAAAGGTAATGCGCTGCACCTCTTTTTAGTGTCATTTATAAAAGAAGTGAAGCATTTTAGTATAGAAATTATACCATAGCTCTCCTATCCTTAAAATTTGAAATCAATTAATTCCCTTATGGGACAAGTTGTTGTATTCATTTGTGCTGACCTGTGGTTACACAGAGGTCATCTTAGGTAAGCCCACTATGAATAAGCTAGTGAAGAGTGCACTCAGAGTTTAATTATTTGTTCTAGATTTCTTGATAAGTGTACACACACATGTACACACATACACACACACACACACACACACACACACACACACATACCATCCAGGAATCGTCTCTCTAGAGTGTGGGATGAGCTGGTTGTGGTGGAAGAACTGGACAGCGGCGACGCGGAACACTTGGCACTTCTGTCTCGACCAGAACTGGGGGTCACATTTTCAAAGATCCACGCTTGGAGACTGGTCCAGTACACCAAGTGTGTCTTTCTCGATGCCGACACACTCATCTTGCAAAATGTTGACGAACTTTTTGACAGAGAAGAGTTGTCAGCAGCACCCGATATAGGATGGCCAGACTGTTTCAATTCTGGTGTGTTTGTCTTTGAGCCTTCCATGGAGACATACACTGGCCTACTGGGACTAGCAAAACAAACGGGCAGCTTTGATGGTAGGCAGTGGAAACTATTGTAGGTCTCGTGTATTTCTTTGTTAAGTTAGAGGACATACGTAATATCTGAAGGCCTGGGTATGAGGTGATTTGCAAAAAAAAAAAGTGTGACAAATGTTTTTTGAAGATTATTATCATTTATGCTGTTTGGATAGTGCAACTTCTGTTGTGTGTGTGTGTGTGTGTGTGTGTGTGTGTGTCTGTGTGTTATCATGTGGGGGTAAAATGTCTACATAATCAAACAATCTGGTAGCTCTTGGCTATGGCCCAGTGTGTGTGGTTGGATGATCTGTGTGTGTTTTTGTGTTTGTTTGTACTTCAGGAGGTGACCAGGGGTTGTTGAATCTCTACTGGAGTGACTGGGCCACCAAGGACATCAAGTATCATCTCCCATTCATCTACAATGTCACCCCCAATGTGACATATGGCTATGCTCCTGCATTTGAGAGGTATACATACATATATCTATGTATGTATGTAGCACTGTGGTAGTCTCATATAGAACCAGGCCTTTCCTGCTTTGCTTATTGCTAGATGTAAGGAAGGCCTGGTTTCAAAAGCACTCCATTGTGTGTAGGTATGCTTTCATAACGTTTCGCCTATATTCATTTCGCCTTTCTAAAAGTATTTGTTGGACAGCAGTAAAATACATGTACAATTGTGTCACTTCTAGTAGTGTAGGCAAATTGATAGAAGACACTTCCAAACTCTCCTTGTTACATTCACTCACCCTCTTCACCTACAAGGTTTGGTCCAAATATAAAGATTGTTCATTTCATCGGCCCCATCAAGCCATGGCAACATCGCTACCTCCCCGATGTGGATGCAGTCATCCTCTATCCCGGCACCTACGCCTCTCAGAATGCAGCTCAGGACTTCATCAAGAGATGGTGGCAGGTCTATCACGCAGCAGAACAGGTAAGAAAGTGGGGGTAACCCCTTGCTTAATTAAGTAATAATTGTAGTTAGTTAGTTAACTCCTCGATCCCCTTCACCCTAGTAATTTAGTCGTAATTTGACTCATGTGAGTGCGTACATGTCTGTTTTTGTGTTTCAATTTTTAGCCACTTTACGCTTACTCTGGCTGGGGCCTTCCACCTTCTCCACCCGTCACCCATCACGCTTCACACCATCACACCTCACACCCGTCACACACTGTCACAGACAAATCCGATAGAGTATTCATCACTTCAAAAGGCGTTTATACTTATTTTGATTCTCATCACCGTTTTTCACCATATCTAGACAAATCTCACACACAGCCAGCATCACGCCCCGTCAATACTTTAGACACACCAGTCTATGTTGCTATTCCATATCACGATCTTCATTCTCACGTTTCTCTGTCATTTTTCTCCGAAGAGAGACCACTACGTTTTGCTCACAATATTCATTTTTATTATAACCCCCCACCACCCGAAAAATCAGATTCGACCCCTGACGAGGGGGGCGACCCATCTGATGGAACTCTCAGTCCTCTTGTTATCACACGACAGTTTACATACCCATATTTTTATATGCCAGACCTACCACATTCTTCATCACCAGTCACAGCTCATTCTAATAGCAGTAATCCCCCCTCTCAGTACATGCAACTCCACTTAGGTAGCACTGAAAATGATGCCATTGAAATACCGTCAGGGTCACATGATAATCATGTGACACAGGTGCTGGTCAACAACACTAGTAGTGACCAGTCAAGTGTTCATTTGTCTGATTCAGTGCCCTCTTTAAATCTTGTCTTTTCTCCCTTTCCTCATTCACGCACACACCATCAATCATCTTCTCACTCATGCCCTCCCCCCCTCTCCGAATTGGCGACTGACGTGCTATTATCACAGGGGCTAGCCAGCGGTGGTGGGGAAGTAGGAGAGAGTCACCAAAAGGACTTTGAAAACGGGAGGATAGATTACACCGGGGGTGACAGATTTGAGAATATCCAAGAGCATATTGACTCTATGCTAGCTCAATGATTTTTTATTATGATGTTAGTGTACGCGTTTGTATACGTGTATACTGATCTGTGTGTGTGTGTGTGTGTTTGAGTCAAACGTGTGTGTTTGTGTTTGCTGGAGTGTTCTGTTTCACTGCAGTATAATAATTTATTGTTTGTTACCTTTTTTATACATTTTGTAATATTGATAGGATATAGGGTGTTGCTGTTGTGTATTGACTGCAGGTATAGCTTTTGTTCTAAGTAACAAAATCATGATCAGTGTTTCCACTAACAATTATTTGCTGTGTGTGATTGTTTACTTGTTTTGAATTTCAAATAATAAAAAAAAATCTTTTTTCCTCTTGTCACTTTCGTTTTTTCTTACTAGTGACTACCACCCTCTTAATCTGAAGTGGTAAATAATTTGTAGACTGACTCTTCAATTGTCTTCTCCCATCACTAGTAGTTGACAATGAGCCTTCTTCCTCTGTTTGTTTTGCTATAGACAAAGCCTTTCCAGTTAGTTTCAATTCAGACTTGCCTCTGTCAGTTTCCTTTTCAGTTTGATTTGATTTGGACCTATTTCCATCCGTTTCCTCTGAAACTGACTGCTTGCCATCTGTTGATGGCATTGATGATGGCTCTCTTGGAATTGACAGCCATGGGATGTTGATAGGAGGAGCAAGTTTAGTTATCTTGGTCACCATTTTCATAAAGTGGTCAGTGTCACTTACACTTGCCACCTTCTACAAGAAGGAAACAAAGGAAAATAGTATGCAAAATGTGTACATGTGTATTCTGGCCTTCCTTCAAAATAATATGGAAGGTCTTAGTGTGGACAAGGTAACAAAGTATTGTATCTGTTATCTAGATTTTTGATATGAAAATGACTCAAATAATGTACTGCACCTTGAATCCAATAGCTAGTGCTGTCTTGACTCCCAGTAGAGGAGCTGCTGTTGGACTCAAGTTAGGAAGAGCTACAAACGGAACCCCACGAGTGGCTGCTAGTATCAGTAGGTGGCGCAGTATGAGCGTTGGCTGAGCAGAGAGACACACCAGCCCTGCTCTGAGACCTTGTCTCTCTAAGCACCTTGAGACTGCATTCACACCTACAATGAGCTGAGTCCTTTTGGAAGGCATTTTAACTGCAGTGATTGAGATGCTGGAATCGGGATCTAGTTTATCAGAGATGGAGACTTTGGAATCTGGATCTCTGCAAAGTGGTTGTGAGTTTGACCTCTCCTCAGCAGTGTTAGTTTGAGGAGTAGTTGAGAGACTGGAGCAGTGTGAGTCAGACAATGGCTGTGATACTGCTGTCACAATGCTCGTTCTATTGTCTTCCAAGCATTGTTTCTTTGTAGGTGGTTCATGATCAGTCTGCAAATCTCTGCCATCTTGTGGTGTCTGCTCAGCCTCATTCCCAGCTTCCTTCTCTTTGATTTCTGAGGACTTGACATTTTTCTCCAGTTCTCTTTTTCTCTTTCTTGACATTCTTCTTTGCCTCTTCTGCACGGGGACTTTTGTTCCCTCCAAACAACTGTACATGACATAATATATGCATGGGCAACTTGGTAGTCGGTAAAAGTAATCTAGCAAATTTGTGTTACATTTTGAGTTCCTCCATCAGTGCTTCAATGTCCTGTTTAGGTATTTCAGGCCTGCAAATCATCCACACAGTGACAGTGACTCATACATGGATATCATATGGTCAAAACAACTTCATATCTCAGTGTGAAACTGAAATGTTTGAAATTGAACTTGCGACCATGTGATGGAGGTCATACCATTTCAATTTGAGAGGATTGTCCAGGGTATTCTTAAAGGATGTATGAACAGGCCTCAGAGGAGAGAAAGACACCTTCTTTGCTGGTGTACTGGTAGCCATCTAGGTAGGTGCTTGCTCACACGCGGGAATGCGCGGGAGGTTGACCGCCCACGTTAATGAATGTATTTTGTCACGTGAATCCAATTAGAGCCGCTGTCTCAGAGGTGAGTGGGGTACGTCTCTGGGCTTGTGGTTGAGCTGGCTATGGCGCTGAGACAGCAAGGAAGGTTGTTCTTGAGAGGCCACGGTGACTGTTTCATCCATGCTACGACTTCGTGGTTGAATTATTCAAACTTCACACTGTCTGAGGTTTGTTGCATGCGGCATGTTGTGTACGTGTGTAGCTACAAGATTGTGTTTGAATATTCGAATTTTTGTAATAAACTCCTTCATTAGAATGGACCAGGTTGTTACCACTACCTGCTCACAAGCTATTACTGTTGGTTAGGTAGTGTATTACAATAGCAGCGTGCTGCATAAGCATGCAGTCAACTACTAGACAAGTTGCTATTTCGTATAATTTCAGCTTTTCTAGTTCAATTGTAAGATTTTCTTACGACAAACGGAGTTGAAATTTTGTGTTTGAGAGTTGAAACCCTTTTTAATTTGCCTACCAGTTTTCTTAGTGAAAGTATCAGTTATAATAAGCCTTTTTTCTTGATTGGAAACAGATTGAGAACCTAATATTATATCATAACCCTTTTGTGTTTACAATTAATTCTTACTCAAAAGAGTTAACTTTTATTTCTCCCACAGGATCCCATAGTGGTGGTGCGTATGATCTACACCAACGGAGATGAAGAAAAGGATCTTCTCGTCACTGTCAGTCCCACTCCCATTCCGTATGAGAATGTGAAGAAAGGAGTGAACCATCGGAAGTACCTCGAGATAGACTACTATTTTGCGAGGGAATTGAGCATTAAGGAGGACACCATGGTGAGTACTTGATGGCATCAAATTGTTCGAATTGTTCAAATTATTGTTAAGATTTTGGACAAGAAGCACAAAGTCGTTTCCAGCTTTGGAATTGTGGAATCTGCTGACATGGCACTGATGAAATGCAGCATCATGGCTGCCATTTCAGGTCAAGTAGTATGGGTTCAGACTATGAGACTCCATGCACTGTCAGCCTCACACATAGTGTGACAGAGAGATAGGGGGAGTAGATTGGCGCTTTGATGTACAAACTTGATGATCTGATTTATTGTCAGATTCTATTGTGTTGGGAGATAAAATAATAAGAAGTAGTATAATAACTTAGTAATAGCACATTGATGTATAAAGGTCACTCACTGCAAGAGGTACAATAGTAGAGAGTGTGAAAGCTTGGCCAGTAAAAATTGTTTAAGATGATAAAATATTCTTAACTCTCTTTCAGGTGGTGCTGGAGTCAGTCCGAGAGGTGGAAAAGTGTGAGGCTATTACCATCGCCCCTGTACTTCTAGCGGATTATGACAAGCTGGTTGGTTTAACGAAATTTCTGTCTCGCCTGTTGTTTGATTCACAATGAATCAGACCTCATTACCGCCTGTGTCTGCCTGCTAGTACTACACAATGCTTAGGTATTCACAACACATTAGTTGCTAAGGTAGTCAACAAGGTATCCAGGGTTATTTGTACACATGTTTCATCCATTAGGACACCCTAGACAGTATTGCACAACCAGTGTTAGTATATAAGTGTAAGGGCTAGTTGGACGTACACTGTATGAGAGTGTGAGTGTGTGCGAGTGAGTGGTAGGCTGCTGTTGAATCTGGAGGTGTTCTGAAAAAGACTCAAAGTTTGCAAAGTAGTCGTGTAAAATCACTTCACTGTGAGTATGAAACCCATTAAAGTCAATTGTTATTGTTTTCATTGTAATTTAAATTGATATCACTGGGTGTCTTCTGTCTGCTTCACACTTGTTAATCGAATGATCAAGCAAGCCCCCCCAGCAGATTAGTCGTGAAAAGAGGGTCCAGTTCAATAGACTAGCCTCACACTTACCTCCGTTCATAGTTCTCCATTTCTTTCCCCCTCTAGGTCAACAACAGTGAGAAGATAGAGCACGAGCTATCAGAGAAGATCAGGGTGGTCTCCTGTTCCTCCTTCACCTTCCCCGTCTGGATCAACAACTTCACTGTCCCGGTGAAAGTCGGTAAGTACTATATTCAGCAATGAGGCTTTGATCAACTGGCTCCATAGATGTAGCACTCAGATAAGTCTCTTTCTTCAGTCTATTACAGTGACAGTGGTAGCTGTGTGTGCTTGTGTATGTACATAATATTGCTCACTGCAGTTACTTTACTTATAGCTTATGTTTGTGGTGATCTTTACCTACTACTAGCATGCACAATTTTTTGAGCCTATGCAAGTTTACTGGTATGTAAAAATGTTTTTGTTTTGTTTTTTGCAATATTATGGTAGCTCCAGTATTCTTTTGCTTACTTTGTTGCCACTCTGTTGTTACCATTAACAAAGAGAGTTTGGAAGTTTATAAAGTCTGGTTTCTTTTCATTTCCTGCAAGTTAAGGCCATCATACACTGTGCAACATTATTGCATGCAACACATTGCATGCAATATGTTGCACAGTGTATGTTGCCAAAAACTATTGCATGAAACATTTGAACATAATTTACATAATCAAAACCAACATACACCGTGCAACATTGTTGTATGCAAGTTGCATCAATGTTGCATGAAAATGTTGCACAGTGTATGATGGGCTTTAGTTAATTTTATAAGCCTTTAATCCAATTTGTATCAATGTGTGGTTACTAACATCATGTGTAAGTATATTCCCACTGTCTGTCCCCTACAGTGAGAACTGAGCCCAGTGCCAAGTGGGTGAAGTTAATGCCTGATAGGACCAAGCTTGAGCTGTGTGAGTCTCCTTTCACCCCTAGCACTCAGAATACGGCCAGCACTAGCTTGATCAGTCCCAACTCTGACCAAATGAGCTCCATCAGTCCTTCGGACAGCGATGGTAAGAGCACCACGTCTTCAAAGCAAACCACCTCGTCTCTTAAAACTTGGGACTTTGGTAACAATTTCCCGATCACTAATTCGCGTCCAAGAGGATCTAGTTCAAACGCCAGCACTGCTAGCTCCGTGGATCCTGACTCAGACTCGGACAATCTCAACTTTTCTTTCACGTCCTTCATCGAATCGGCCAAGAGGTTACTGCCTTTGTTCACCCAAGCACCGGGCCGTGCATGCGCCCCTCAGCAGGATGGTATAGTCACACCAGAAGAGCAAGAAGATGCCTTTGAACAAGTATCAAAGAATGTGACAGAAAAGCGTATACTCGGTCCTCCAATTACACTCAGTGACGTCTCTAAAGTCCCTCTCACGGAACAACCGCCAAAGAAACCAACCAAAGCACTTCTCGACGAGATCAAAAACAAGGTGGCTGTTGTCGATCCTCCGGCGGCAAAATGGTCCAAAAAGCAGGGTGGAGGAGGTACAAATGTACTCACCACTGCCCGTACTGTACCACCAATACACTATGGCACTGGTGGCGGGCGACAGACTGAAAACAAAGTCACTGCTCCTCGAAAGAGCTCCACTAGTGGAGGAGATGAAGAGAAGACTTCCAGACCAAAGCACAGGAGGTCAAACACATGGGATCCTTCATCGAGTTTCGGGATCAAGAGAGAGTTGTCTGTTTCACCACGATTGAACATTTGCATCCGTGTCCAACCTCACTCTCTTCTCGGGATGAGCTGCAAGACTGAAATTTACACAATTTGGTCGGAGAGGAACGGAGTGTGGAATCACGAGAGAGCCTTTGACGTGTTTGTGCACCCATCCACCATTCCTGAGGTGTACACCTTTGTCTCCTCTAACAACTTGAGAGGGAGAGCCATTTTATTGGAACTGGTTCCTCTTGAACACGAACATTTGCAACAGCAAGAAGCCAATACTAGTGACTATGAGGATCTAGAGCATCTCAAGAATCGTCAAAATCAACCCAAACCGAAACGACCTGAGAATGTTTTCTTGCCGAAATCGCTTGTTGTTCGTCTATTCTTTGCCACCAAGCTTCAAATTCAAAATGGAAAGATCGAAGCTTTGATCCATGACTCAAATGAACAGAGATCCAAAGAGCAGCCGCCTCTGACCGATGGTACTCAGGAAGAGGTCCCAGTTCAAGTAGGCCATATTGTCACCAGCGATGCTGTCAGGCAACAGCTGAGGCTCAAAGTGTGTTCGAGAGTGGAGCTCCGAGGGATTAGGGAGAATAATAGGGTCAACAGTAGAGGGAAAACTATAGCTCTTCAGCCAATAACTGTAAGTTTTTATCACTTCTCTCACTTAGAAATAAATGGGAGGTTAAAGATTTGCTTCGTACCCAGGCTCTCTGACCTTTTGCTCATAGAAAGTTCAAAGAGGAGAGTCTGGGTACAAGGCTAGAGGGACTATAGGCAAACTCACAGTTCTTTCAAATGTTCTTGTGTTTGTTTCTCTTAGGAAAAAGGAGTGACTGTTGATTTCATTGAAGTGAAGAGGAGGTTCTCAGAGTGGGTGTCAGAGCTGTGTGAGGTGGACAGCATTGGGTGTGCTCTCGTAGACAAACAGATTATACCACTGTTTACAAACAAAGGTAAGATGTATTACCCACAATATGCATATCCTTTAGTTTCATTGTTTTTGAGTATCCCCAAGTGTATTTCAGTATAACAAATTTGCGAGGTGTCTATAGCATCATTGTTTCACAGACAGTAACTATTGTGCAAGTTTGACAAGAGCCATCTGCGACAGTTATTTTCTTTGAACTACTCTGCTATATGGATATGGTCTACATTGATGCATGTGTTCCCCACCCACTCTAGGTGAACCAGTGAATGTGAGAATTGCTGTACGTAATCCACCAAACAAGAAACCAGAAGAGGCCCTTCTCTCCTACTACCTCCTGAAGCCGGCCGATGTGAACAGAAATCTCGTGGGGGTTGAACTGCCTCCGAAGGAGATCACCACCGTGGAGAAACTATCGGACATCAGGGAGCTGAACCAGACAATCATCGAGGAGACCCCTGATCATTTTGGGTGAGGATAATTAGAGTCTAGATTCTATATGCAGTACAAAAAGGATCTAGCTTGATGTACTAACTATACACTTAACAGTGAAATAGTTTAGCATTGTTGGTCAAGTATCAATAACTTAAGGTGTTGCATACAATAGTTGAGAAATGCTTTAAGAAAATTACTTGATAGTTTCTAGATCATATAAAACTAAAACTAATGTCGTTTTTAATGTTGTATTTTTTAGTGCACTGAATGTGCCTCTGGAAGAAGGCAGGCAGTACATAGACAGGGTGTTCTTTGAGTCTCGTAAGAGTGGTGTGCTCTTGGTCTGTGGCTCCCAGGGAAGCAGTGCAGGCTGTGGAAAGACGAGCCTCGCCAAAATCCTCTGCAAAGGGGCAACTGGTCATCCCTACTATGCCAATGTGGCAGTTGTGGACTGCACATTTATGAGAGGTGAGTCAGAGTGAGGGGGATGTGTGTGAGTGAAGCCTCATAGCCAAAGTCCTCCCTCTGCTTGGAAAATGGTGACTATTGTCTTGAACTTCAAATTGAGATAATATGCAATCACAAAATAAGCATATCAATGCAAGAGTGAGATGTGTAGGAAATCGCTATGATGAACAACAAGCCATGTTCCCATAGGAGGTAGAGAAAGGAGGCAGTCTTGGAGTGTATGAGAGTAGCGTTCTTGACACTGTGTCGATGGTTTGCTATTTTTTGTTGCAGGACAATCAACTCATCGAGTGAAGAAACGTTTAAAGAATTATTTCCGTGAGGCAGTCTTCCACCAGCCATCAGTGCTGCTCCTGGATGACCTGGACCATTGTATGCCGGTGTTTGAAGACGCCCAGGAGATGGTGGGGGAGGAGGGGACAGCCAGCATCAAGAAGGCACAAGGTATATACACTGTGCTGTGTTGTGGAGTATGTGTATAGGCAGGTTGAAATCAATGGAGGCTATTGAGCTAACCCCATTGTTTGCTTTGATCTCCCTACTCACATGAGTTGTAGCAGGATATATGGTCTTTGACGACCCCTTACCTAGCCATCCAAGAACTTAGGGCATGCATGCACTGGCTAAACCCATTGATCTCCCTACTCACTTGTGTTATAGGTAAGGGGTCGTCAAAGTGAAAAATTAGCTTACCAAGACATTGCAACAGTAACAGGCTTAGGCATGGTGCAGCTATGAACCAAATGCATTCTGCGACACCGATACACACAATCTCATTCATAATGATGTCTGGCAAGGGTAGTGCCAGTTTGTCAATCATGAATATTTTAGAGAAATTCATGGAAAAAAAGAGCTAAACTGATCATGTGCTACTTTACATATGAAGAGCCTCTCAGGTTAATTAACCACCAAGTTTCAGCCTAGCTAGGCCTGTCATGATAATAATTGTGGGAAGAAACAGCCAATCTTATGGTACATTAACTGGCCCATAAATTTTTGATCTTCTTGAAATTGCATAATTTAGTATGATAGCATTTCAGTGTGTGTTACTCCTCAGTGTACTGCTGGCTGTATATTTGCCTCATATAATTTCCATTTTAACGTTTATCCTCACACTCTAATATGTATTAGTTAAAGCATGCAATGGATCGCCCCGAAACTTGAGGGCACAGGCATTATATTATATGCTGTTATAATTCTGTTAGTTCACATTTTGCTCGATATGATCTTGATTCAAAAGCATATAAGATAATACAATCAAGACTACTAGCATAAAACTTGAGTGGCTGTTGCAAACTATAGCAGCTGCCAATGGTCAGATAAAAATGAAATTGACTCTCTGTGTTCTGGTGTACATAGTGTGTGGCATGTACATATGACAGTTCAGTAGAGCATAGCCAGCTATTCTACTTTGACTACCTTTACCCATAACCATAGATAAACTCTTTCTCTCTCTGTTCTGTCTAGTCTCCATGTCATAAACCACTATTCATGTACCCCTCTCTTCTACTTGCTGCAGTATTGCTCGATCTTATCCACGAGGTGAGGATCAAAGATGATCATGTCCTCATCATGGTCACCTCCCAGAGCAAACAGACCCTCAACAAGCTACTGATGCAGTCCAGAGGGGAACACATCTTCAATAAGTGTATTGAGATTGGCCCTCCCAACCTGGTATGTAGGGACTTCTGAGAATTTTTTGCATACATACTATTGTGAATGTGTCATTGTGTGTGCTGCAGGCTGATAGAGTGGCCATTTTGAACGCCATTCTCAAGTCAAAGAATCAGCTCAAACTGCATAACTTACAACTGAGGTATGTATATTGGGGTACATCAACTCCAAGACATGATTGAATACATATTTACCTTAACGCATACATTTGTTATGTAGGAAAATTGCTCTCAGGACCGAGGGCTTCCAGTCCAGTGATCTAGCCACTCTTGTGGATCGTGCTATAAGCAAGTCTGAACTTCGTACCATCTGTCCCACATCCTTTCCCTCTCTCTCCTCGTGGAGCAGACTCTCCTCCGATAGCTTCGAGGGTGACTCACTGGAGCTGGTCACTGCCTCCTCACCTTCTACTGTATCTCTCTCTGGCTCCCCTCCAAAGTTTCCTTCTTCTTGGAAAAAGTCAAATTACAAGACCAAACTTCCCATAGAAGCGACAAAATCAAACGAACTTTCCCCTAGATTGGACAGCTATAGGAAGCTTAAGAAGATATCCATGGATTCGACTGTGACACTGAAAGCAGACTACAGTATTGATGAACTAGCAGGAGGGTCCCAGCGAAGCGTTCCCGAGCTCCGCAAGGTCAACTCCCTCTCTAGGATGGTACTCACTACCCATGACTTTTATGATGCTCTCGAAGGCTTCGTTCCGGTCTCATTACGTGGGCTACCCCTGCATTCATCAGGGACGATTGATTTCTCTGACGTAGGAGGTATGAAAGATGCAAAAAGGACACTCACAGAAACTCTCTTTTGGCCCAGCAAGGTAAGATTACCAAGTGCCTTAAAGTCACAATTATTTGACAGGGAATATTCAATGTTTTTTTGCATGTGAGTCTTGTAAGTCTTCACAGACAAATTGTGTGTCATTTCATTTTTCTCCCGGTTTCTTGCAGTACCCTAAGCTATTCAGCCAGTGTCCCATCAAACAGAGGTGTGGAGTCCTCCTCTATGGAGCTCCTGGTACTGGAAAGACACTGCTGGCAGGAGCTGTGGCCAAAGAGTTTGCCCTCAATTTTGTCAGTATCAAGGTTAGCGTGTGTACTATTTAGTTTTGTATCAATTTCTATGTACTGTGTTTTTTTTCAATCCTTCTTTTCCCAGGGACCAGAGCTCCTGAGCAAATACATTGGAGCAAGTGAACAAGCTGTTAGAGACATTTTCACAAGGTGAGCATCATATCCATGAATCCTCTGATTGTAGAAATTTCTAATCGGCCATCAATATTGATTTGTAGAGCTCTGTCTGCCAAGCCATGCATTCTCTTCTTTGATGAGTTCGACTCCCTAGCACCAAGGTGGGTGATCAACACCATTTGCATCCCCAGATTTAGTTTATTTATAGCTATTATGACATTATTTCTATTTATAGACGTGGCCACGACAACACTGGTGTCACTGATCGGGTAGTGAACCAACTGCTGACTCAGCTAGATGGAGTGGAGGCGCTCCAAGGTGTGTATGTACTTGCAGCCTCCAGCAGACCTGATCTGATCGATCCAGCTCTCCTGAGACCGGGAAGAATAGACAGGAACATCTTCTGTGCCATGCCAGAACAGGTTTGGACAGATACAATGTGTGATTGAATAGCATTTTTGTATACTCCAGTTTGATAGTTATTGCAAAATAATTATGCTCAAGTTATTGCTTATAGTTTGGAAATGTGCTCCACCTTCTCATTTTTTGTATTATGTATTCTTTCAAGAAATTAATATTAGAATTTCATAATTCTTTAGTACAATCTGTGCTCAAAATATCTACTACATGTAGCTAGCCTTGTAGACCAATTACAATCTTCTATATAAACTTTTAAATGTACCATCGTATAATACAGTATTAGAGCTGTTTCCCTCTCTCCCAATAGGCTGACAGACTTGAGATCCTCGAGGCCCAGAAGAGAGGTATCCCTCTTGACCCCAGTGTTGACCTCAGCATCATTGCCGATAAGACTGTGGGATACACTGGAGCCGATTTAAAGGCCCTCCTCTACAATGCCCAGCTCAAGGTGGCTCACAAGGCCCTTGACTCAATGAATTCCACGAGAGAGGGCAGTCCTGATGTTGATGTGGTGAGTCGCTCCAGCTCACAGAGTGGTGCATCAGGGACACTGGACACATCGGGCATTGGTAGCTCACTGATATCCGACAGACCCAAGAGAAGGAGTCCTCTGGTGTTCAAGTCGTTAGGGTCTGGGAGAGTGGAACAACCTCAACTGACACATTCTTTGGAAAGCAAGGTCAGTTCATATAATTATACCATCTAGTGGGAAAGTTTCGCGGGGTTTAACTTTCTCATGATCCATCCATGAAAGTTTTTATCTGCGAAAATGTATATACGTATGGAGATCAGCAGTTCATCTGCGAAAGTTATAACGCAAGAATGTTTGATGAGAGACATCCGCGAAAAGTCATACCCCATTAAACTTTCCCACTATACGGTATACTATTTAGTTTATGGCCAAAGATTACTGTACATGTATACATGTGTTATTACTCCATGTCCAACTAGTGGGTAGTTCTGTTGAGTTTTGGTAAACAAGGTCTTAGCCTTTCACAATCATGACATTGTATGTTTATGTGTTGTCTACTCCACAGGCGACTGTCCTACGTGAGAAACAGCTCCTACGAGCAGCCACGGATCGCTCTCTCAAATTGAAACTGAAAACTGTTTCAGAGAGACCGTCCACATTGAGAGCAACAGCGGGGACATCCACCATCACCCAGGAGGATCTCCTCGCTGCTCTTGATGAGGTCAAACCATCGGTGTCTGAGAGTGAACGCAGAAAATACGATCAAATGTAAGTAATGTCCTAAGGGAAAATACTGGAATAGTATTGTGGTAGTTTTTAAATAGATTTACATACTCTTTAAGTGGGGATGGCCTGGTTGTATTAGATCTAAGAAATTAACTTTACGTGATGTGTCATGATTCTGTGATTATGTTCAATTTTTCTCTCTAATTAACCAGATATGAGAAGTTTATTGGAAAGACTAAAGTGACTGTAGCTGACATCACACCAACAGCAACTATGGCCTAGCTAACTAGCTGCAATATATGATTCTCTATCTCTCAATAATGGCTCCTCTTTATACACTTTGCTTGTTCAAATATCAATCCTTTCTTTCTTCCCCCACTTCTTTTCACTTTAGGTTGTTTTGTATAGTGTGTGTATAATAGCCACCACTCCTTCACATGACTAGCTGTTGTAGATCATTTTTTTAAACAAAAATTATTTTTGGCAGCAACAAAAGTGGTTACAAAAATTAAAATAATAGCTGCAAATTTACACAAGCTAACACACAAAATGACTGTGAATATATAGATATTAGTATACAGTAATAGACAATGATAATAGATGTACGCACAAATTTAATCCAGTATCACCATCATAGGACAAAAGGTACAAAGATACAGTTTTATTTAAGGAAAGTACGTACAATTTCTATGCTTACATGTGAGCATGTGAGTGTTGTATGAATTTACAAACTTAGAGTGTCAGGATAGTAAGGATAACGGTATACAATCTGAGTGTGTGTGAGAACAATTATTGTGACCCCAAACGTACACATACAGTCGTTTTTCTCTATCAAATCATTTGTCTGAGGTTGACTTCTCATCCTTGCTCTCTGTGTCTTGGTTGACAATGGCCGTGTAGCATGTCTGAAAGCCCAGGAACCACCACTTGGCCGGGGTGTTGGCATCTCCTGTCGTCAGTTGGAACACTTTAGGCAGACGGCGCAAGAGGGAGTCGATGTAGTAGCTGTTGTAGGAGGGGTTGAAGCCTTGGAAGTAGGCGGTGATCTCCTCGATTGTGGCCCCCAAGGGGTGCACGGTGAGGAAGGCCGCGAGGACCGACACGATGGCCACCTCTGGCTCCGAGAGGCCCAGTCCTGTGACCTCTGTAGACCCGATAGTGGAGCGCATCTGAGCGTAAGCAGCGGCTGCAGCGGCTAGTGAGTTAGAGCTGTCGTCCATGACGGCATTGAGGTCGTCGAGATTGACACCATCTATCTTCTCGCTGGAGTCTTTGTCATCTGCTTCTTTCTTCACTCCTGCCTCCTTTTTCACTCCCTCTTCCATCTATGGTGGTGAGAGACCATGACAGGAGATGAAATGAGTGCTATGAGTGACCTTGCAAGTTGCAAGCTGCAACTGCACTGTAAAACCATTGGTTATTGAAAATACTGTGATAATATGTCTCCAGGGCATGAAACAACACTTCAACAGGGTACAAGTGAAGCGTTGGGATTAAACTGGAGGTTTACTCTTCCCTCAAGTGATTACGTTGACCCTCAGAACTCAAACAGAGCTAAGGCAACTTGCCCATGAGGGGAACAAGCTAGACACCATCTCTCTCTCTCAAGCAGCAGAGCATTCATGTAAGAGCAGTGTGTTTGTTACCTGTTCTTTTGATGATCCACCAATGGTCTTCTCCCACTCTTCAGGACAAGACTACAATTAGAGAAATTTTATGACATCATAATGATGTAATCACCACTAAAGGATCCGGCAAACCATATACCTGTTTAAATTTGGCTAACAATGTCTTCAGTTGTAGAATCTGAGAAGAATAAATGTCACACATTTACAACATACTTCCCCTCAACTATACCCCTCTATGTAAGAAGCTAACAAGATACGTATGTACACACCTGTCTATCTTTCCTCTCCATGGAAACCTCGTGGTCTGTCTTGAGCTGTTCAATCTCCTTCTTGGCTCTGTCCAAATCAGCCTCATAGTTGGAGTCTAATAGAACACACACTAGCTGTGAATGTGGCATTAGTCTCGTGTTAACTGTCTCACCTGAATCAAGTCGCATCACTTTAGCAGGAGGTGGTTGACTTGCAGACTCAGTGGTACTAGTTAGTCCCCTTTGTACTTGTTCTTGCAACTCCTAGGGATGTAGGTGGTTTTGATAGTGATCACAATGGGTGTATGTGTGTATATAGCAACTACACAGTAGATTCCACAGAGCATGAAAACTAGGTTGTGACATGTTTCCAGGGCATGAAACAACACTTCAACAGGGTAAAAGTGAAGCATTGGGATTAAACTGGAGGTTTACTCTTCCCTCAAGTGATTACGTTGACCCTCATAACTCAAACAGAGCTAAGGCAACTTGCCCATGAGGGAAACAAAGCCTAGACACACCATCTCACTCTCTCAAGCAACACACACTCACAGCGAGCTGATCTTTCCACGAAGAGAGACTCTTTCTCTGTCCTTTGGTAAAATGGCCCCAAGGCTTTTGCTGATGAGCAGCATCCAAGAGATTCTTAAGAAGCTTACCTAAGAGAGTTGAAAAATCAAGAAAGGAACACGATAGTTTTTTCTTCAGCTTCACATTACATCACTGCTACCCATTCCCACCAGAATATCAGGAGTCCCTTGAACCAAACTTACAATCTCTGTCAATGCCTTGATAAAATTTCTTCCTCCTCAGCATGAACTCTGCAGTCTCTTCTTCCTTGCTCTTCATGCTCTTGCTGAAGCGGCGAGTCTGGTTCGTGATAGAGCTGATGAGGCTGAAGAAAGAGTTAGAAGTATCGCTGGTGCACTCTCCCTTTTCAAACCATCGTGTCACATTCTTTGCTGTGTACTCAAAGGCACTTGCTCTCTGTGTCTTGGTTGACAATGGCCGTGTAGCACGTCTGAAAGCCCAGGAACCACCACTTGGCCGGGGTGTTGGCGTCTCCGGTCGTCAGTTGGAACACTTTAGGCAGACGGCGCAGGAGGGAGTCGATGTAGTAGCTGTTGTAGGAGGGGTTGAAGCCTTGGAAATAGGCAGTGATCTCCTCAATTGTGGCGCCCAAGGGGTGCACAGTGAGGAAGGCCGCGAGGACTGACACGATGGCCACCTCTGGCTCTGAGAGGCCCAGTCCTGTGACCTCCGTGGACCCAATAGTGGAGCGCATCTGAGCATAAGCGGCGGCTGCAGCGGCTAGTGAGTTAGAGCTGTCATCCATGACAGCATTGAGGTCGTCGAGATTGACACCATCTATCTTCTCGCTGGATTCTTTGTCATTTTCTGCTTCTTTCTTCACTCCTGCCTCCTTTTTCACTCCCTCTTCCATCTATGGTGGTGAGAGACCATGATAGGAGACGAAATGAGTGCTATGTGTGACCTTGCAACTAGACTGTAAAAACACAGAGCTATTGAAAACACTGTGATATGTCTCCAGGGCATGAAACAACACTTCAATAGGGTACAAGTGAAGCATTGGGATTAAACTGGAGGTTTACTCTTCCCTCAAGTGATTACGTTGACCCTCAGAACTCAAACAGAGCTAAGGCAACTTGCCCATGAGGGGAACAAGTCTAGACACCATCTCTCTCTCTCTCCCAAGCAACAGAGAATTCATGCAAGAACGGTGTGTTTGTTACCTGTTCTTTTGATGATCCACCAATGGTCTTCTCCCACTCTTCAGGACAAGACTGTGATTGGAGAAATTTTATGACATAATGATGATTGTAATAGTCACTAAGGGATTAGACAAAAACATACCTGCTTAAATTTGGCCAACAAAGTCTTCAGTTGTAGAATCTGAGAAGGATATAAGTGCCACAAATTCACAACATATTTCCCTCTACAACTACACCCTAACTTTGTAAGAAGCTACACATACCTGTCTATCTTTCCTCTCCATGGAAACCTCGTGGTCTGTCTTGAGCTGTTCAATCTCCTTCTTGGCTCTGTCCAAATCAGCCTCATAGTTGGAGTCTAATAGAACACACACTAGCTGTGAATGTGGCATTAGTCTCGTGTTAACTGTCTCACCTGAATCAAGTCGCATCACTTTAGCAGGAGGTGGTTGACTTGCAGACTCAGTGGTACTAGTTAGTCCCCTTTGTACTTGTTCTTGTAACTCCTAGGGATGTAGGTGGTTTTGATAGTGATCACAATGGGTGTATGTGTGTATATAGCAACTACAGAGTAGATCCCACAGAGCACGAAAACTATAGCTAGGTTGTGATATGTCTCCAGGGCATGAAACAACACTTCAACAGGGTACAGTGAAGCGTTGGGATTAAACTGGAGGTTTACTCTTCCCTCAAGTGATTACGTTGACCCTCAGAACTCAAACAGAGCTAAGGCAACTTGCCCATGAGGGAAACAAAGCCTAGACACACCATCTTACTCTCTCAAGCAACACATACTCACAGCAAGCTGATCTTTCCACGAAGAGAGACTCTTTCTTTGTCCTTTGGTGAAATGGCCCCAAGGCTTTTGCTGATGAGCAGCATCCAGGAGATTCTTAAGCAGCTTACCTAAGAGAGTTGAAAAATCAAGAAAGAGACACCATGTATTTCTCCAGTCACACTAGCTTCATATTGAACATCACTGCTACCCATTCCCACCAGAATATCAGGAGTCCCTTAAACCTAACTTACAATCTCGGTCAATGCCTTGATAAAATTTCTTCCTCCTCAGCATAAACTCTGCAGTCTCTTCTTCCTTGCCCTTCATGCTCTTGCTGAATCGGCGAGTCTGGTTCGTGATAGAGCTGATGAGGCTGAAGAAAGAGTTAGAAGTATCGCTGGTGCACTCTCCCTTTTCAAACCATCGGGTCACATTCTTTGCCGTGTACTCAAAGGCCTGTTCCCGGTGAATATCGGCACTCAGTTGTGTCATATTGGCTGTGGTGCAGTCAAGCATCTCACACTCTTGAATCCTACGCTGGAAAGCCACTTCTGCTTTGTCTTGGGCATAATCGACGTGAATTCGACCCACATCGGCAGGAGTGTTGGAAGGACCGATTCGCACACGACATTGAGAGAGCTCCATGGCCTTTTCCACTTCAGGTTCACCACCAGCAAACTGAACGTGGCAAAAGTTACGCTTGGACGTGAGTCGAACGTCGCTGATCTTACCGCACTTGGAAAAGAGATCGTAGATGTGTTTCTCTGTCGTATTATCAGGAAGGCTGCCGACAAAGACTGTGGTACAACCAGGCGGTTTGGGACGCCTCTTTGGTTTAGGATCAAAAGGTGAGTTGGGTACAATCAGGACAGAACCATAAACGATGGAACCAGGTTCTTCAAAATCTCTCTCACGTTCTCGAATTGGATCAAGCAAGGGATCCCGATCGACCAACGAGGGAGGGGGGCCACCACGGGAGAAAATACGAGCCTCGAGGTCATCAAGGCGACGATAAAAGGGGTCGTCCATGAGGGAGCTCGAAGGAGGGGGGTAGGAGGAGCGATAGTCCAGGTCACGGGAGTCATAGTCGTAGTCACGGGAAGAACGCTTGTAATGGTCGCGACGGGAGAAGGACTCCAGTTCCCTGTCATAATCGTCTCTATAGTGATCCATTCTGACAAGAATGGTGGTTCATGGAGGATTGGTAGGGGAGGGTAAGCTTTATTTATACAAAAGCTAGTGTACATACATACAAACAGAACAGGAAGACAAATACATATTATTAACGTGTACTTTACACTGTGGTGGTTGAATAAGTAAGAGATTAGTGTGTTATTTATTCTTACAAGTTCTATTTTTGGCAGCCATATTTACTGACTACATAACATTCAACAAACCTGTTGCTTTGGTAGACGAAAACGCTCTAAAAACGTCACCTGGTGTTCAAAATATCCCTGGAAAGAAGGTCTTTCTAAATCTTATCACTATACACTCGCTTACAAGCATCTTTCTTACCTGACAAACGCCAAATCACAGCTAGCTCAAACCTCGGCTACCATGTGAGAACGACTGTAGACTGCGCATGCGCATAAGTTGAACTTTGAACCTTAAAAAAAGCGGGCTCAGCAAAAGTTCGGAAAATGGAAGCTCATTCAAATCGTGATGGCTGACATTGAAGCTGATATTGACAACCTATTGGAAGGTATATAAATGAAGTATGCATTTCTAAGTCAAGAATTAGTCTATCTATTTCTAGTTTCACAATATCACGCTCAGATATTACTGTTAACCTTGTGTGATATGGTGATCAGTTCAGGGATCTTCGAAACAAGTTCAAAAGAGAAGAGATGAGATTTTCAAGAGTATAGAAGAGGTTGCAACACGAGAAGGTCTTCATCCCAACCACATTTCATCACTAGTGGAATATATTGTTGGAGAATACAACATAAGTAAGTCTGGTTTATAAAGAATTTCTTACATGGACACAAAACTAATGATACACACCCATATTTTTCTCTCCTCAATAGATGTGTTATTTAGAAGTAGAGTGATTCGTAGTCTCATTCCCAGCTCCTGTGTCCCATGCTCCTCTGTCCTGTCCCTCCTTGGCTCTCTGAACTCTCTCCCTCTCTCTCTCCAACAGCTGGTCTTGAAATGGATCATCCTGGTCTATGATTTGATTGATGAGAGGGACTTACTCCATGCACTCTACGATGGACTCTTCTACTACCTCCAGTATGACTCACTTCGACCTCTTGTCTGTCAGCTTCTTTGCTACCTCACCAACAGACAGGATGGTGAGCCGACTGCTCACTATGTACAGTAATAATTATAGTGTATGCATAATCTCCATCATTGCCCACTCCCATCAAATTTTGATATACTCTGCTTAAAATGAACGCCTTTCCTCTAAATTCTTATTTAGCTATCACATTAAATTTTTATTACAGTGAAAGAATACCGAGTCTACCGACTTATGGAGATACACAAGCAAGTGTGTGTGATACAAGTAGGTCCCCTTCTAGACAATGATTGAGTAATGTAGTTATAAATGAGTACAATATTTTATCCTCTCTATTTAGGACTCATCCGAGTCACCTCTGATGGCCTTGCTGGCAATCTACAAGATGCACTGTCCTCAGCTTGTGGGTCTACCATTCCCAAAGAAAAGAAAGGTGCTCTTATCAATTACTATGATGGAGTTACTGCCTGCTAGTCCCACGTTGTGATAGCTGATGCTTTATTCTTGCAGTTGTGGTTTAGGCCTTTTGAGAAGACATTGGCAGCCAACATTCTGAGGGTCCAGAATCAGAGGCAACACTCTCCAACATCATCTTGTTCACAGTCTACTTGTGCAGCAAAGTTTAAAGTTCATATGGAAGCGGCAGCCCCTCCTGTTAGTTGGCTGCTGCAACTAATTTTTTCAGTTGTTTATTTTATGCAGATTGTTATCTTTTTCTCTGGACTAGCCTTCAAAGAAATCGAAAACTGTAAGTACCATTCCGTCAGCAGCTCCATCTGGGAGAGAGAATGTGGCCAAAGTGTCATTCGGACAACTTAAATCTGTGTCAGAGTTGTGTGATAATATCCAGAACCTAGAGGTTAGTATCTTTTACACAGTTTGTGTGTGTGTGTCCCTTTTCCTATGACTGTACATGCACAATCTCACTTATACAGCTACCTAGTCAAATGGCTGCAGTACTGGAATCACCCATCCTTCAGCATGTATTCTCTATGTGGCCAGATCCATCAGCTGCTCTCAGGTTGACCTACTGGCTGCAACACTCACTGGGATATGGTACAGTACAGTTCCACATTCATTCTATATCCTAATGATTGCTACCAGTCACATCACATCTTCCAGAACTAGACAACTATTCACCTGGCTCACCTGAAAGTCCACAGTTCCTACACATGCTCAGATGTCTTGCTCAACTCTCTTCATTCATCATGGTATACAGTACTAATAAGATGATTTATGCATTATACATGCATTGATGTTTCTATGTTACAGGAACCCATTCCAATAGTTGAGGATTTTCTGGAGGTATTTATTGAGAACTGGAATGGGAGAGATTACCAGGAGGAGATATTCCACCTGCTTGAACATTTATCTCTGGTATCATTTGAAAGTATGTGTAGTGTATAATTATAGTAAGAGTGTGCAGTTTTCAGGGCTTTTGGTAAAACCCCCACTGGTAAATCCTCAACTGGACCCTCACTTCAAACATTGATATTCATGGTCTGTGGGTATTGTTACAGCTGATTGTAACCATTATGGTGATTTTGTTACTGTAGCAGTTGGCTGTTATCTGAAGCCATTAAAGAAGTTGTTTCTCTCTTCAAAAGACAACCTTTTCAAGTACAAACTCTTCTCCACTCTCACCATTGTGTTGAGAAACTGGGCTTTGTTTGAATGGCCTAGATTTCAACAGAGGCTGGAGGCTGACAGTGATATGGAGTTAAGACAACAGTGAGTGGTTTAATGAGTACATACACGCACACAAACACCAATTCCACCTAATCTCTTTCTGTGAAGCAATGAATGCCTATCAGTCCATACCAAATGACCTCTCTTTTGTGTAAACTCACACACACACACACACACACACACACATGCACAATGCAAACAAGGTTAGGTGTCTTTCAAGTGCCTCCTTGGATAGATGAAGACCCTCCTGATTTTGACCCCATTTTTACCGTCAGACACTTCATCGTGTATGTTGAGGACCTGCTGTGTATGACCATGGAAGTGAATAGCAACCACAACCTCATGCAGCATGCTGCAAGCAACTTCTATGAACTAGTGAGTATAATTATATTGTATGCCTGTTGTCTATTGATTTTGGGGGTAGCACAAAGTCTGTCATATCTTCAGCTCACTAGGCTCCCGGCAGATTATGGTATTGACTTGGTAGCCATTCCCCGTCCATCTCTAGTCTATGGATCATTGCTGGGTCTTGATGCTGTTGGGTTGAACAGGATGCTATCTTGTTTTCTCTGGTAAGCTACATTTTGTCTTATTTCATGAAACAAATTCTTTCATATCATCTCATGATCTTTTAAATTGAGCAGTGCACTTTCTATAGTTATTATTGTGTACAATATTGATAAGAATGCAGTAGAAATCTGCAAGACATACAAGTTAAATAACAAGAAAAAAGTAATGGACATAGTTTATGATCTAATGATGGTTTTGTCTTTGTCATTTAGAGGAATAGCTCCTGTAGCTTTATAGTCAGTTTCTTCGTGGGACTGTTCAAGCAATGCTTCAGGATTCACCAGGTAGCTATAGCCATTGCTAAATACTCTTTCACTTGGAGCTTGGTTGTTGCTCACTGGTAGAGGTCTTTGGTAGTGGTAGTTATCTTCTTCTGTTGACCGTGACTGCTCTTGCTGTTCAGAGGGCCTGCGTAATGCCAAGTTTGCCATGGTTGTTACAAGCTAGCCCCGGTCCTTGGCGATAGGTGCAGAGATCAGCTTCAAGTCCTTAGCTTCACTTGGCTTCCTTTGCCGCCAATAGCTAAAAAATAAGGTTGCAGCGCTGAGCTGCATAGATGATAGTACGTCATCACTTCCGTGGCGCGCGCGATATGGAAAAAAACAGATCCAGAGAGGGACAAATCCAGTATCATGGAATATCCATGCCAGTATATAGACGTGATTGGAATGCGCTAATTAATTGACACTCGCGCATCTCTTTAATTTTTTCCCCCTCTGCAAAAGAGTATTTTATAGGTCATTGACCATTTGTCCTTTGTTTCAGCTGTAAAGACAACTTCACTAGACAACACAAGGTAACAAATAATCTATACTACAGAAGTTAGTCATGGCCTGATAGTTTGACACTGATCTTGCTTTACTATGTAGGGCAAGCGTGACCTCCAAATGACCCATACCTTCAACAGCATTGTACTGGACCTCTGTGATGCTCTCTGGAGGAACCAGGCATTTACCAACAGCAAGAGACAGTACCCTACTCTGCTATTTCAGCTCTCTAGGTGAGACAAGGAATGATACATGGCAGTCCTGACTTCATCAACAAAGACAGAGAGGAAATAACTCAAAGAGACTTGATAACTAGACTGTACATGGTATTAGACGAGTAAAATATTTTGTTGAAATTTTCATGCAGGGAGTTTCTGCAAGAGTGTGGAATTGACTCTCCCAATGACAAGATGAGTATCGTACACCATTCAACCATGATGGGCTTTGTACATGGTTTTATGAGAGAGGTAATTCACATATAGAAACATGCAGTGTTCCCTGCTATGTATAATGGGAAAACAATGTTTACAGAATGGTGTGGAGGGACTCCAGCCTGGTGATATCCTCAAGAACACTCGTCTAAAGAAGTCCTACCTCAACTATCTCAAACAGAATCACTTATCAGGACTAGTGGACTACCTAGCCACATTTGTACGCTCCAAATAGTATAGCAATTTCACTGTAAGTTTGTTTAGATAATATTAACATTCATGCCGTCAATAATCAATTATTTTTTTCTTGAAATGACATATTAAATAAATTATAACCTTAGTGTACCATTATGCATGCAGCCTTCATGTGAGCACAAATCAAACAGTCAACACATACACAGCCAGTATATAGCCACTGGCCAACACAGAAGATGAAGTAGTAGTTGTGAAAGAAATGACTTGAACTAAGCGATGTATTCGTATATACTACTGTTCTCTTTATTCCTGCGAATGTAGTCTCTGTCTATCAGACTCTCGATCCTCTTTTTGAGGTCTGATGGCTATGGGTGGATGTGAGAAGGAGAAAACATAATAGTGTGTGTGTGTGTGTGTGTGTGTGTGTGTGTGTGTGTGTGTGTGTGTGTGTGTGTGTGTGTGTGTGTGGAGAGAGAGAGAGAGAGAGTATTCTCACATATGCATGTGACAGTGTGTCTGTCTGTATGTGTGTGTGTATTTCTTACCCTGACGTGGAATCTCAGTTGGCCGAGACACTCAGAGACTAACAAGTTGTGAGGCAGTGTTCTTCTCATCTTCATGATTCTCACAATAGCAGCATCCACCTGATACTGTCTGTCTTGAAACACTCTCTCATTAGTGGCCACGTTCTCCTCAGCCTGCACACAACAATAGTAAACAAACCGATTCAAATGAGCAGTTACGAGCATGTGGTTGAATAGCATAACAGCAAAGGGAATGAAGAATGTTGTGGTAAATTGTTGTTTCCCCCACAAACCAGGCTTGTTCAATTATGCATAATTGAAGCTAGGTACTCTATCAGTATTACAGCCTTGTAAACTAGGCCCTCCCGCTATGCTTAGGCCCTCCCCACTATACTTAAGTACTAAGTAGCACTTATTGCTAAGTGCTAAGCATAGCAGTAGCAGGGAGGGCCTGGTTTACAAGGCTAACAGTATCACACAATCAACTCACTGTTTCTTTGAGCTGCACTTGGTTGATCTTGATTCGACAGAGGCGATGTTTGAAGTCTTTGTTGTAGAAGAACTGGTCGCTGTCCTCCACCTCTTTCACCTTGGGTAGCTTGGTCAGCACCCTGGCCTTCCCCAGGGACAGAGACTGCATGGTCCTACGAAGCTCACCATCCTCTGCGTGTGTGTGTGTGTGTGTGTGTGTGTGTGTGTGTGTGTGTGTGCTTGTGTTTTGTTTATTTTCTGAAGTCTGTGGCAATCATGAAATTTAATATAACAATGTTTATGCATGGAAATTTAACATTGTGCCAATTTATATAGATTGGGGGGAGGCACAAACATGATATGTCAAGACTAACCAATGCTCTCTCTGTTGACCTTTCACTTACAGAAAGGAGAGAGCTCTGGGTAGCCAAGACAGCTGTGCCACCAAATAGTTATTCCTCACCTATTCCTGTTGATTCTTTGATCTCTAAGAAGGTCATCTTCTCTGAGGAGCTGAAGAGGAGGAGGACCAGGGCTTGGAACAGAGACACTTGGAGCTCCTTGTCACCATGTTGGAAGTTGGCTTTGAGGACACAATGACCCAGAGAGGGCTGCCATTGAAGCTTACGACCACTGTGCTTGTTCAGGTAGAAGATTTTAAATGTTTCGAGATAGTTGAACATCTGAGTATGCATGCATATTTCAGGTTACAATAACTGACAATAATATAAAATTTTGGTTAACTGTCCACAGTAATTTGAGTAAGTTATATATGAGAGTACCCGAGTGCAAATGTATGAAGAATGTACCTGAGTTGGTAGTATAACTTCCATAGGAGTGTATGGAGGCCAGTAGCCCATACTCAATACATTGACATTCAATTCAATACTGACTGAGTGTGCATGTTTAGTCTGGAGAGAGAGAGACAGAGATGTGTACTAAAAGTATGTACAAGTTTAAATGTCTGTCATGTGTACCTCTCTGAAACTGATCATCATTTCTCTAGAGAGCTCCATGTCCTTGAACATGCCTTCTAACTTGCTGGTGAAGTTAGGACCACATTCTGCAGGAAACAGCATAATGTATACCACTTGCAATTTCCATACATGGATGGTTTTACTCAAGCCAGATCCTGATTTACTGTCACAATTTCTCCCTTGCACTGGCAATAGTGACAATTAAAGGACTCTACCATGACAACACAATAGGCATACCTTGTTTTAGTTTGAGTAACATTGACTTCTCTGCGTCAAACGAAGCACTCTTTCCTAGTAGTAATCTCTTAGCTAGATCTTTCTTGTAGAAAGCTTCAAATACATCTTTACCTGCAGGACCAAACAAGTCAACACATAACACAGACATTCACAACACAAACAGCTAACCACATCAACCACATCATCACTGGGTCAGTGACTGAGTGTGTACATAAGTCTATCCACGTACCCAGCCCCTCACTCCTTCCTTTCCGTGAGTGAAAGGTCAAAGGAGAGAGCCTGGGTACAAGGCCACATAGGCCAGCAATAATTCCCTCCACAACTAACCGTGGATGTATCTGAAGAGCACCATGACTCTATCCAGCAGTTTCTCCAGCTCCTCATCAGACCACTCCTTATTGCCAGACCTCAACTGCGTGTCCACATACTTGGCTAAAAATAACAATTACATCATAATGACATCATATTGATATAAGATATAAATGCAAACACAATACCTATCAACTCAGCTGGTTTGTTCTGTCGTCTGTTGACGACTGATTCGAAGGATTCTCTCACAACATCGGGAAATCTCTCGTTGCTCTGAAATGCCTCTACAATGATGGTGTCCACCTTGATCTTGAGCTCCAGTAGCTCTTGGACCATACTCTTATCTCTCTCAGGGTCACTCACTATCGCAGCACCTGATTTCTGTGAACACAATAATACCAAAATACAACCATTGATACTGTACACCTAGGAATTGATTTTTGTGTGAAAAGCAATAGCTGAATATCCCCACAATTTTTTTCTCTTTTTCAAACTATACATAATAGTAGCTATATTGATAATTAATTCTTTATTATTGTATTATGGATGTACACAATTGTGAATGTGGGCACATACATACACACACAAACTATAAACACACACCTTGATGTATTCACTGAAGGCTTTACAGATGAGTCGTAGTCCATCTTTGAATCTCATGAACAGCTTGAAGAGAAGAGACAACTCACTGTACCTATTGGCCTCCAAGAGACTCTCAAAACCTACAAACAATTACACACAACAGCAAACTTCCATCAACAAGCACATAATTATAGGGGCATGCTCATTGACAGAGTAACCAAGGGATAATAATTCATAGCCTTGTCCCCAGGCTTCCCTTCCGTGAGTGAAAACTCAAAGGAGAGCCTGGGGAAAAGGCTAAACATTTTAAGTATTCAGTTGTCATAGTCTGACCCTATAGCCAAATGCTGTACTTTGTGAATTTCCAAAGTACAGTGGAGTTCACCTTTGTCAAGGATTTCCTTTTGGTGTTCTCCTATTAGTTGCTTCTCCACACAGAGAATGAGGGGTTTCCTGTAATAAAGTAATTGTAATTGATCTTGAGATATCACTATAAACAACAGGCCACAATGGTCTTGTGTGTGAATGTTTGCTTTCACTCTCAATTGTTACCTTGTTGACTTGTGGAGGTAGTGCATGAGTCTGTCGTTCTCTTGACTGAGCCTCTTGTCCACGTGAGACAAATAGTCAGGCAACTAAAGAGAGAACACAACATCAACAAAAAGCTTTGACGGAATGGAGACACACACACACACACAATTCTTTTGCTAGAATATCATTATTATCATTGCA
The DNA here is from genome assembly GCA_964030475.1 of Tethya wilhelma. Lineage (NCBI taxonomy): Eukaryota > Metazoa > Porifera > Demospongiae > Tethyida > Tethyidae > Tethya > Tethya wilhelma. Next base: position 4,979,317 of record CAXIPT010000005.1, on the reverse strand, counting down.
TTAGACATCACAACAGCATAATTATAGACACCAGATTTGATGATGTAAGGAATAGTCAGTTACATTAAAATTATCAACAGAAAACTATCAACCAAGCTGTCAATGAATATTTTATTTGCACCAAAGAAATTTTTTCCTGGTAATAGTATACCATTATAGACCACACACACACACACACACACACGCACACACACACTCACGGTGAACTCAGGGTCTCTCATCATCCTAAGTGATTCGGCCCGGTACATCGACTCCGTCTCTTGAAGGAACTCTATCTCAAACACCTCCTGGTACATCTGAAGGTCCACCAGCATCCTCAGCAGGCTCTTCACCAGCCCTCTATCGATGCTCTCGTGACACCTGTCAGAGAACACAGGAACACACATAATATATTAATGTAGCATAGTTGTGGCTAAGTTGGTGCAATATTGTGATGTTGCTAACTTGGGAAAACAACATGTCTATATATCCATGTCTTCATTCTAAAGTAATGGCTAGTAAAATCGACTCAGGACTGACACTAGAGGAGGCCATAGGCACAGTGTATTTACCATACATCTTCAAAGGATGAGAATACATAAGCATACTTTGTATAACTGGGAACTGAATGACATCATTGGAATGTCTAAATTACACTTTCTGTGAATTACACATAGCCCAGCATAGCCCATTAAAGATACTGAGAATGCACATGTATAGCACATGACTAGGCATGCCAGGTTATACAATGTGCAGTGGATAGGTCTAACAGATGAAGCTCTGGAGTAGAGTGTACTGTGTGGTTCTAACAGCTTACATAGCCTTTTCTACATTCACATACCTTTCTTTGTGAATAAGAGAGAGTACTCCCTTCACTATTCTTGACTGGACCCTACCCTGACTTACCACCAGAGAACCAAATAAATCCAACCCAGAGTCCCTGAAGAAAACAAAGAAAGCAAAGAAGCAAACAAATACATACACAAACAAACAAACAATCATTGTTTGTGTATGTGGGTGTGAATGAGTGTTATGCCCATACATGTGTGATATTTACCAAATTGAAAAATGTGATGTACTAGGAACAGCATAGGTTCGATCGAGATAAAGAAATATACTTCGAATCATAATCTGCAAAAACAGACACAGAATGAGACAGAGAGAAAGAGAGAGAGAGAGAGAGAGAGAGAGAGAGAGAGAGAGAGAGAGAGAGAGAGAGAGAGAGAGAGAGAGAGAGA